>JAZAYU010000023.1:7753988-8329493 GCA_038501625.1 Corbicula japonica
AAACAACTGCCTCTCAAAATTGTCAAGTATCTACCTCTCAAAATTGTCAGACTTCTACATCTCAAAATTGTCAGACTCCCTCTAAGCCTAAACCATCTGCAACAGGCAAATCGGGTGTCAAACGAAAGATCGATCCACGGGATATTGACTTCAAGTACAATGCGATCATGGAGGTCGAGCGTATAAAAATATCGACGCACCGTTTGTAAAGTATACTAGCTCTCGGACAATGTCAACACGAAAGGTTTAACAAGCAGTTTTCTTGAGAAAAAAAACCCTCAAATCTTTTCAAACAGGTAAAACGGTTTAAAGAAAATACAGTGTGAAATGAATCTTTTATTAACTTTACTGATATTCAGATAACTTACTCATCAACAAGGTAACATACAAGTGTTTATACGACTTGACTTAAAAATCGGACCTCATAAAGTGAAGCTTCGAAAACTCGAGCGCCATGGAAAACTCGAACATTTTCTTATTCCCCTTGATTATTCGAATTTTCGAAGTTTTACTGTTTATACATATGCGCTGAATGGCAAATTTCTCTTCCTGTTTGTGTACGGTTGTATGTGACAGGTTTGAAGTCAACAATTGTTTTGTGAAAGATTTTTCTCTTGATAACAAAACAAACTACAATTCATTATTTGGTTTCGTGCTTCTTTTCAACGGATGCAGTATTAATACAATATACACAAATATACCAAACTTCGCTTTAAGATATGAACCCAAGATCATAAAACTGACTGACTGGAGTTCAATCTCAAATCATAAGCATCACCTAATTGTAATGGAAATTAAAATAAGTGTAGGAACACGATTATTCATACTGATATGCAATATGTTTTGGAATTAGTCTGTAGCAGTGTCTAGAATATTTAAAAGTGTATGCCTAGCAACCAACAGCAAACAGTAAAAGTAAAATATGCAAATCAGGAATAGCCACACTCAGAAACACAGCCGCCCACTTCCCCCCACCCCCCCCCCCCCCCCCCCGCCCACCACACAAAAGGCAAATGAAACACAGCCGCCCATCGCCCAGCACCCCCGCCCCTGCCCAGAGAGACAACAGAGCGTGTGTTTATAATCAATTTCAAACAAGACACCACAAACATTTAATGATAATAAGAACCAAAGGAGTTACCGCAATGGAATGGTCAGTGGCAAAGCGATTTGTCACCGGGAGATTTAAATCAGAAATAGGAGGATACTGATGTGTTGCACTGGGAGATCCTTTCAGTATTTTAACGTATTTGTCTTTGTTGCCATTCTCCGTGCTACATGTACAAACATCTATATTTTATACTATCCGTGTAAAATGTTGTCATTTTTCGAGTATATGCGAGAATTGAACTGCTTCTAGAGGGAACAGTTCAAGTCTGCGAATGAAGTTTACATATCTTATACTTGAAAAGTTGTTATGTAACATACCACTTTTTGCATAGAAGAGGTCGGGCACACCTGTCATGCTATAATTTTAATTTCAGGGAATAATTAAGTTATATCAGAGGTGATTTATAGGTCGTCATGTTAAAGAAAAATTATTCATCGGTGATTAAATAGAAGCTGTAGTAGACGCTTCAGGCAAGTTAAACATCACTCTTTTTGCTACGACCCCGTGAAGCTGTTTAAATTGCATGTAGTCGAAAAATAATGTTATAAATATTATTTTGATTGACACTTATTCTTGTCACGGAAGATACCTGATAGTGACAATTATTCGGCTTTGTCACGGGATATACTTGATAGTGACACTAATTCAGCTTTGTCATGGGAGATTTCTGATAGTGTTAGTTAATCAGCTTTGTCACGGGAGATACAATGAACCTGATTGTGACAGTTATTTAGCTTTGTCACGGAAGATACCTGATAGTGACACTTATTCGGCTTTGTCACGGAAGATACCTGATAGTGACAGTTATTCAGCTTTGTCACGGAAGATACCTAAAAGTGACAGTTATTCAGCTTTGTCACTGGAGATACCTGATATTGACTGCTATTCAGGTATCTTATAGGGACAGTTATTCGGCTTTGTCACACCGGGGGAACTCTGATATGGGACTCATCTTGCGCTCCCGACCCCGACAAAATCATATCAAGCGCTTCCGGGATTCCATATCAGACGGAATATTGTCACCGAAAAAGGTCGATTATTGTTCATCGATTACATATATTACGAACCCATTTCCCGAACAACATCAAATGCTATTCGACCCTCCTTTGAAAAACGAACAAAATGATTTGATTCTCTTTTTAATCAGTTAAACAATCGGCTGTAAAAGAGATGAAAATTTTCGACGATTGATCATATCTTTGGGCCAGACTTGAAACATGTTTAAAAAAATGGTGTTTAAATGATTGTTCAGTGAGGGTATCGCTGCATCGCGATTCCGTCGTCCCTTCATGTATACCTATAATGGAACTTTTGCGGTCAGTTAACACGGAGAGCACATAATGATCAAAGGAGTTTTATGAAGGACCCAAAATAATGTAAATCTACCGAATATTTTTGTCCCGTGGTTATAAGATCGATATTTGAGACCAGTCACATATCTCTGAAATCTGACTGGTTCAAAGTGAGAACAGTCTCAGAACTGACAAATGGAAAGTTTCAGTCTTAAAACTGGTTTTTATTTTATAAACATTAAATCTATAGTTCTCAAAGGTAAGAGCGAAGTCATATAAACAACTAGAAGACACGCATTTAAGCTGGTATTGACTTATTCTCTGATTACTAGTATTCACTTTTAGTCCTGAGATATCATGAATCCAGAAAAATGCGAAGAGTAGTGACCCTCATAGTGCGGCCATTGGTCCCCTTGAATCGAGCTGTCACTCAGACAAGATATCCATACATCATCCCCAGCATTCATGTGAATTATGATCGAAGTGCTGTGTATTTGCCAGAAAGTGTGCCTTTCATTTGCAAATAAGTATCCAACATTGTTGCCTACCGAATTCTTTACTATGCCCACACGATAGCCTCCAAGTGAGGGCTTTACAGAAAGTGTTAAACTGATCTGGTAGGTGCCACGTTTTGGTGCCCGGAATAAACCGTGTCTGTTGTCATAGCCTCCGCCTTGATTGAGTTCAACTCCATCGAAGACAACAGGTTGATTCTTTGCGCAATGGTCATAAGGATTGCTTAAGGCTGCCATGAAAGCAGGTGTTTCAGAGGAAAGAGCTGCATTCCTTGTAGACTGCCTAAAATAGAAAAAGTTTGACATATGCAGTAATAGCTCTGTCCTACATTTGATACATTATTGAGAGTTTTGAATAAAATATATATTTAAAAAAATAACATCAGTCACAGAATAATAACTCGCGAGTAGTTTGATTTCATTGCTTTAGTAGATATGTAAATGTTAGTTCGTCAAATACAAATTTTCTTTGTATATTTTTTTATTTAAGGAATACAGTTTATGCAGTTCAGACAAGCGCGTTCTAAGCTTTCACTTTAAACAGTACAGTTTCGATCTAACGTTTGCGATAGATTGAAATTGTACTGTTTATTGGTGTAAACATTGAGTTGCGCTCAACCCCGGGCTAGGTGGCGTGGTTAGTAATATGCATTTCCATTATTGCCTTTGAACAGGCTTAATAAAACTTAGCCTGCAATATTTTCATGTTTGTCGTGTTCGGTGGCTTTAAAGTTCCCTTTTTATCAATTAAGAAGAGGAGGGGTCGGGAGGCGATATAACGATAAATAGTCGAATCCTTTTATACCTTTTACCATACAATGGGCGATTCAACGATGATAAAAGTTGGTTACCAATAACATTTGATAACGATGCTAAGATAATCGTTTGCGAAACCTTACAACTGTTATTTTTTAATTACGTTAATGTACTGTTATATATGGCTTTTGTCCTTGTTTGGATTTTTTGCTTTGGTACATTAAAATTTGGCTTTTTGTCATGGTTCGACTGTAAACGCTATTGTGCAATCTGCATTTCCCACCAAAATGTATTTTCTCATTTGATAGAACACGATCTTATATAGAAAAACTTATATACTGAACAAAAATAAAAAGTATCCACTGCTTATGCTTTTATTCTTTCATTAGCATTTTTTCATTTAATCAGGAACGCTTTGAATGGTGTTTTACGAGGGTCATTCATAAAGTTTCCGGACTAATGCTATAATTCATAGAGTTGTAAAGATATTATAATAAGAAAACGCACACATGATGATTAATACATATGTATTTTTAATACAAAGTTTCAAATAAATACAGTCACAATTCACTTCTTTACAATAATTTACATAGAACAAGGTAGAGCGCCACAGAGCAGATAACAACGTCAATTTAACGCTACTAACGTCAACTGAGTTAATGTTTTTCAAAATACTCGCCGTGTAGCGCTACGCATTTCCTGTGTCTGTGTATCCATTTAGTGAACACATCGCCGTACCAGGTAGACTCAAATCGTGACACAACTGTGTTTCATCGACTGTAATAATTCTGTCTAAGAAGCGTTGTCCTTGTCTCTAGAAACGTTTCAAAAACGCTTCGGATGCCGCAACTCGTCGTCGTTTATCTTCGTCGCTAAGTAGTCGCGGGATCCATCGTGCACACAGCTTTCGCTGGTTAAGATCATTCGTTACAATATTGTAAGCCTTGCCCACGCTAACATCAGTCATTTCCGCTATTTCTTGTACTGTTCTCCGCCGATCACTTCTCAGAATGTCTCTTATTCGATCGTTTATTTTCCCGCTAACAGAAGGACGACCCGAACGTTTCCGGTCATTGACGTCTTCATCACCTTCGCTGAATCGCTTGTGCCAATCAAAAACAAAAGTGCGAGTCACTTTTGCTGTTTTGTCACTTTTCAAAAACGTTAATGTGTCCGTAGGCGTCATCCCTACTTTTACGCAATGTTTAATAATTGCTCGTTGCTCCGTGGATTTTGACGTTGGCGTCAAGTGTGTTGCAGCACTATTCAACCCGTCGGCGTTCATCATGAAGTTTGAACTGGTTGTTGATCATAGAACCGTTTAACTTTGCATAATTGATGTCAGATAGATGACGTAACGTCATGCCGATTTTTAGCGCGCTAATAAGCATATTCACGATTTTAATGAAGTCGGTATAACAAGAAACATTTGCTATAATTACGTTGTGTCAAACTGCTCCGTGATGCGTTAGTGTGATAACCATAGCAACAGATAGGATGGAGTAGGGTTGAAATATATAAAAAAATAACAAATACACTAAATTTGTTATACTTTTCTTCACATATTGATCAAGTTTCTACGCAATATAAACAATAATAAGATTTTTACAGTCAGAGTCCGGAAACTTTATAAATGACCCTCGTATTAGTTAATCTCAGTTGTTTTTAAGTTTAATTGTTCATGAACATAATCTTCCAAACCAAGACCTGAGCAACTGCCCATCGAATAACAATTCAATTAATAATGGATTACAATACACTACATATTCAATTTAAAGGAGGGGAGTTAATGGAAATGATTGGGAGCGTTGTTTATCAAGGACCAGTTGTTTCTTTAATGAATGTTTTGTGCTTTTATTGATATTAAGAACTGGAGAAATTGATTTCATACAAATAAATGTGAATATTGTTTAGAATCACTTATTTCTTCCTATAACCCTAAAATATCAAATGGAAAGAAAACTAAGTCGTGACTGTTGATTTTTAAGAACAGTTTATTTCCTTGTAATAATTACAGAAATGCAAATTTGTTCAAAGAAAGAATTTTCTTTTTTATTTAAATTTTTCTTTTTACGAATGGCAGGAAGAAACGTGGATAATTTTTATTTTTGCTGAATATATTATCAAACTTTTGACTTTTGATATTTTATAATATGATGATCAAATGACCCTATTTTAACTGCACAATGATGGGACATAAACTATGCTATGTTTTTGACTGTTTGTTTTCAGCTACTCTATTAATACTTGTCTGTACAATTGTTTGTCAGGAAAAAGCTCTTGCAGGTATGTTTCAAATATTTATCAATATTATACAGTGTTTGTATCCGGCATTACATTAAAATAGATGGAAAGGGAACTTTGAAAGCCCCCGAGAACGACAAATATGAAAATGTTGTAGGCTCGGTTTGATTGAGCCTGTTCATGGGCCTTAATGAAAATGCATATTATTGCCCATGGTTTTGTATAACTTATACATTGAATCTTTACAATAAACCAGTAATAATAACTTCTGTTGGAAATGTAAAGGTACCTGTCAAAGTGTCCTTCAACTGTTTAATTTCGGTCTTATTTGCATTGATCTCTGCCTCGAGTCTTGCCAGTAGGCCTATCTGACGAACGCTGGCGTCCGACTGCTGGTTTTGATCTATTGGCAACCCATGGCTCCAACTGACCACCAATACTGTCGCAAGAAACCGACCTAATGATTCCATTTCCGACGATTTTATTACAAAATGTTCTATGTTCTGTATTTCTTATCGGAGTTTTCTAGGTTTTAGACAAGATAACTAATTTCATAGATAATGAAAATCTTAAAACTTTGATGCCATTACTTTTTCTTTTTTTTATATGTTAACGATTTTCCGTCTTCTTTTATTTCACCATTTTTCATTTATCTACATGTAAAACCATCAGAAAATTCAAAATTAACTGAAAAGAGAAGTTCTGTAAACATCGCATGATAAATTATCGGTGAACTGTATGTTTTGGGGTTAGGACCAAAACACGCTCCCAAGAGTGGAAGGAACGCATAAGGCTCCCGTTGGCGGTGAGACCGTAGAACGTTTAATTGACAATTTGTGAAGCTTTAATATGTGAAGAGAACATTTGTATATTAATTCGTATAAAACTAAGTAAAAATCAGAATTATGTTAATGTAGTTAAATAAGGAGAACAAAACATCAAAAATAACAAAGACAACAATAACAACAATATCGGGATCATCTTCATCATCAACTTCATCATCATTTACAGCATCATCATCATTGTCGTAATAACTACTCGGATTTTTGTTCAGGAGCCAGTCATTAGGGCTTTCAATTTTTTTCATAGGAAAGACTCATTATGTACACTCTATAAGCTGTTTACTAATGACTCTAATGTATATTGTATTGTTTTCATTCTGTGATATTATCTTAGGTAGTACATGTATGCAAAACCAAAAAAAAATAACAAAAATATCTTTTAACTATAAAAGACACTAAACACGACAAATATGAAGAAATATTGCAGGCTCGGTTGAATTGAGCCTGTTCAATGGCAGTTATTTAAATGAATATTATTTCAGTATAAATAAACATTATTACTTATGCATATGCTTGCTTCTGTCCCTATGTTCAGCTGAATGCTATGATGACACTATTACTTATAAAAAAGCAACTCTGGCAGAAACTTTATCGAGATTAACTTACAAACGTATTTACGATTAAACGTAAAAGACCAAAGTACCCCTAACACAGAACAAGCTTAGCATAGATATTTTATATATGGACCACAATGAAATATACGGAAGATCCTAGTCCTACGTTAAGAAATCTAGTTGTTGGAAAGTGAGCACAGTTTTAGAAATGACCAAAGGAAAGTTTGTTATCTGACTTTGCATCTTGTTCTCAAAGGTAAGAAATAGGTCATATAAGCATCTAGAAAAGACATAAAAAGTATTAATCACTGATTACTCATATTTAGTTCCAGTCTTCAGATATCATGAAACCGGAAAAATGCGAATGGTAGTGACCCTGAAAGTCTGCACCTGGGCCCCCGTGCATCGAGCTCTCAGAAAAACACGAAATCCACACATCATCGCCGGCATCCATGTGAATTATGACAGAAGTGTTGTGTATTTGCCAGAAGTTTTGCTGACTATCTGCAAATAAGTATCCGACTGTGTTGGCTACCGAATTCTTTACTATGGCCACGTGATATCCTGCACCAGATGGATACGCTGAAAGTGTTGCACTGATCTGGTAGGTGCCAGTTTTTGGTGCCCGGAATAAACCATGTCTGTTGTCATAGTCTCCGCCTTGATTGAGTTCAACTGCATCGAAGATAACTGGTTGATTTGTTGCGCAATGGTCAAAACGATTGCTTAAGGCTGCCATGAAAGCAGGTGTTTCCAAAGTGAGGGCTGCTTTGTTTGGCAGTCTACCTGAAAAGACACATTGTCGAAATCTGCAGCAATAATGCCGTCAGACATGTTATAATGTTTTGAAATGTATAGATATTCCCAAAGCCATACAGATCCGGCGGAAACGCCTAGCCAACCATGCAAGAGACTGATACGGTACATACAATCCGTATCCTGAACAATTATAGTTCAATATTGCAATCCACAACGATTGACAATCTAAATGGTTTGAAATTAGCATATTGTCGTCATTGGAAGTAATAAACTGATTACTTTACTGAAATGAAGTATGGGGAGTCTTTTTACAGCCACCACACGGCATTTAATCTAGTTGTGGTGATATAGTTAATGCACAGATAACCTCAAAGCCATGCAGATATGGTGCCAGCGCCTCGACAACCATGAGACACAGTACATACAATCCGTATCCCAATAATTATAGTTCAATATTGCAACCCACAATTACTGACATTCTGAATGGTTTTGAAATTAGCAATTTGTCATAAAGGGAGGTAATATTCTGATAACTACACTGCAATAAAGTATGTGGAGACTTTTTACAGCCGCCTCACGACACTTAACACCAGCTGTGGTGATATAGTAAATTTAAAGATTACCTCAAAGTTAAACAGAAATGGCGGTAGCGCCTAGCCAACCATGTAAGAGACAGACACAGTACATAACCGTGAGAGTTTTTAGTAAAATAAATATTTCAAAATTAAGGAACAGTGACAGAATTGTAGCTCACAAGTATGTTTTTTTAATTATGTAAATAGATTAATTAATTTGTTTAAACTATTTTTTAGTTCGTCAAATAGCTGCAAATCTTTCTACATGTATGTGAACTTAAGGGCAAGTTTTTACCTGAACAGAATTGGGGCAGAGAATACATACATACTATGATAAAATGTCGATTAACATTATATCTTTATGGCAAATACGATTTCTGATTACTAGTTCTATGTTAAAAGTTTAGTCAGGTAAACCGAAAAACAGTATTTTAAATTAACTGTTGCAAATGCTTGTGTAACTTTTACCATTGTTTGGATTATTCTAATTTTCTACTTGACAATTTGGCTATTCCGACTGTTTCGCTTATCGAAGGTGCTTATAAAATGTGTAACTGTGTACTCCACTGTTTTATCCCGTTTAGGTCAATGGATATGCTGGCCACGAGTTCGCGCCCTAGTAGCGGAAATCATTTGCACCAAAAATGTTTTCTTAAAACATTTAATTGAAAAACATCTATAACGAAAATGTAAAAAAAAACCTCTTGAAATGTTAATATATTTGATAAATGTTTTTGTCTAAAATGTGCGACCTTACGACATAAACCAAATTTTGTTTGTTTTAAGTACTTTATTCATATTTGTCTATGCATTTTTTTACGATAAATAGCTCTAGATATATTTCACATATTTATATACAATGTATACAGCTTCTTGTTTTGCTTGAATATTGAAACAAAATACTTGCAACATAAATGTAAATGTAAATACCTGTTAAAGTCTCTTTCATTACTTTAATTTCGGCTTTATTGGCGTTGATCTCTGCCTCGAGTCTTGACAGTAACTGACGAACGCCGGTGTCCGACTGCTGGTCCTAATCTATGGGCAGTCCATGGCTCAAAACGATCGCCAACAGTATTACAAACAAACGATGTAATATATATATATTGCTGTATTTTTGTGTAGATTGAAGATTTTACAAGACGTTTTATGTCCTCGTATTCTTTATCGGGGTATCCAAGTTGTAAGACAAATTTTAACAATTTTATTGTTTAAAATTATCTTAAAACTTTTGAGGCAATTGATTTTTCCTATTGAAAAGTTTCATTTAAAGATTATCCATTCTCAATATTTATCACTTTATACCCTTGATAATTCGGCAAGTCTTGCACATGTAAAACCTATAGAAAATTTCAAATTGACTCAAAAGATGATAAGTAGCAACGCATAATAATGCTTCTAAGTAAACGTTATGCTTCTATAATGCTCCACTCTTTGGAAGGTCCTCATAATGCTAGCTTAGAAAGACCGCAAGTCTTGCACATGTAAAACCTAAAGAAAATTTCAAATTGTCTGAAAAGATATGTAGCAACGCATAATAATGCTTCTAAGAGAACGTTATGCTTCGATAACGCTCTCCTCGTTGGAAGAACCACGTACATAACGCTCCGTTGGTAGGACCGATTAACGCTCCTCTCGTAGACCGCAAAACGCTCCGTCGGAACGACCGCATAACGCTAATCTCGTTGGAAGGACCGCATAACGCTCTTCTCTTCATAACGCTAAATAGGAGACCACGTAACCCTCCTTTAGAAGGACCACTTAACGCTCCATTGGAAGGACCACATAACGATCCATTGGAAGGACCACATAATGCTCCATTAGAAGGACCATATAACACTCCTTGGAAGGACCACAATACACTCTATTGGAAGGACCACATAAGGCTCCATTGGAGGAACCACATAACGCTCCGTTGGAAGGACCACATAACGCTCCATTGGAAGGACCACATAGCGCTCCATTGAAAGGACCATATAACGCTCCATTGAAAGGACCACATAACGCTCCATTGGAAGGACCACATAACGCTCCATTGGAAGGACCCATAACGCTCCATTGGAAGGACCACATAACGCTCCATTCGAAGGACCACATAACGCTCCATTGGAAGGACCCATAACGCTCCATTGGAAGGACCACATAACGCTCCATTGGAAGGACCCATAACGCTCCATTGGAAGAGCCACATAACGCTCCATTGGTAGGACCACATAACGCTCCATTGGAAGGACCACATAACGCTCCATTGGAAGGAACAAAACGCTCCATTGGAAGTACCACATAACGCTCCATTGGAAGAACCGCATAACGCTCCTCTAGTTGGAAGGACCGCATAATGCTCCATTGGAGGGACCCTAAGGCTTATAATTCTCTCGTTGGAAGGACCGCATACAGTCCCGTTTTCGGTTACATCTGTATTACTTTGCTCTGTACCCATTTCAAATTATGTCTGTTAGAACACACTGTTTTTTTTTTAAGAAAAATGCATAGCTTCCACTGTATAAATTGAACGAAATTCGACATCAAATATTATTAGATTTGTCACTCTGATGTAGTTTCTGGCTTTAGCTGTATGATTTACTAAAAACGTTACAGACTATTCGCTTCTGTAAACAATTTGGTATTTCTTACTGTTTTGTAGCAAAGCTAAACAATTCGGTTAAATCACCAGTGATAACAGTTTTAAAATTTTACGTTCATTTATCCATAACTTAGTCTGAATGAAATGGGAATGTGGAGCCCAAACAAGAGATATGAATCTTATATCTTTTGAATAAATTTTCACCATTTATGAATCATTTGCAATTATTCTTATTATATACTTCGTTCAAGTGTAGTTATCAGTATATTACAACAACAAAAGACAAACAAGATTATCTCACAAATCAACCATAATATGCTTATTTAATTTTTGCTATTTGAAAGCTTAATTAAAAAGTTTCCATTTTATGCAGCAACGAAATCAGCAAATCTATTTAACAAAGAATACATGCAATGAATTATTGTTATTCGAAAGCAAACATTTCTTAAAACTTTAAACAAGTTCACATTTTTCAATTTTTAATATCTCAAGGAAAAACTATTTGAATTAACAGACGGAAAGACAATATGTTGAATATGTTCAAACAAAAAGGATGTTTTGAAAATCGTGCATTTACATTGAAACAATCGTCAACAATGTTTTGGTTATTTCTTCGTAATCCTTGCTCGGCAGTCGAATATTTAAGTTTGTACAACAGACTTTTTAACAGGTTCACTAACGCCAGACTATCCAAAAACAAATTTGAAACAATGGAACATTTGACAACTGAAGACAGAGAAAATGCCATCGAAACTGATACAGCTATACGTTGGTTATTAAACAAACATACCTTTGTTCGTTAATGCAGAAGAAATACCTGCACTTGTACATGTACCTGTATGTTTAATAATTATAAGAAACAATCAATGTTATTATTTCTAAATCGATTACTTTGCTGACGTTGAACGTTGACGGTTCACGCGTACGTCATAAAATATTTAGGGAAAATAACGTAAAAATGACAAATATTAGTGACATTTTCGTATAAAAGTGTTTATATATTTATACATGTACAGTACTATGAACGTATAAGGTTACAAACGAAACGCACGATGCACGATATACGGACGCACGATACGAGATAGACGGACGCACTATACACGTTAGACGCACGATACACGGTACTGCCGATTCATATTATTTGTGTACGAGATTAATAGAAATTTGAAAATGCTATCAAAATATAAGATGAATGGTTGAAATTAAATCATTTAAATTTCTAAAGCAAGTAACTTATACACGGTGCATGATAAAATTAAAAGACGCTTGATGCACGATACACGATATACGGACGCACGATGCACGTAAGACGGACGCACGACACACGATAGACGGACGCACGATAGACGCAAATTTTGTAACATTAAACGTTCACAGTACTGTAGTCTAAAATGTAAAAACAATATAATCTAGTTATTCGAAAATGATATTTGTTTGGTCAAAATATGAAAATGTATGTTCGAATTACCTTTTTTTTCGAAATAAATACTTTTAATCTGCTTAAAGCTTAAAACAATGTTATGCATGCATCACAGAGTAATGTAACTTCCTAAGTTGCAAGCCGACTCAAAAATTGTTGACACAAAAGAACTTGCAAACATGGAATGGCCTCCTTAAAAGTCACTTGAACATCGGGTACTTTATCAGAATAAAAATTCCAAGTACAAAAAAGGGGAATAATTCCGTCAATCATGACCTTGACCTTTGATAAAGAAATATTAAGACAAGACAACGTAAACTCTTCGGGACAAATCCAAGTACAAAGACCGTTAGGTTTTCAAAACGGGAAGATACACATTAAGTGCTATTAGATTCTGTGCGGTTTTCCATTCAATACTGTCGATGGACGGGTTAGAGCTAATTCAAAAAGACAACCTGTTCTTGTTTGTTCATATGAGACACTTATGGGGCAAGTGTGAGGTTTGTTCACCTTAAAACCTTGTTTAAAACCCCACTGAACGTTCCAAGGCGGTCGTCCCTCGAGTTCTTATTTTCGTAAAATGTTATTGTTGTTTATTCAGAAAATGATCTTTTATTTACCCACACTCTATTTTCTCTTTAATTTTAGACTTTATAGGGATGCTGTGTCTTCTGGATGAGGTGATCCATATATGAATATTCCCCCTTTTTACATGTTACAGGTTTGGAGTATTATCTTGGTGCTAACTATCCGGCCTACTTGATATTATTTTGTGTGGATTCCAATAAATAACTGAAAACAGATATCAAACTTTGTAGGAAGATCGGTCTAGAGGAGTATATTGCGCTATTGATTTCGAGTCAATAGATCAAGCCCTTTGGAGGTTACGCCGACCCTCAATGGAAAATTGGTTTCCGATCAATTACTTAAGAATGATATAACCTTTATACAGCAAACTTCGTGTTAAGAGTTCTAATATCAAAAGATGCCCCCTATTAAATAATGAATCGAAATCTCATAGTACAAGGAGACATTTAATTTTAAAAGTTCTGATCAACTACTGAAGAATAGTCTGACTTTCAGTCATCTAAACTGCGTTCATTTCGCCATCGGTTAACATTGATTTGGACTAAATCTCGAGTCAGTGTATCCAAAGCCTTCTTTGGGGTTTACAAAAATATTTATTTTAAAAGTGACTTAAACCTTGTCATTTCTCCGCAAATCGGTACATTATGAACGAAGGGAATCGAATTGATCTTAATTATTCCTAGGTATACAACGTCCGGTCTACAATCACTTTGTTAATATTATTCATTATACATAAATATTTTTTGCATAGGTTTTTAGACTGGCGCGCATGCGCGCCAGTCTTAACTAACGTTGCTGTGAACTCCGCGACGCGCAGTCCTTAACTATGGGTGTATCATTGCGACCACGAGAGCGTATCAAGTAAGTGGTCACCGCGAGAGCAGGCCGAAATGTTCTGCACAAGTGTGAAGCACAATGCAGCACACCATTCCACGAATTCTGAGCGATTAATAGTAAGTTTCCTAGTAATTTTGGAGCATCCATGCCAAAAATTGCATCGAACAAATGTAGAGTGAAATCATGACCAGCTACGGCAGTGAACAAGCAACTGGATATGCATGAGTAATTTTGTTACGCCTGAAAGATTTCGTAGTTGTGTGGCATAAAAAGTAGTGCATTTTAAGAAAATACAAATATTTCGAGAAGGAATGAGAACTTTGAAAGATAATGCTACAAATAAAAACAAGAAAACAATTTAATGTTGTTGATCGAACAACTATGAAAGAATATTAAAAGAACGATTAAAAACAAATCAGTCACGTGACAAGCGGGAGATAGCGTGGGTTGCCATTTTTGTTAGGTTGGAGTAGTTGTGGACTGAGATTTTGCTCGGCTATCAAGGACCGGGCCGGGTCCCAGTGTTCTCCCGAGACAACCGTAAACAAGCTTAGATCTATTTCCAACAAGTGTTAAATTCGCCGACATCCGTTTATTCAAAATCGACGTGTCATAATTTTCTTTTTCTTGCATTGTAAACACAGGTCGCTTTTCAATACACACCTCATTCAAGGTTAAGCAATGGTCGATTTGACCAATCACAATCGATTTCTTTACTATCAGCTGGATAACTCCGCCTCTCCACGTGGTGAATTCGCAAGTCTGTCGGTGTCGTTTGATCGTATTGTGGCTCTGCCGACTGTTGATATTCTCAATTAATAGCGGAACCCGGTGTGTTTGACATAATGTTCAATGATTTTAATGAGATGCGATCATGAGTAATAATTTGGTTATTCTTAGTTCTGTGATTAGAAGACAAACACTTTGAAAATTGAACTGTATACATGTATGAAAATAATTGTGCGATAATGGATTTGTTTTAAACAAATCTATTGGCAAGTTGCAGTTAGAACTTAAATTGCAAAATAAATACATTCTGTGGCATTTTACTGCGCTATCATCGTAACGATCAGTTCATTTTCGTCGGACACATTTTCAAGTATGCATGCGCGAAAGAACGACGACTCGTCAATTCTATCTTATTTCAAGAGAAACCGGCCTTGTGAGGCTGATGCCAACTCCATCGGGCATTCTGAACTTCAAAATTCTAGAAATGAGATCGAGATCATTCCGGATAGCCCTTCAAGAGCGACTCTGACGACGCCATGTACCCCTTCACGTCGTGAAATTACTCCGACGCCGGACGCGGTACCCCAACATGCCGAGACACTGAATCAACGCCGGCTACCTCGAACAGCCAGTTCGATCCAGTCAGGTGTCGATCCTAAGTGGAAGAAAGTCTACTCCTGTTTGCAAGAAGTTGACAATGGTTTTTTATATATATTTACTTAGCCTTGTGACTTGCATTAAATAAATAAAATAACTCAATTTCATGCTTCTATATACAAAAAGGGAAATATGCACATCAGGAATCGCCACACTCATAAAACACAGCCTCCCCTGCAGCAAAAAGAAGAGAGGAAAATAAATGATTTGTTTTTTTGATTGTTTAACAAAAAAAGGCGAACCGTAAGGGTTAGCGCCTTGGAACAGTCAGTGGCAAAATAATTTGCTACTAGGGGTTTAAACCAGGTTCTAGGGGTGCACTACATAATTTATTATACCTGTTTGCGTTAACTGAATACCTATTATGATATTATTTATATATATGTGAAGCTGTCTATATGTTTACTGGTATCGTAAATTAATTTAATTTCAGATTGTGAGTGGGGTTTTTCCACCTTACCAAGAGTGAAGACAAAGCTTAGAAGCAGGCTTAACAATTCAATATTAAATTCATTGTTAATGATATCCATGGAAGGTCCTGATGTACTGAAGTTTGATTATAATAAGGCAGTCAGCACTTGGGCCCAAGAAAAAAGAGGCTTCTGATAGTTTAATCCTAATTATGTCAGTTGTAATGAAACACTGAGTTTGATATGTGTGAGATATCTTGGACAATGAAGGTGAAAAACTAACTATACAAAGTATATAGTTGACATTGTAACTTGATGAGATCAGATCAGTTTATGTTATTAAAACACATGTTGACATACTGTTAACACATTGTTTCACATTATTTATGTTTTTTAACTTTGTACCTTTCTTTGCTCTAAAGAGATAAAAAAACATCTATGTACTATATACAGTTTTTGCAGTAGACTTTGGTACAAATATAAAACTGTATAAAATGATAGTTAAAAATAAAGTTTCGCGAGCTTAAATCCACGAACAGTCCAGCGATAACCCTTACAAAAATCCTGGGGAGACCGTTAGTAAGTTGGTGAATATTTTTGTTAATGCATTGTTGCGATCGACGTAAAAATTAAGATTGTAACTGTTTCAGTCTCTTAAGGTACGTGAGCCTTGTGCATTTGTGAAAAAAAGTGGAAAACCTAATTTCCTTGCATCAAAATACAAGTACCTGCATCTATTAATCCCTGAATATACTGAATTATTTGCTAATGTTGATGATAGTAACTGTCACAAAGTTTAACGAAAAAATCACACATAGTTTCATATGTTTACAATAATGATATCTGTGCAGGGCATGTTCGATTCAACCAGAGCGCCAGTTTTTCAACGCTTTCAGCGCTTTGGTTTGTATAATGCTATTTAAACTGCTTCTCGATAGTGCAGCCCGAGAATGCAGTTTATATCGCACATCAATATTCGAGAAATACTGCTATACAATTACTGTAGAAATTATGATGGTATAAATAGATTATATCAGAGCTGGTGATACAGGTCGTTATGTGGACGCAAACTGATTCACCGGTGATTCAGGACAAGCATAAAAGAATTTAAACACCACTCTATGGCTTCGCCCTTAAATTGCATATACCTGAAGAAAATAATGTTATAAATATTACATTTAGAAACAGTAACAAAAGTGCAATCGCGAAAAGCCGTGAAAATAACTAGCAAACAGTTCGAGAACATGCGAAAGTACCAAAACAGGTCTTTTGCTGTCGTCGACTTCTTTACAGAAATGTTTCGAATACAGAGGAAATGATAGTGCCTCTAGCTGGGAGCGAACCGCACCGTCACGGCGACAGCGCCTAGCCCTGCAATTCTTGCGACGCAACCAATTGGTTGAAAAAAAGGTTGATCGGAAAGCCCTGATAAAAGAAAGAAATTAATTACTGGACAAGCTAAACGATTTTTAAATTCTGAATCAAAATGAAATATGCATATCAGGAATGGCCGCGTTTAATAGATATAGCCTCCCCACACAGCCAAAAGGTAGAGAGGAAAATAGAGCATGGTTTTACAATAATCAGTTTCAAAATAGACGTCACAAACAATTAAGGAAAAGGCGAAAACCTTGGAACTGTCGGTGGCAAAACAATTTGCCACTGGGATTTTTTTTTTAAGTTTGACTCAAGATATAAAATTTAACGAAGGTTATAAAACAAGATATTGGAGACCAGTCACGTATCTGAGAAATGTGATTGGTTTATACAGAGCTAAGTCACAGAATTGACCAATTGAAAGTTTAAGATATGAGATTGGTTTTTGTTTTACAACATTAAATCTAGTTCTTAGGGTAAGAGCGACGTCATATAAGCATGCCAACTAAAACACATATTAAAGCTGATTTTCACTGATCACTAGTTTTTAATTCTAGTCCTCAGATATCATGAATCCAGAAAAATGCGAATGGTAGTGTTGATGATAGTTCGCACTTGGATTCCCTTCAAACGAGCTGTCACTCAGACAAGCAATCCATACGTCATCACCATCATTCATGTGAATTATGATCGATGTGCTGTGTATTTGCCAGAAGTTTTGCTGACGATCTGCAAATAAGTATCCGACTGTGTTCGCTACCGAATTGTTTACTATGGCCACGTGATATCCTGCGCCAGATGGATACGAAGTGAGTGTCGTACTAATCTGGTATGTGCCGCTTGTTGGTGCCCGGAACAAACCGTGTCTGTTGTCAAAGCCTCCGCCTTGATTGAGTTCAACTGCATCGAAAAGAACCGGTTGATTTTTTGCGCAATGGTCGAATCGACTGTTTAAGGTTGCCATGAAAGCAGGTGTTTCCGATGTAAGAGCTGCTTTGCCTTGTAGACTACCTAAAACAGAAAAAGTTTCGACATCTCCATTTAATAGCACTGTCCAACATTTTATAATTAATTGAAATGTATAGATAATCGCAAGCCACACGGAAGCATCAAGCTATATATGCAAGAGACAGAAATAGTAGATACAATCCCTATCCCAAAACAATCCGGATAGTTTAAGACTGCCTACCACAACGATTGACCACATTGAAATGAAGTACAGGAGACTTGTTACAGCCACCACACGGCACTTAACACCAGCTATGTTGATATATAAAATGCCTATATAGATAACCTCAAATTCATACAGATACGGCGGCAGCGCCTGGTCAACCATGCAAGAGACAGGTACAGGAGTTAACAACCTCGAGAGTTTTAAGCAAAATAATAAATTCAAAAATATGGAACTGTGACAGAAGTTTAGTTCGCGAGTAGGTTGTTAAAATAATTGTGAATAGATATTTTTTAGTTCGTTAAGTTGCAACACATCTCTTTGTAAATTTTGTTAATTTATTATAGGTCATAGAATTCCTGCAGTCAAGAAAAGGGTGATACAAGGTTTCAAGGGCCAGAGATTCTGCTAAAATGTCGAAGTATGTGTTATAATATCTATATGGCAAATACAATTTCGATTCTATGTTAAGAATCGAACAACCCTGTTATAAATTACTATTACGAGAACCGTTCCATAAATCCCCGGAATTTTGCTCTAAAACACTCATTTTTTAAATACAATTCTACCAAAGGAGTAGATTAACGAAGGCTCAAAATTGGCCTTACACTTATCTCAAATTTCAAAAGTGTGCTTTTTATAATCTATAATGGTTGTTTTCTTTAAAAGATAAAAAGTGTAGACGAACCCATAAACCAAAATAAAAAAATAAGTATGTCAAATGTGTCTGCAATTTGAAAGTGTTTGCCAAAATGTATATATTTTGGTGATTTTCATATTGGACAAAGACTTCGACCAAACTAATTTAAATAATTTTCTTTGTATAAATGTGATCTGAATTCATAATCTAAATTTGGTCTTGATCAAGAAGTGTGCCTTTATCGAAATCCTCTAAAATCTGCTGTGAAAATAGACAAAAATATGAATTTTTGCACATTTTCCTTATTTTTAGCAATTTTTATGGCCCCTTGTCAAACTCATTTACCAGAAATCATGTAAAATTTCAAGATATGAAAAGTATAAGCGTTTTTGTTTTCAATGACATTAACATTTAAGATATGTAACAAAATTTAAAATTTTACATATATTTAGGCCAATGTTAGGCCTTCGTTAACCAACTCCTTTGGCACACATAATCTCTGACATGTATTTAAACGAATGCACATAGTATGAATGGTGTGTTATTTTTCATTCTCCAGTGATTGGTTCCGTGTGACATATGAACAATGGGTTCACCGTCACAGGAAATGCGTGGCTACCAAAGGCGAGTACGTTCAGAAAGTTAACCGCGCTCGTTTAGCTTTGACGTTTAAAGTGCTGAATGTAGACGTAGACGTGCTTCAAGTACTACATGGTACCATTCTTTCTAATTATTTGTAATATTTTATGCTCAATGTATTGTTATGAAATTTGGCACATGTGAAGGCAAAAGGTAAAGGAATATCACAATATAATTTGTTTTTTAGTCGTATGTCTTATATTTAATATATTAACGAATTCGGAATCAGCGGATTTATGGAACAGCCATCGTAAATATGCTTGTGTAACTTTTGCCCTTGTGTGGATTATTTTTCTTTTGTTCTTTACAATTTGGCTATTTTGATTGTTTCGCCTATCGAAGGTGGTAATGTGTGACTGTACACCACAGTCTTATCCCGGTTAGGTCGATGGATAGCGTAATTGGCATTGCATGGCTTGGCGCTGTCGCCGTACGGGTTCGCTCCCCAGTAGGGTGCATATTTGCACCAAAAATGTTCTCTTAAAACATTAAAATAGAAAAAGATATAAAGCGATAATAAGAAAAAAACATTATAAAAGATAAAACTCTTGAAATTTAATTTTTTATTTGATCAATATATTTGTTTTAAATTTGCGACCATACGACATAAATTTCTCGTGCTGTTTGTTTAAGCTACTTTATTTATATTTGTCGTTGTTCCAAATATTTATGTACAATGTATAAAGTTTCTTGTTTTACTTGAATATTGAAAAAATACATGCAACCTAGCTTCTTGTTTACTTCTGTTAGAAATATAAAGGAAAATAACTACCTGTCAAAATATTCTTCAACTGTTTAATTTCGGCCTTATTGGCGTTGAGCTCTGCCTCGAGTCTTGCCAACAACTGACGAACGCTGGTGTCCGACTGCTGGTCTTCAGCCAGTGGCAACCCTTGGCTCAAACCGACCATCAACAATGGTAGAAACAAACGACTTAATGCTTCCATTGCGAAAATTAAGCTTGGTGTTACGGTTTGATTACAAACTGTTTTATGTCGTATTTTCTTTATCGGGATAACCAAGTTGTTAGACAAGGTAAAACAATTTTATTGATAAGATTATCTTAAAAAGTCTTAGGCCATTAATCTTTGCAGACTATTTAGTTAAAAATAGTCCTCCACTTTTATCAGGTTTTTACCATTTACAACTCGGCAAGTCTTGAAACACCTTCAGAACGTTTCATATTGACTGAAAAGAGAAGATCCGTAGCAATAAAATGCTCTCCGTTAACTTAATGCTTCGATAACGTTCCCCTCTGAAAGGACCGCATAACGCTCCGTTGAAAGGACCGTATAATGTTCCCCTCTTTGAAAGGGCCGCATAACGCTTCGTTGGAAGGACCGTATAACGTTCCCCTCGTTGAAAGGATCTCATAGCGCACCAGTTTGGGGTTATAACTATGCTTTGTACTCATTTAAAAATATGGCTGTCGGAACACACTGTTGTTTTTTTTATAGTAAATAGCATAGTTTCCTCTTTCAACACCCCTTGAAATCTTATTATATTTGTCATTCAACTGTAGTTTCTGGCTTTCGGTCTTAGATTCTTTACTAAAAAAAACCTAACCTACTGTTCAATTCTTTAAACATTTGTGAATTTGTTTGACTATCCAGCAACATTTTGCCAGTTTAAACCAGTTTCTAAGGTGCAAAAACATGTCCCAACAGTTTCTCATATGAACAAACAAGTACCCGTTTTCTTTGTGAAATATGTCCAACCCAACCATCAACTTGACAATGAAAAACATGTTGTTTTTTCAATAGGAAGTCTTTAAGGTTATGATCATCATGATTAAAATAAATCTTTTTTCCTGGATGAGCGTCATTATTTATGTTACAAATGATATTGCCTCTAGTTTGGAGCGAACCTGTACCGCCTAGCCATGCAATTCAGATCACGCTACCGACTGGGCTCGCCGGGACAACCCCAAAAAGGTTGATCGGATAATCCTGATAAACGTTATCGTCATTGCATGACATCGGTAATCGATTATTTAATGATAACAGTACTAACTATAGGTACGGATAGGTACGGGGATACTTTCTATTGCCGCCATACTGCACAAATAGCGATACTGTACGGGACGTTAGCAATTCGTGCAAACTGCAGTATTGCTATAATTTTGAACTCCCAACCGTGAATTTAATTTATGCATATGACAAAGGATTAGCCCGTAATGAAAATCATCATATTTAAATTCGGTCAGTAAATCAGGCACACAGGATAAAACTTTTCCCGAGATAATCATAGTAGTGATACATGTGATTACTGATTACATTAATTAATGGTGTAAGTTGTACGTTTGTACTGTGTACAACCACCATATTGCATACCAAATAGAAAGATTTTTACACTTTAGAAGAGAACAGAATATTTCTTTTATAATAATTATAAGAATTATGTTCAAATACATTACACAACACAATTTATAACATTGACAGCTATGTGGGTATACACTGTATGGGGATATTTAACAGTATCTAAAGATTGGTTACATTATTTTGAAATTGTAGAGGACATGCATAATGACATTACTACAAATACAAACATTTGCTATTATTTTTAGAACTAAAGAAAGTCTACTTAGTCTAGTTATAAATAAAAACCAGTAACGCCACAGGAAAATTCCGAGCAATACAAAACCTATTGCAACATTGTAAAAAGTTTCATACAAATAATATTGTTTGTATGAGTTTGTTTCAACAATTGGACATTTAACCCGAGTTAAAAAGAATTAATCTGAGTTATCCTTGCACAAACATTTACATCCTAAAGGGGTTATATATAGGGCCCCAAATCATGATGAACACGCTCAGGAACAAAATCGTATCCTATTTCCTTAACGTACATTGCGAAAGGGTAAGACTTAATCTAGATTTAGTCCCCTTTAGGCTAGACTAATTGTATTGTTACGATGTTCGGATAGACTAAACTTCGTTGAAGGTTGATCTACAGGGCCGACAACAGATCCAGTATAACGGAAAGGAATTTCAGAAGTCGATTCATTAACTATTGCTAATATGATGTTCTGAGAGAAAGGTTATATATTCTTTTTAACTATTGCTAATATGATGTTCTGAGAGATGGTTATACCTTTCTCTTAAAATTATTCTGCACATTTATCGTGAATCTATGAGTTTTATCAATGCCCTGCATCAAATCATGAAGTGTTGTATGAGAATCTCTTATTAAGTTTGACGTGAATACTGTTATTTTGAGTTCTGTCAGTTGCATGTCTGAGTCTAGAAAGAAACGCGTTGGTGATGTTAAATGGCCGACAAAAGCGTGACTGTTTTGTTGATAAAATTTATATGTACAGTTAAAATTTATTATTGCAAACAAAACGCGAATAATGTTTTTATTGTGATTTATACATCATTACACAAATTAAAAATAACAGTAAGAAATTTATTTTATTCTAGTCTTCAGATATCATGAATCCAGAAAAAGTCGAAAGGTAATGATCCCGATATTCAAGACTTGGGTGCCCGATCATGGAGCTGTCTCCTAAACACGACACCCATATATCGTCCCCGGCATCCATGTGAAGTATGATTGAGGTGCTGTGCATTTCAAAATGGTTTAGCTGTCCGTCGGCAAATAAATAACCAACATGGTTGTTTACCGAATTTTTGACCAATGCTACATGATAACCCGTTCCTAGTGGATTCGAAGAGATCGTTGTGCTGATCTGGTAGGTGCCAGTTTTGGGTGCCCGGAATTAACCGTGTCTGTTGTCATAGCCTCCGCCTTGATTGAGTTCTACTGCATCGAAGACAACTGGTTGATTTTGTGCACAATGGTCGAAAGAAGTGCTTAAGGTTGCCATAAAAGCCGGAGTGTCCGATGTAAGTACTGCTTTGCCTTGAAGTCTACCTAAAACATACACAGATATGACACCTGTTGTAATAGCACTGAGAAACTCTTTTATAATTAAATGAACTGGTACCTCAAAGAAAATAAGACGAAGAGACATAAAACATAGTCATGAGCCTGTGTTGAAGGTGCTTAAGCCGAACTGCACAACAATTTTTTCCCTTCATCATGGTAATGAGGGGAGTATTTCGTCCAAGAACTATGACCCTACCTCAAATGCCAAGGTATCAGAGTTAAAAGTCAAACTTTGTTTAGATTTCTAATTACCGGAGGATATATTAGCAAACCTTCACGGGATTTTAGCCAAATTTAACACAATCTTCACCTTAAAATGAAGAAGCGTCCGAGAACCATGGGTCAACCTTAAAGGTCAAGATCTTACTACCAAAAATCTAGTGTCCGAAGTACAACTCAGAACTGATGTACAGTCTTTCAGTATTTAAGCCAAACTGCACAAAAATGCTAAATGAGACGGTCAAATTTTATGTAAATTTCTTGTTTCCGGATCGTAACTTTTTGACCCCTCTTAGAACATATTCTAAGTTATCCAAGCGTTTCGTTAATTGAAGGTCACTTTGAGTGACATCCGAGGAAATAAAAGAATTTTCTTGACGAATAATAATTTCGAAGAAATAAAGTTTATTTGTACCAAGAAGATAAAACGAACGCTTATATTTGAAACGTTGACGTCTTTTTATTAAGAACCATGGACACTGGAAAAAATGATCGGCGTCGTTGTAATTAGAACCGCAAGAGCAGTGTAAAAAAAGTCACCATTTTCATAGTTGCAACGGTTTCGTAACCGGACGACGTTCCTGTCGGGTTATATCAAGAGATTGATGGATTGTATTTTTCTCTTAATATAAGCTTAAATACTGAAAGACTGTACATAAATCTTTCACCCTCTAGTTTGTTTCAAACCTTAAGCAAAAGTATTACAATGTACCGATCTGTAGACATTAACAAATTATTGTATTTCCCAAGCATCGTATAAACATCTGCTGGTCAGTGAATAGCTCTTAAGTCTAATACATATCCGACATTAAATAAAGCATCGTGTGATTTGTATCCTGTATCTTTCAAATATACATGTAATGCCAACTTTTATAAGAAATGTAAAGATATTTACCTGTCAGTGTCCTTCAACTGTTTAATTTCGGCCCTATTTGCGTCGATCTCTGCCTGGAGTCTTGCCAGCAAATGACGAACGCTAGTGTCTGACTGCTAGTCGTCAGCCAGTGGCAGCCCATGGTTTAAACCGACAACCCACAGTGTCACAAAAACCAAATTCTTGCATCCATTGATAAATTGTTGCGAAATGTCGAGAGTTTTAGTACTATGTGATTTTATGTCCCGTTTTCGTTATCGGGGCATCAAAGGTAAAACAACTTCTTTATCAGTTTTACATTTATCAGTTAAATATTGGTTATCGTTGAACACTATACGGAACAAACACGTTAATGATATTTATATCAACCATGGAAAAATAAACAAAACCACATTGGGGTTCAATTGAACACTTTGGGATTTAGCTGCTGCTGAAACTACTCAGCCCTTAACAAGAAATCGCTGGCAAAACATTGATTGTTGTACTAATTACGTTTGTTAACAAGGAAATAATCAATTTTAAATTTGTTAGTTGAATAATTATAGAATGTTAAAAGGCCAACAAACATTTATCGCAATATTCCCTGATATAAATAATATCAGCAGGTAAACGGCCCCAATCACCTACATGTATTACACTTTTAAGTGAAGTTACTTTGAAATCTCAATTAAGATGCTTTAAACTCATCAAACGTGCATTCAGAAAAAAACATCAAGAATTGTTACCTGGCTAATTCTGATACCAATTATAAACAGTTAAATTTAAATTTAACTAGTTATACAGAAATACAGTAAATTGAAAGTGAAATACAAACATTTTCGTTCGTATGAAATGGAAAGGTTGTAAAATGAGATGACATTTAAGCACAACCATCCGTTGCAAGTCGGTCGACTTTAAGGTAATATCATATCTAAGTTAACAAGGGTAGGATAATGATAATAACTTTTATACTCGTTCAATGTAAACATATCAATCGTTTTACTTTTATCATTCCCGAAATTACAAATTGAACACTTGTGTCGCCATCGGGTACTTTGTCAGTATATTTGACTGCGTTTTATTATTATAGTCATTATATGCACTGGATTTGTTTCGCTTAACTCATTCAGCTAGCAGTTATCGCGATTTGCCCCTGGAAACCTTTCTAGGCTACTGGTAGCTTAGGTAACATTAGGTTATTTAGTTATGAATTTGCGAATCTTTAAAGTTTACCACTTTGTTAAAGTGGAAAACTTTGTTCAAATAGTTTCTTTCTCGATTTAAAACAAAACCCAGATTGTTTGATGAAATTTTGAGGACTCAAAGATCTGTGTAATGATATTATAAAGCCGAAGAAAATGCTTTTTTAAAACTTTGGGATTAAGCTGCTGCTGAAACTATTTAGCCCTTACGAAGAAATCGCAAATCTAATTGGCAAAACATTGGTTTATGTACTTATTACGTTTGTTAACAAGAGAATAATCAAATTAAAATTGTTATTCAAATAATTATAGAATATTAAAAAGCTGACAAAACTAATCGCAATGTTCTTTGATATAAATAATATCCGCAAGTAAACCGTCCAGTCCAGAACCCGTATTACACTGTTAAGTAAATAACTTTTAAAATTAATCTCAATTAAGATGCTTAAAACTCATCAAACGTGCATTCGGAAAACAACATTAAGAATTGTTACCTGGCTAATTCTGATACCAATTATAGGCAGTGAAATTTAACTTGTTATACAGAAATACAGTAAAACGAAAGTGGAATACAAATATTTACTTTCATATGAAATAAAAAGAGATGACATTTAAGCACACCCATCCGTTGCAAGTCGGTCGACTATTAGGTAATATAATGTCTAAGTTAACAATGGTAGGATAATGATAATAAAGTTTACTAGTCGTTCAATGCAATCACAACATTCAATCGTTTTACTTTTATTATTCCAGAAATGACTTGACTTACAACAATACAGTATACATTATGAACATCCAAGAATCCAATCCATAGACAATTTCAAAAATAGTATACTGCATATTTATTGATCTCGAGCATTTTTTGAAATAGTGAACCGGGGCTATCACAAAAAGTCTTTCATCTGTTTCAAATATCACTGGATTGTTTATATTTTAATTATTTGTTAATAATGTCTTTATTTCATAAAGTAAAATGTTTTTAATACGCATTGATGGACATCAACCATTGTGATAAGAAGATGGCTGAATGACAAGATCATTCAACAAGGATAGATTTGTCATCAAAATTGTATGTAATGGACAAGAAATATTATGTTTATAATTTATTTTTATTCAGCAAAAACACGTATATGTATACACAATTACAATTTATCATTGTGAAACAAAAATAGTATAATTGTCAATACATACTATATTATATAAGCATAGCATTTTCATGTCGTAATGCATCACTCGTTTGGATTACTTGTGATAACAGAATCCAGAATATAACATACTGTGGTAACGTTGACAGTCACATGATACTCCATTATATATGGCCTAGCCTAAATATCTTTCGGAATTTCAAAACTGCGTTTAGAGGTTTGTGACATCAAATTTGTCACGTGACTGTCAAGTTTTAGATAATATGTTATACTGTTTAGTGATGTTTTACTATGAGAAAGTAAACCAGTAAAAATGATCTAACAAGCTAAATCACATCACTAACAGCAACTAAAAGCATGTCGAAATGATTCGGAAGCAGCTTTTTAAGTTTCTTTTCAATAACATTTTAAAATCTTGAATATTATGACTGATAAATGACTTACAAAAGAAAATTCAAACAAAATTAAAGCGAAGTTACATGCATATCTCAGATTTCGTGAATTGTCACAGATACCTTCAGTTTTTACATTAAATGCTAAAACTAAACATATGTTAAAATAAAAAAGCAAATAAACAAAAAAAAGATTTATGATGAGATATAATGATACAATGTAACAAAAAGGAATTATTACAGTTTTAGTAGCAACCTTAGTGATATTTGTTATCAGAAGCATGTATGAAATATATTTGGGTTTTTTCTTCAATATAATTATTGTTTCTTTGTTCTAATTAAGTAAAAAAGTAGTCACGCTGCTTTGTTTATTTTGAGTGGTTAAAACAATAAAGAACAATCTCTAAGTTTAAGTTTGACAAGAAATTTTATGATTTCTTAAAACTCACTGTGTGGTTTGTTGACAAAGACTGTTTTTCTGTAACGTTCGCTGGTAACTACTTGTTGAGTCAAAGGGTTTTCCTCACCGATGTTTGAATTTTACACTAAGTCTATAAACCGTTTCCGTCAATTGAAGTTACTTAAAGATATATAGAGAAATAGACCAAGTTTTTTCCATATTTTGAAAGACGCCAACACTTTCATAATTAACAGATAGTTCTAATCGGTTCCTCTCATGCACATCATAAACATTCTTTGATCTTAAAATGATTGATAGCCAACAAAATTTATGAAAGTAAAAAGAATTGTGTACATCAGACTGAAGAAGAATTGTCTTCGTTAAGTTGAAGGTTAATAGTTTGCTCATTTTTAATGGAATTTTCGTTTGAATCCTCTGATGGTCTTTGTTCAAAATGTTTTATTCCAGGTAGCATTGATGTTTTCGGATATCCTTCAGGCTGCATTGCAGTTGTCGGTTGCCCTCCAGGCGGCATTGGCGTTGTCCAACATTCTTCAGGCTGCATTACAGTTAACGGTTCACCTACAGATAGCATTGACGTTGTCGAACCTCCTTTAGACGTTATTGCAGTTGTAGGTTGCCCTCCAGACGGCATTGGCGCTGTCGAACCTCCTTCAGACGGTATTGGAGTTGTAGGTTGCCCTCCAGACGGCATTGACGCTATCGAACCTCCTTCCGACGGTATTGCAGTTGTAGGTTGCCCTCCAGACGGCATTGGCGTTGTCGAACCTCCTTCAGACGGTATTGCAGTTGTAGGTTGCCCTCCAGACGGCATGGGCTGTCGAACCTCCTTCAGACGGTATTGCAGTTGTAGGTTGCCCTCCAGACGGCATTGGCGCTGTCGAACCTCCTTCAGACGGTATTGCAGTTGTAGGTTGCCCTCCAGACGGCACTGGCGCTGTCGAACCTCCTTCCGACGGTATTGCAGTTGTAGGTTGCCCTCCAGACGGCATTGGTGTTGTCGAATCTCCTTCAGACGTTATTGCAGTTGTAGGTTGCCCTCCAGACGGCATTGGCGTTGTCGAACCTCCTTCCGACGGTATTGCAGTTGTAGGTTGCCCTCCAGACGGCATTGGTGTTGTCGAATCTCCTTCAGACGTTATTGCAGTTGTAGGTTGCCCTCCAGACGGCATTGGCGTTGTCGAACCTCCTTCCGACGGTATTGCAGTTGTAAGTTGCCCTCCAGACGGCATTGGTGTTGTCGAATCTCCTTCAGACGGTATTGCAGTTGTAGGTTGCTCTCCAGACGGCATTGGCGTTGTCGAACCTCCTTCCGACGGTATTGCAGTTGTAGGTTGCCCTCCAGACGGCATTGGTGTTGTCGAATCTCCTTCAGACGGTATTGCAGTTGTAGGTTGCCCTCCAGACGGCATTGGCGCTGTCGAACCTCCTTCCGACGGTATTGCAGTTGTAGGTTGCCCTCCAGACGGCATTGGCGTTGTCGAATCTCCTTCAGACGGTATTGCAGTTGTAGGTTGCCCTCCAGACGGCACTGGCGCTGTCGAACCTCCTTCCGACGGTATTGCAGTTGTAGGTTGCCCTCCAGACGGCATTGGTGTTGTCGAACCTCCTTCAGACGGTATTTCAGTTGTAGGTTGCCCTCCAGACGGCATTGGCGTTGTCGAACCTCCTTCCGACGGTATTGCAGTTGTAGGTTGCCCTCCAGACGGCATTGGTGTTGTCCGAATCTCCTTCAGACGGTATTGCAGTTGTAGGTGGCTCTCCAGACGGTACTGGCGATGTCGAACCTCCTTCCGACTGTATTGCAGTTGTAGGTTGCCCTCCAGACGGCATTGATGTTGTCGAATCTCCTTTAGACGGTATTGCAGTTGTAGGTTGCCCTCCAGACGGCATTGGCGTTGTCGAATATCCTTCAGACGGTACTGGAGTTGTAGGTTGCCCTCCAGACGGCATTGGCGTTGCCGAACCTCCCTTCAGACGGTATTGCAGTTGTAGGTTGCCCTCCAGACGGCATTGGCGCTGTCGAACCTCCTTCCGGCGGTATTGCAGTTGCAGGTTGCCCTCCAGACGGCATTGGCGTTGTCGAACCTCCTTCCGATGGTATTGCAGTTGTAGGTTGCCCTCCAGACGGCATTGGCGTTGTCGAACCTCCTTCCGATGATATTGCAGTTGTAGATTGCCCTCCAGAAGGCACTGGCGTTGTCGAACCTCCTTCCGACGGTATTGCAGTTGTATGTTGCCCTCCAGACGGCACTTGCGCTGTCGAACCTCCTTCCGACGGTATTGCAGTTGTAGGTTGCCCTCCAGACGGCATTGGCGTTGTCGAACCTTCTTTAGACGGTATTGCAGTTGTAGGTTGCCCTCCAGACGGCATTGGCGCTGTCGAACCTCCTTCCGACGGTATTGCAGTTGTAAGTTGCCCTCCAGACGGCATTGTCTTTGTCAAATTTTCTACAGACGGCATTGAAGTTTTCCACATTCTGCATTGGCTGCATTCAAACATGTTACTAGTAGCCATGGCCATTTCAGAAATTTTTTCCAGAGCCTGTGAGTTGTATTCGCCCTTGAGACTTTTTGTATGGACATTGAACATCATTTCTTGAAAGCATGCGACAGGTTCGAATTCCTCTGGATAGTTACCATGGGATTTGTTTGGTGGTGTAGGTGTACAATACAGAAAAATCATGAATAAGTGGTTCCACCTGTTTTCTAAAAATATAATAAAAATACATAAAATGTACGTTTATACGAGTGTCTATAATGAAGTGTGCAACATGATACTGTGTAATTTTCATTATAATAATTATATCTCAATTCTATCACATTCTTATTTATCAATTATGAAAGTTATAAAAGTTTAACTATGAAAGCTTTTTAACTGTCATATATGTGATAAAAGCAAGAAACTTTGCACACATAATATTTAGACCAATAAAAACAAAACTATATACATGTATATAGGAATTTCGAAAAACCACTATCATAATATCCGGTTTTTGTTTAAAATTAACGCCATTGCCATTGTTCTTAACAATACCAGAAATATCACGATATTCCTATGTTGTGAGCTTCTTAAATTTGAAAACAATCTTTTAATGAAGACAAATACAACTGTACTAATATCATATTAAAGTTTAGTGGATAAATTTAGCACGAATACGGTCTACAATCATGGTTTTAGCTAAACTTCAATATGGCTGCCATGCGCGTTAACGTAAGTCCCGGTAGTGTGATCACCATTTACACAGTATTTTACCAAATTGAATATAATTTATAAAAGATGTATTTTGTTTGTTATTTTTATCTATTTTATATTTAAGTTACTGTTTATCTATTCCTATATAATGACAAAGAAAATTAATCAAAAGCATAATATTTTTATACATTTTACGGACACGTTATTATACAGCTGAATTCAGAAAAAAAGGTTCTCTCTTTTGATGATGGAAACTGGTTAATTGGGTGTTAAAACAATAAAATAATATAATAAATAATAGATGAAAAAATAACTTCGAAAGCCATCAAACAGGACGCATATGAAAATATTGCAGATTCGGTTTAATGGGGGCCTACCGATATACAGTTACCTCCCATTGAGAGTGGCTTCCCTTGCTGATTGGGTAGTTTCGGTTTAGACGCGCTTATAACATAATAACATGATAAAGCGTAGCGTTGAAAGTGTAGATAAAATTTCTTAAAAGTGTTTTTGAAGTTAAAATGCATTGTCGAATTAAAAAAGTGAAAATTATGTTTTATATTGTTTAGTTTTTGTGAATTTATGTAAATAGAATTTAAAGGATTTTTTCGGTCTAGCTTTTTGTCTTATTTTTTTCAAACATGTCTTACTGAATGTAAAATAAAGATACATTAAGTATCATTCATATGTGCAAAGTATCATTGAACGATATTTTACCGTTATTGAGATTTTGAAAATTTTCTTTTTTATGATGAGCGTGCTTTGGGGGAGTGTAGTACATGCAAGCCCTTAACACCAATAAACAGTACAATTTAGATCAATCCCAAACGATTATCTGAATATGGCTGTGAACATTGATCTTATCATCGCATATCACAGAACGCCAAATTTACACACATATCCGAATCTTAATTGGCTGGGATATTAAAACATCTTAAAACTTGCTGAAATATTCAAGCAGTCGAAGTACTCTTAATATACATAAGTATCGCGCTCAATGGCCCTCAAAAGACGTAACTGATAACAGCACTGAACTGCCACCACACGTCACAACCCACGCATTTGTGATATTGAAATAAAATCACTTGGTAGAAAGGAATCTATGGAATTTACAAACAGCAGGCACAGACACATTTCAAGTAGAGTATAAGAGCCAACATTTTACCTGAATTCTGGAAGTTACAAAATGTTATCGTGCTCGATTTCTAATCAGTGTTATCTCTAAGGAAAATGATGACACAGTATATACAATGTCAATAAATACAAATAAGATTATGTCAGGTTACCTGTCTTCTTCATTGTTCTTAAGCTCTTAACGTTAATTTGTAAAAAAATAAGTTTAATTTTTAACAAATGATGTACCACTAAAAGGATATTAAAATAACATGAAAGATCAGCTACGCCTAACAGTAAATCACAAATCTTCAATACAATTACGATCAATTAGATTCGTTGAACTACACAATATCAATAATGATAATTACATGTTTATTCAAACAGAAATTTATGATTATTTCATTCACAAATTCATTAAAAAAGAAACATAATTATATGATATTTATTGATAATTATCACACTTGAATCTTCAACGAGGAATCCAGGAGTTTTACATTGGTGACTGCCGATAAAGCTTACAATTAAGTTTCCACAATGAATAATTCGAAGTCATAAAATGAAAACTACAACTGTTTGTTGTATATTGTTGCCAGATACTTTTTTACTTGAATTTCTCGTATAACAATAGTTTTCCCCCATGCCGGGGTCTGAAAATATTAGGTTTGGCTACATGAAAATGATACATTTTATTGAAAATGAATGAAAATCTATGAATGAACTTTTTTGAAATACATGTATTATACATGTATAGAATTATTAGTGCCACGTCATTAGTACACAACTAGAGTCAATTATAGTAATAACATTTCTCATAACTGGCAGTCAATTTGAATAAAACCGGAAGTGGGTTTATCCAAAGATAATTAACCTGTATTGCAACAAATTATCAGTATCGTATTAAACGTTTATCATTTTAAGAAATACGTTCACGGACACTATCATGACTATAACAGATTTTATTTAATTAATAATTTCCATGGCTACTAGTAACAGTTTACATGTCTAAGCTTTTTGAAATTTCTTGTTTCAAAATAATTGAAAAAAGATTTTATTTCGGCTAGATTAAGAATTATATGACGTATTTGTTATTATTTACATTGAAATTTCATTCATATATTCATAGCATTTTATGAAATGTTCAAGTATTGTTTTATTGTGTTGTTTGTATTTTTGGCGTGGGCAGTAATATGCATTTCCATTACTGTCCATGAATAGGCTCAATGAAACCGAGCCTGCAATATTTTCATATTCGATGGCTTTCGAAGTTTCCTTTTTATCCATTTTAATAAGAAGAAAAAATTTATGTTTATAATTAAAACCAATAGGTTATGATTTCGATTTATTTTCAACACAATTAATGGGAAAGTTAAAAGTAAACGATATGATTATCAAAAATATTATTGTAATAGTATATAACTAATATATGATATTAGTCGAACACATAAAAGCAAATCAAATTACCTCGCGGAATAAACATGAATACAGTTTTCCTGTTGTTTTTTTACATTAAAATTTTGTTTCAAATAGTTCTTTTGAAAATAATATGATTATATATTTTTATCGTTACAGAAAAGTATGTTTAAACTGGCTGGGAAAATAATATGTTCTTAATTCTTTTGCCTACATTTAAAACCTCATTACAGGCGTGTACGAATAGAAAACTTTCTCGTATAAAATGAAAACGTTTTGAGTTACACTTTGATATCGCATATATGATTTATTCCTGAACATTTTCAGATCTTTCTTTGTTAATTCAAAATCGTTAATAAGTTTACTTGCGTAGATATGTTTGATCCTTGTCAAATAGTGTTACATATTTCAATGTTTTTATCATATTTTCATTATATCTGTAGATAAATTTAAGCACGTTTTTTTTCGATTGTAGTATCACTTTATTATACAGTCGTGAAGTACTTACTGTTTATTTTACTCATTACTGGTTTCAAATCGCTTTGCTCCCGTGTGGCGATATTGCAAACAACTAATACTCTATGGTCGGGATGATTCTCATTATTATAATCCTCGACTTTAATTTTATGAAGAGACAATCCTCTTTCGGCCAGTTCTAATTTTAATGCTTTGCAGAAGTTCCTTTCGGCTTTCGAGTCAAAGGTATCCACGATATACACAGGTTTCGTTTTTTCGTTGATTTCTGTAGGATTTTAATGTGAAAAGAACAAATTATTGACAGATTGTAAAATGAACAAACCACAAATATCCACATTTATTTTATTAAATACAAACTATCATATTGTGAATTATCTAGTTATTCTTTACTTAGTTTGTGGACATTCATAACATCTTGTTTATTGTTGTAAAAATTACATGCAGTAGTTTTACTTAAGCCCAGGTCACAACCCGCCGTACGTGCAAGTGCGTGCTGTGTATGTGCAAAAACGTAGGCCAAATTCAGGGATCAGTACGTGGTGAGTACCGCCTCCATACGGATTTGGGAGCACGCAGAGACGCCGTAGAATTTTTAGTGCATGCAAAACTTTCTCTGCGTTCGAGCTGTGTGCGGGCTACGGATTCACCCCCAGTACGGGTGACGTGCGTGCCCAGTATGTCCATTGGCGCATAAGGCCGGTATTCCATAGTTCCGTAATGCGTGATCCGTGTCCGTGTCCGCATCCGTGTCCGCGATGTTTCACTCACCAAAGATATCGTTGGGTATATTCCAAACCTCCGTGTCCGTTCCACGTTGCGGACATTGACAAGGACGTGGAACGGACACGGAGGTAAGGAATATACCCAACGATATCTTGGAGAGTGAAAAATCGCGGACACGGAAAGGGGCGCGGACACGGACACGGATCACGCATCACGGAACTATGGAATACCGGCCTAACGCACTGCCTCCGCGAGTCTTTGCGTGGTCTGTGCGTGGTCCGTGCTTTCTCAGTTCAACTATCCAAAACGCGCAAAGAACTCAAGCGGACCTTACAAGCAAGTATGTGTTCCGCACATACAACGCACGGTGTGCGCACGGACCTCTGCGGTTTATACAATATATAGAGAGCATCCATAGGTCGTCCTTATTTATCACCCTACAGCGACCGAAATAAACTCAAGTTCACCGCACTTGCACGCACTTACAACGGGCGAGCGAGTAAGGCCGGTATTCCATAGTTCCGTGATGCGTGATCCGTGTCCGTGTCCGCGTCCACGCCTAAGGCCGGTATTCCATGGCTCCGTAATGCGTGATCCGTGATCCGTGTCCGTGTCCGCGATATTTCACTCACCAAAGATATCGTTGGGTATATTCCATACCTCCGTGTCCGTTCCAAGAATATGGACGCGGCCACGGAAACGGAGGTATGGAATATACCCAGCGATATCTTTGGTGAGTGAAAAATCGCGGAAGCGGACGCGGAAGCGGACATGGACACGGAATACGCCTTAGGCCGGTATTCCATAGTTCCGTGATTCGTTATCCGTGTCCGTTTCCGTGTCCGCGTCCGTGTCCGCGATTTTTCACTCACCAAAGATATCGTTGGGTATATTCCATACCTCCGTGTCCGTTCCGCGTCCGTATTAGTGGAACGGACACGGAGGTATAGAATATACCAAACGATATATTTGGTGAGTGAAAAATCGCGGACACGGACGCGGCCACGGACACTGATCACGGATCACGCAACACGGAACTATGGAATACCGGCCTATGAACACTGTACGTGTAAGTACTGCCTCCGTACTTTAATATGGAAATCGCACGGAGATCTTAAGTCGTAAGCACGTTGTCAGCACGTACAACTCACCACCAACGCAACGTACGATGCATGCAACCGCTTACCCCTAGACGTGGCGTGCGGGCAACGTACTCACACCTTGAGTGTGACGTGCTTCCTATCTGCTCCTGCAACGTCCGACCAAAAAACGCAGCGAACGTGACCTCCGCAGAACACGTACGGACAAAAAGACGCACGGCCGTTTGTGACCAGGGCTTTAAAAATGTCAGTATTGATTAAAGTACGATAATATAATATAATATAATAAAATATAATATAACATAATCAGGAATGTCAACGGATACCGAATTTGGTATCTGGATATCTGTCGAACGATCAGAACGGTTATCCGGATAACCGGATACAAACACTCTGTACAAAACACAATAGTAATATTGTCGGATGTTAGGAGGATTAAACTGTCAGTTCCGAAAACATAACTAAAGCGTCGTTTCCATTGACTATATTAAGTTATCGTCGTTTTGAAATTCTTAGAGATCAACGCTTCATAATTTCAAAAATTTTATTAAACACGAACTACAAAACATTTGCTTATCTCAATAATTATGTTCGTATTTCAATTGTAAAATAAATATATCGCCAACAATTTGAACATAAAAAGATTATTGATATATACATTTCTCGTTTTTTTCGTTATATTTTACCTCTAAATATGTCGCCAAAGAGCTGACTGTACAATGTAGAAGTGAATAAGTTAAGATCGCGAGATCAAACAAAAAAATCATCAAATATTTTATAGATCTCAAACGGACACAATTAACGAGGGCGATAGACTTATGCAGGTAAACCTGTTAATTGTCTACAAAAATTATAGCTATATCCTCTATTATTTAAACAACATTAAAGATAATATTCTTTACTCAAAATTGATTTTAGAAGCTCCATACCATCATGCTTTAGCATAGTTTTTAAACTGTGAAGCCCAATTTACTGCATGCCATCACCTCTCGATAATCTGTTTCACGTGTTTACGCTTGAACGCACACTGACAGCAGAAAGATAACTTTTTAAAAAAAATTATAGTTTTTTTTTCAAACGAATATTCGGATGCCATATTCGATCCGGATATCCGATGATCCGAATGGATATCCGCATATTCGGATATCCGTTGACATCCCTAAATTTAATATAATATAATACAATATAATATAATATATGTAATATAACATAAATTGTTTAATAACTTACCGTTTTTCGTTGGAGCTGAAAACAATCAACAGGTGATGAGTAAGCAATCTAGTACCGAGTAAATATATATGATTGCTATTTTTGGGTGGCGTTTACGCCAACTCAGTGTTATACATGTGAATTTCGATCAATTTACCTCCAGTGGATTAGTTCCCTTGAATAAGGTATATAGTAATGTAGGCACACGGAGCTTCTCAGACGGTTGACGGCGCTGCGCGATTGTCAATCGTTCCAGACTAAATGTGACCCTTAATTAACCAAACTAACGCTAACCCGAACAATAATATCCCTCAAACAACCAAATCTATCCATGACCCCGAAAAGAACCAAAAATAAATGAAATCATCCGTTAACCATAATGCAACCTTTTTGCACACGGTACGTTTTCAAACAAGTTTTAGCTTTCCAAAAAGCTAATCGGTCATTAGCATGACATTTTAACAAAAAAGACGGCTCTGAAGTGTAAACTTTAGGCGAAACTTTAAAGCGTTAAAAGCGTTTAAATTTAAGTAGATTTGATGCAGTGCTCTGACTAATTTCATAAAATTGCTCTTTAGTCATATTTTTTAATATTTTTGCATATCGTTTATTTCTTTCTAGTCAATAACTATTGTTTTAAATCAAAGTGCAAATAGCAACTATTTCATAGTTGTTTTTTATTTTTTCCATGTGTTTTATTTCTTTCTAGTCTATTAAAGTTTCCAATCAAAAGTTGACTTATTATTTATTTTTCCTGGTACAATATGACTTCACTCTTGGGTATTACTATCCACCCGAATGTTCGTGGTAGATAATTGATAAAGCAGAAACCGGGCACGCAAACTTTTGCACTGCCATCCGAAAGTTCCTTCACACTCCTCCAATAGGAAACTCCACAAAATCTATAGATGGTGTGACGTTATGACAATCACTTTAAAACGCCACCCATCAGTACTTTAAGTGCTTTTATTGTAGCATGTTGGTAGAGTTTAAGTCGATTGCGTAAATATTTTTGCTAGATAAGCCAATTTAAAAACAGATTCGTTGTTGGGTTTTGTGCAGACGGTAATAAAATGTCGTATTTTTGCCATTCAATTGTTTCTTTGCTGAATATCCGCATTTTTTGTTGTATTTTCATGTTGGAGGGTATTAAAAGGATTAAGCAGCAGACGGCGAAATTTAAAGAAGAACATAGGACTTATTATAGGTATTGTATGTGTTTCATAGCCAAAAAAACATGACATTAAGCTATTTTTGTATTGACAATAAAAAATAAAATTTAAGTATATGTTTTACCTTGCATATTGGATTGATAACTTAGGAGTTCGTCAGGATTACGGTTGGTCGTTATGATGCTCTATAAAAATAAAAAGATATGTTTTCGATAAACAATACATGTAACAACAGAGAACCTGAGCAATTAAATCATTATAAAATAATATGCATTGTGGGCATGACATTTTAATAGTATTATTTTTAACCAATACAGTATTTTTTTGATAAATGCACGCAGTATATGATACGTGATGTTGAGCATGATCGGAAATAATACCGTATATTTTTCGGCTGACGATTGGTAAATACTAAGAGGTTATTAACCGATGTTCAAGGGACGGGAGATGATATCGGCCCGGAAGAGCAATATTGGCCCGAGAGCTTTAGCTCACGGCCCTTGAACACCGGTTTATAACCATTTTATTACATGTACCGGGCTGATATCAATGTCTGCCATTTTCGTGCTCTGTTATTCATTAAAGTACTGTGCACTCGTCTATTAATTAATTAACTACGTCACGATAAATGATTTCACTATTACGTCATTTAGTGTTTTGTGACGTAATTAAAGATTGTTTACATTTTGAAACTGTAACAGAGCAAGCTGTCAGTTGTTTTTTTCTTTTTAGTTTTGTTTTGTCTTAAGTGAAAATGTCTTCGAACAATTCATGAAATGGTGCAAGATAATGTGATTGTGAAAATGTGAATTCTGGAAGTGTTTTACAGGGTTATGGGTATGTAAAGGCTTTCATTTGTGAGTGTTTCATTCTCATAACGCTGCTGTGAACTTCAATAACATCAAATAGGTAGATAGGCCTATCTAGGCTTCATAGAATAATAAATCCTAAGGAAAATATGAAGGAACATGATTCTGGAAATATGCAAACATTGTTTTTCTTGGTTGTCCCAAGTTAAGTACAATTTCTCCGTGTTTCTCCTGTCATTCTATCGAAACTTAGAATAGCTCTCATGTTAGAATGCATGTTCTTTTTTAAATACGCAACTTCTTGCATCTGGCTCAAAATGACTTAAATGGACTCGATCGATCCAATCGTCGCCATTTTGAATTTTAAAAGTTAAATCCTGTATCAATGGTTACCACATGCCATAGTTCGTGATACGGGATTTCTGCCCGCGATATCAGGTTTTCGGCCCGCGATATCAGGTTTTCGGCCCGCCCTTTATCATGAAAAGTAACCGGGCATTTTGGTCATTATTTGTTACTATTTATAGTAACACATGTTATAAAACCATCTAAAGCTAGATTTTGTATTTTAAGCTAGACTATTAAAAATAGGGGCGTTATACTACTCGTCCCGGTGTCGGCGTTGGCGTAACTTTGGACCATAACTTTGAAAATACTTGAAGTATCAGCTTGACACCTGCAATATATTGTCCCCATCAAATATCTGCATCATTACCAATAAGATCCATATCTGTTCCAGTAATGCCCCATTTTAACTTAAATTTTATTACAAAAATATGCACTTGACCCATGCATTTTAAACTAGTTTAGATATTATCTTTAAACTTGGAATATACATTTACTATCAAAATCTGCATCATTACAAAGACCCATAACTCTGTAACCAATAATTTTCAAGTTATGCCTCATTTTAATTAAATTTTGTCCTCAAACAATGCACCCTACCCATCATTTTGAAACGTTTTAAATCATCAACTTGAAACATGGTATATATATATTCCCCATCACAATCTACACCATTATATCATTACCAATAAGAATCATAACTCTGCTACAAATATATTTCAAGTTATGCCTTTTTTCCTTAATTTTTTGTCAACCAAAATTTTGTCAACGAGAATATGCACTTGGCCCATAACTTTTAAACAACACTTTGACATAACTTTCGCTATTTTTTGTTTATTTTTTGCTCTATAACTTTATTTCAGTGACTGATATTGAACCTAAAATAAATGCCCCAATTATTATTATTCACTAACAAGTTTTCACAAATAGTTTTAAGCTTTTCCCTTATTAAGATTAACACTAATGGCACATAAAGAAATAATTTATGTTTTTTTTTTAATTCTTAGTTTTTGTTCTTGTTATCTTTTAATCGCATTTATTTCAAATAAATCGAAAACTCGAGCGTGCTGTCTCTTCTGACAGCACTTGTTATGCGTAATGAGATTAGAAAATAATTAATGTATTCAGGTGGAAGTGAGTAAGAAGCTTTTTAATTGGACGTATTTTATTTAAGAAGCGATGGCAGTAATTTCAAAACAAACTTAATCAATCACACACTAAAGCTATATATTTTGTACTAGAATGCAGAAAATAATGATATAAATATTGTAATTTATCCTAATACTTTTAAAACATAAGTATGTTATACCTGAAAGACATGATGAAATGGAGACATTGATAGTATGAATCACGCACAAACGCCTAGTCCAAACAGCTGTGTGCATTCATGTAATAGATATACATATTCTAACAGATATTATAATATCCAACATTCTTGAGGCTATAAAAAGCTTTTGCAGTGTTTTGTGGTGTTTCCTTATTTATGTTTTAGTTATGCTTTTTTTTCAATTTAAGTGAAATCAACCACTAACTTTCATCGCATTAAGAATGTGTGACACATTAGCCTAAAATTTAAACAAGTATTGTAGAAATGGAACTTCCACCTAAGGGCTTTTCGTTCCATCTGCAAGCTGATAGGATGTTTGACTTTCAGAAATAATCAATAACTATGCATTTAATCAAAGCACTGAAAGTGATGGAAGCCAGCTGAGCGTAAACAAAATTGAAAAAACAAACTTATAATGTGCAATGTAACAGGTATTCCAGTTTTATTCCAGCCATTGTAGATATATAATAACTGAACAGAATGAAGAAACTCCTATGGAAGACATGCCATATGCTTGCAAAAATGCAAAAACCACCCATAATAAAACTGGTCAATATTAAACAAGTCCTATGACCCTTGGTCGCTCACCTATCAACAACTGCTCAATGGTTGCAAGAGTCAGTGGATGCAAATGCAATTGCCAAAATAGCTTACTTTGGCTCTTTCAAGGGCCATAACTCTGGAACCCATTATGGAATCTAGCCGGTTCAAGAAAGGAACCGAGATATTATAGTAACTCAATTATTGTACAAGTCTGATTAAATTCCAATAAAAAATGAAGCGGCTATTGTGCAGACAAGATCTAAATAGTTAATTTTGGCTCTTTCAGGGGACATAACTCTGGAACCCATAATGTAATATGGCATTCAAGAAAGGAACTAAGATCTAATAGTAATAAGAGTGAATATCCGACCAAAATTAAGACCACTAGAGTGCAGACAAGCTTTTATTATAACTTGACCTAGTGACCAAGTTTTCAAGGTCACATGACCCAGTTTCGAAACTGACCTAGATATCATTGAGATAAACATTCTGACCAAGCTTGAAGAAGATCAAACCAAAATTAAGACCGCTAGAGTGCAGAAAATGTCTTTCTAAAATTTGTTGACCTAGTAACCTAGTTTTCATGGTCACATGACCCAGTTTCGAACATGACCTAATTTAATTGAGATAAACATTATAACCAAGCTTGAAGAAGATCGGACTAAAATTAAGACAGCTAGAGTGCGGACAAGGTTTTTCTTTAATTTGACCTAGTGACCTAGTTTTCAAGGTCACATGACCCAGTTTCGAACTCGACTTAGATATCATTAAGATAAACATTCTGACCAAGTTTGAAGAAGATCGGATAAAAAATTAAGACCGCTAGAGTGCGGACAATAATCCTTGAACGGACGCCTGACGGAAGACGATCCCAAAAGCACACCCTGTCACTATGTGACAGATGAGCTAAAAAGTAATTTTCGGAGAACTACTGAAATAAATGATAAAAAAAGCATTAAAAGCAATCGAACAGGACAAATACAAAAATATTACAATCTAAGTTTAATCCAGCAATATCAGGATCAAAATGCATCACTGCCCAGAATGCCCAGCCCTGAATGAATTTGATGATGGTAATATAATTTTATATTCATGCTTTATAGCAATACATCACATCTTAAAGCAATGCAAATGGCCTTATAAATGTCATTTAGTAAATGAAAGAGGCACAACAATTTTTTTTGTGTCAATCATGGTATGGAAATTGTTGGGTTAGCAAAATTATATTTACGAGGGCGGATCAAAAAGTTCGTGGACTCTTGCTATATTTTTAAAACCTGACGTTCTACGTTTGTAATATTTGTTACACATTTATTCTAACATATTTCGAACATGTCTGGGGGGTTTGGTGATTTTCATGCGATAAGTACCTTAATTATAAATAATATATAACCTAGTACTCCCGTCGTCTGGCGCACGCAGTTTAAGTGTTGTTAACGGTTTTATTTAACATCGTATATCTTTAATACGGACGATTAAAAAGCGCGAAAATTAAACGTTCGGTGATACGACGTCATATCTGTCAGTTGACGCCCGGATATGATATTTGCGTTTGAAACACGCCAACAACGGTAATTTATACATAACTTCTCACGAGAAATCTTCAACGTCAAATGGGGTTACCAGAACACGTGGAGCCGAGGATAGCAATTAAATTCTGCGTAAAACTCGGTTATAACGCTTCCAAGACTTACGAAGAAGTTCGAAAAGCAAATTTTACTCCAGAAATCAAGCGGTCGGCGGTGTACTAGTGGCACAAATGTTTTAAGGAAGGGAGGCAGAGTCTTGAAGACGATGAAAGGAGCGGCCGACCAGCAATCATCGACGTCAAGTTAGTGACGTCCGTTAAAAACACGATGGAGCAAGACCGGAGGTTGACTATTCGAGAAATTGTAGAGACCACGGGAGCGTCCTACGGCACAGTGAGGACCATTCTACAAGACAACCTAAATATGAGACGTCTTTGTGCTCGCTGGGTCCCACGAATTTTGAAAGATGATGAGCGGCAGCGGAGGGTACTGGAATCTAGGAAGTTTGTTAGACGCGTCGCCAGTGATCCAACATTTTTGGACAAGATAATAACCTGTGATGAAACATGGCTTTGCTTGTATGATCCAGAAGACAAAACACAATCCAAGCAATGGACGGCTAAAGGAGACAAACCCCCAACAAAGGCACTGGCGCCTCGAAGTGGGAAAAGGTTCATGTTTATCATGTTCGCTGACATCAGGGGAATGCTACTGTGTCATGCCGTCCCATCTTCAAAGACGGTGAACTCGGAATACTATTCCAAGGTAAAATATCATATTTATTACTTTGTCATTTCATGCTTCATATTAAAAATTCCTAATTTGTAGCTTTTACAATACAAATGTATATAAAATAAATAAATGGTATGGCTAAACGAATACATGTACACCGTTCACAGAAATTTACCAATTTTAAAATTGCACGTTTCATTGATTAACGAAACTGAGAACGCATTGTGTGATTATGCTCGTTTCTTAAAGAAATCAACAGTGGATAAATTATTGTACGTTTGCAGGTTCTGCGTCGTGACCTGGCACGCGCTGTCCAGAAAAAGAGACCAGGCACTAGCCTTTCCGACTACCTGTTGCATCAAGACAACGCACCGGCGCATGTGTCACAGATGACGCGCCTTGAGATGGTACTGATGGATCTTGAGATGGTCGCGCATCCTCCATATAGTCCGGACCTGGCACCCATGGATTTCTCCATATTCCCACAGGTGATTTTTTGCTCAAGTATTTTAGTGTAATCAAAAACAGATATTTTTTTCAAGTCGGAATCCCTATCGTATATCTTGCACGTCCTGTAATTTAACGATATTGACGGCTAAATTTACTCACAATAGGTGCGTGTTTAAAATTCACTTATTTACAATTGTAAAACTTCAAATTTCAGCACTATGTTTTCAATAAATAAAACACGCTAGGTGTACGAATATTAACATTTGCTTTGTTTTAAAATGATTTTAGATCTAGGCACAACTACGCGGGTATCGTTTCGACGATTTGATTGAACTTCGCCAGGCAGTCAAGAACATCGTGTCCCAATATGACCACACTTGGTACGAGGGGATTTTTCAGGCATGGGTAGCCCGTCACCACAAATGCATCGCGGCCGATGGACACTACTTCGAAAAATTGTGACTGATGTTGTTTACACTTGGCGGCGTTAATGAACAATTTTGTGACAAACGTTCGATTAGCGTTTGTGAAACGCCGTTCAGGACGTCAGAACTAAAACAGGATTATGACGTCGGCGTGCGCCGCACCATGTTTACAGGTTTTTTTTAAAACTTCAGTTAAATGTGCAATTGTTAATGTATTTCACTGTAAATTGGCAAAGTTGATTGTAATATGTGATATTATTATCTTTATAAATTTGGATGAAATCGGCTTGCGTGTTAGCATTTTATAAACAAAATCCACGAACTTTTTGATCCGCCCTCGTATTTCTTATATTATTACAGCTTATTTCTTTTGTTTGTATTTCTTTGATTATTTCCACTTTCAAAGTAATTACACAGGGACCCTGTGAAAGGCTATTTGATCTTAGTTTCATGTATAACAATGTGTCACAGGGAGTCAGCATTATGTTAATATAATCATATTTTAAGGAAGTGTCCAACCTAATAAATCAGATAAAAGGGGCTCTTTATATTCATTCCATTAGCACAGCTTTCAACAGACACCCTTTCCCCACTGTTATCTATCATCTATATTAAGACCCTTTTAATGCATGTGGGGTATCCATCTGATCTGAATCTACACTCTTTGAATCTTGATCAGAAAGTACATATACCTAAAAGATCTAAACATAAACAGATTCTGATCAGCCTCCACTGATATGCAAGTTGATATAGTCTAACCTTGTCAAACATGGAATAAAAGCTGTATCCGATGGCATGTAGGCCCCTTTATACAGACTTATGCATAATAATTTATGTCAACTAACCAGGTAAGAGTACACATAAAACATGGAATACTTGTGTTTTTGCACAGAAAATCCATTTCAAACTTTAACCCTTAACTCCAAAAATGCAACTTTAGTTTATAGCATGGGCAAACAGTGTAGAATTAGATCACCCGGCTTCTCTGTGCTGTTTGATCAGGATCTGCACTGTTAAGTTTAAGATTCATAAGGTTATTTATAAACAAGATGTGATCAGTGTAGATCCTAATCAGATGGCACAAATTTTCAGTCTGATCCAGATCTACACTAGATGCACATGCGATAAAAGGCATATATATGACAGAAAGGGGCTCTATATCAATCATTTTTAGTTATGACCCTTAGAATGACATGAACAATCTTAATGAATATTATCATCTTCAACTAAAATCTATTTCAGAAATTACTATACTTCATAAAGCTATTTGAGTTATTATAACTAAGTTAATGCAGATAATATATTCCTAGTTTGTTGTCAGAAATATTAACACTCTCATGCTATTTTACTCAAAATTTATTTTATTAGAAGATATCATTCATAGACACTAGATGCAAATTCTTGCATTTTGATGCAAGCATAATTATTTGAATTGTTTTCACATTTGACACCCGCCACCCATCATTTTGAGTTTGTGGTCATTTTGAAGTTGGAAAATTTAGAAAAGTGGTCAAATTTTGCAATATTAGTGATTAATATTATGCACATTTCATTTTAACCCTTTACCTTTTGGTTGAATCCGCTTATGACTTTGAATGATAAAAATGACTTTTCAGACTTAGCACATAGAGGAACCCCTGGTTAAACATTATATTTTCTTTTAAATATGTGTTTTCTTCACATATCACATCCAATGAGCCGGCGACTGTCCCTTGCTTGTTTAAAGAGTCTTAAGAGGTGCAAGGATTTCAGTAGTTTTTTAAAACCAGGGATTGTTTGACCCCTGTTGAGATTTTTAAGGGGTAATAATCAAATAGTTGTGTTGATTGAACTTAAATACTTATAAAAGTGCTTTAACTTCATTATAAATTATTTTCAGGGGTCAAATAAGTATTCATAGACACAATACATTGCATTTATCTTTATTCTTGCAAACTTTGACCATGCTTCCTAAATTCTCATGCATCAAAATGACCCCAAGCTCAGAATCAGTTGGGGTCAAATATGGAAAAAAAACTAATTTGCTTTCATCAAAATGCAGGAAACTGCATCTATTGATAATTGAAATCCCCGAGGTGGGAAATCAAGTCAGACATGGCTAATTTGCAAGTTTAATCTACACTGATTGTCATAAATTTGTCCTGTAACTGCGATAATTACCTAACGAAAACTAGGTAATTGAAAATAAAAAAAAAACGGTTTCTCTATGTTTGAAGTGGTCGTATTGAAAAAAAAAACAAATAAATTTCAACAGATTTTGAGCAACACAAATAATAGCTTTTACAAATATGAAGATGCTGCATTATTTGATTTCATATCTGGGAAATGTTAAATATAAATATATCTGGGCTGTATGGTCTTAAAAATGGCCGTTTGTCTCCGACTCTGGCCCGTATATTCTGCATGTCCTGGGCTGTTTAGTTCATTAATCTGGGCCGAATCACCTGGCCATATCGTCTGTATATCATTTAGACTTAGGAAGCTAATTTCAGCTTTTCTTGCAAACAAATACAACAATTTACCTAACTTTTTTTAGTAAAGTTGATTGCACATTTATGCATACAATGACTGCACACATGCAACTTTTGGAATACAGTTGATACAGTTTCAGAAATCTTCCTGACCTTTCGGAAAATACACAGTGTCTGCAATAAAATATTATTGTCTATGTCTGTGTTAATTTGTAATCCTTTCAGGATTTCACGTACTATCTCCCATGTGAATTCCATTTCCGAAAAAAAAAACAATACAATTTGCATCATGTTCATGATTTTCACAATTAAAATTCGCACAAAACATTAGCTAGACAGCCTAGAGCGCCTATTTGTTCAAACCATATATCTTCGGAAGTGTTCAATATTTAAGGTAAACACAATCGAAGGGAGATCACTGGAGTTGTGTGTATTTTGGGCTAAACCCCGTACGTGTTACGTAACAAAACGTAAATCTATCGACACGTTAAAAATTTAAAATAAAGCAAAGATACCCCCCCCCCCCCAAAAAAAAACAACAAAAAAACAAAAACAAAACTGAAATACTTCCAAATGTTTGCACTGTGTCTCCGTTCAGAATATGCGTTCAGAATTTTGCCATTTGACGTGATTGACTTACATATACGCAGTTTATTTAATCATTATATCGATAATAACAGTGTGCCTTTGTTTCTTTTATTGATTATTTGTTTTACTGTTTATTCTTTTAAAGCAATCAATTTAAATGATCATTAACTACTTGTTTTCCTATGATTGCTTTTTGGAACTCTTTTCTGACGTCTACCGGAAGCTGTGCTTCGACTTTTTCATTTAAGCGCACCTGCTGAAAGGTCTGTGATTTCGGAAGGCCATTTCTTTAACAACGGTAAACCGCTGGCTAAAAATATATAGTTTTAGGCAATTTGGTTAGTAATTGATGTACACATATTAAGGTCTATTGTGTCTGAACGGATGAGTTCGAGGAAAAATTTATTTATGTTCCAAAACAAAAAGGCTAGAAACCCTTGTATGTGCATATAATTAACAATCCATTAAATGTGTATTGTAAATATATACGAAATATTATAATCGTATGCAATATAAAACTTCGTATTTTCGAGGTGGGTATGTAAACAATATCAAGGCCGAGCGTGATGTGGTTTACATATACAACGAGAAATAATACGAGCTTACAGCCTGAACGCTGTCATATTGTTTTATTATAATTTATATCCCTCTCGCTCAAAACAAATTTAAATACACTGAACAACAAAACTTAGTCAGCAACTTGGTTAGCATAAAAGTAGAAATAAGAGAAATAACGCAATAGTTAATTTATTAATGGCATTGAAAATGTATGAATGGCGTAGGAATATCGTAACCATTGTAGGACGGCGATGGAAATTTCCTATTTTCATAAGTTCGGTATGTGCCGAAAAATAACGACAACGTAGTGTGACGTAGTTATTACGTCACAAAGAACACGGGAAGCTGCAAAAAAAAACGATCGGAAACCAATTGTGAGATACGGATTAATTAATGTGATTCGTTGTTTCTATCTTGCGGATACTATACTAAAATCATTCACGGACCCGTATATTATAAAATGCAAGATCGTCTTGGTAATACAGATTAACTTGATTATCCTCGTCCAGATAATACAAGTTTATGATTATGGCTGTATCTTATCTGCGTGCATTTTTCGTGTTTAAATTCAGATATAACGGTGATTTCTCATATACAAAATACAATTCTTTTCACCTGTATCCAGTGTTTTAACTGGTTTAACTGTTTTAACTTTTCCCCGTCTTCGTCTTCAAATGACGTCCAAGACTCCACCTGAAATGAACACAAGTAAACAAGTTCACTGTTACCACACCGTTCAACCAGATATGGTGAATGCCGTGGTTATGCCGACGACAGTTGCGTATGTACATGCACGTTTCTTTTGGTGAAACTGGGTAATTGCCTGATTTTTACATGTTTCCGCATAATCTAAGTAGAAAAATTATACAGATTGATTCCCTGTTTAAAAAGGAATCTACTGACAAAGCCATGACGTACAGAGAACATTATTTAAAGAGAAAATGCAGAAAACGTGTGCACATTTAAAAAAAATGTCATTTCACGAATCGGCCGCAAAATAACTTGTTTATTATCAAACCTGAAATATTTGAAATATTCCATGATAAAGTTTAATTATTTGAAACCACAGCTTCCTTTTCGCTTTATCTACAAAGATATCTACTTTTAAACTTGGTACGTTTGATGATTATGGTAACGACAACGGCCGTTAACACTGAAATATTGGTACAGAAGAATGCAGTTTGGTCAGAATATTAGATATAGTGAACGGGAGTCAAGTGAAACGTTTTTGATGTCGCTGTTGCCTGCTTAATGCATACAGTATATGAAAATCTATTGTTTAAATATCTAGGCTACTCTTTGTTTTATATTGATAAGTTAAGCTTAAGAAAAACTTTAAAAACAAAACGCCTGATTACCTGCTTGTATAACATACCTAACGATTTGTCGTAAATGCAATCTTAGAAGTGTAATAATTTTAAGTATGCGTTTTTACGTTCACTTGTCAGACGAGAATTCCAAGCTTTTGCACACTTTGTGTTTGTTGTATACTTATTATTAACATCTAACATTGTACATTTCCTAATATCATTTACTATTCACTTAACAACCTTTCAATTTCATTTGAGCCTTTAAAGACGGGCATAAATGATACGCTAGATAAAATTATGAAATTTTAAAACTAAACGAGAAAGGTCAGTAACAATGTACTTTTTAGATGGACAGGGGTGTTATACATGTATATGGGAATTAATCCCAGTCTACTTCATTGTAAACAGCCATGTGCACGTACAAGTGTATTTCAAACACATTGTTGAGTGAAATTCAATCAAATGTTAAAAAATTGATGACAAAATAAGGTGAAAGTCATTGCGCAGTAATAACACTTGTGCATGTCCATGGCTGTTTATAGTGTATTAGACTCTGGAAAAAATAAAATGCCTCTAGATCAAATCCCGATCCAACCTAATAGTACATTGATACTGATATTTCTGGTATATTTTGATCCTTTTTCTTTAAAGGCCCATATCAAAATCAAAGTGCGTTAAGGTTTTGCATATATTATGAATAGCACACAACTCAAAAGATAAAAACAAGGAAATGTTTTAGGTAGAAGCATTTGCATCCATTCGCAATACTTAATATCATATAAGCAAAAGCAACGTGTGCAAAAGCTTACAATATATCTAACTACAATAAAAAAGTTGAGATAATACTGAAAGGAAAAGCAAAATTAAGAAATTCGAGAATGATCCCTAAGGTCTACTTTAGGTTTCAAGGGCAAATCGTTTGTATCTTTTTTTCAAAACTCGAGATTAATTCCCACTAGCAGATCAGTGAAAGTAAATAAATATAGTGTCACATGGCTGAATTTAAGTTTGGATGCTCAAGTTGTCGAAAAATGTCTTTACTTACATAGAACAGACACACATCACATTCTGGAATGGCAGTTTAAATAAGTCTAGAAAAATGATACAGATATCGCGTAAATACATGTTTTGCAGTCATGTTTAAAATAATGTCAGAATTTTTAAGAAACACATAAAATGTTTTAAGATTCAAACCGAAAGTAGACCAGGATGTAATTCTTTTTGAATTTCTGAAAATCCAACAAATATTTTGACGAATTGCCACCACTTATTGTAGATCAGCATAAACATATTTCAGGTATGATTTCTTTTGGTATATTGTCCATGAATGTTTAGATTTCTCATGCATTAGTTTTTCTTTTTTTAGTATGTGCATGGTAATAAGAACACGAATTAGACTAAACTGAGCTTGCAAAAATTTGTACATCCGTAAATACGCTTAAATCTAAAATCTAGGTGGCAATGAGTATTTTCCCCAAAATTCATTTTTGAAATTTTAGCAACTTTTTGCCATTAGCAATGTGTGCCCCCTTCAGTGTATAGTGAATGATATCAGGAATTGAAAATTGTTTGATGTTAATATTTTTAAGTATACAGCACGAGAAAACAGAAAGTAGATATGTTAATACTAGACTTTGATACACTGTATGCACAAAATAGGCAACAGCGACGTTAAAAAGCGCTTTCACTTGACTGTCGTTCACTATATCCAATTTATCAACCAAACTGCATTCGTCTGTACCAATATTTCATTGTTAACGGTCGTTGTTATTACCAAAATCATCTAGGCGTACCAAGTTTTAAAGTTAATATCTTTGTAGATAAAGCAAATTGGAATCTGTGATTTCAAATAATTACAGTGAAATAATTTTACTTTCTCATAGAATATTTCCAAAATTTCAGTTTTGGTAATTAAACAGATATTTGCGGCCGATTCATCGAATGACACATTTTGTCGAAAATTTGCACACTTCTTCTGCATCTTCTCTATAAATAATATTCTGTGTATATGTACGTAATGATTCCGTCAGCAGATTCCTTTTTAAACAGGGAATCAATCTTTATTTTTTTCTGCTAAGATATTGCGGAAAAATTTAAAAATCAGGCCAATTCTCAGTTCAATGAAAAACGTACATGTACATACGCAACTGTCGTCGGCATACCCACGCATTCACCATATCTGGTTGAACGGTGTGGTAACTGAAGATGGTGCTACGTTTAAACAACTACAACGTTAATAGTTTGTTTGAATTATTTACATTCTATATTATGAAGTCGATCTAAACGAACTTATACTAGGCCTTTAAAATAACAAAAACAACTTTATGCCAACATGTATTTTTTTTTTGGGGGGGGGGGGGGAGGGGGGGGTCTTTAAATAAACTGCCGGCTAGTGCTTCTTATAAAAAAAAGAGTGCTGTTTACTTTGGAAATCAAAATTATAATGAATTCTTTAAAATGTTCTTAAAATGCTAATTTAATGACGCGATGTGATCAAAGAAGACAACCATATTCATAATGATTTAGATTTCTATTAGCACTCATACCCATAATCAGATTATTCATTGAGGATTTTATATGACCAGTTAGTATATGTGTTCTGACTTTAAACAAATAGAAATACATTTAATGAATAAAAAATAAGAAAATTATCTGCGTAAGAGACTGACATGTGAACGATATAAAGATACTTGCTTTCTTAATACAGTAAAACAAACACGAATTTCAAGAAACTGTTTGCCATAGTACAAAGTTATCAATAAATCTGGTTCTATAATACACATACATATTAACTATAATTCGACATTAACGGATTGATCGGTTAGTTTATAATTCGTCAGATAAATTATACAATAGATATAAATATAATAATATATAAATAAATAATATAAATAGAAATAAAAAAGTGGTGAATATAGATTTTAAAAAATGTAAAAGCAATAATTTTCTACTTAAGCAACGAGTTTGCATATACAAACAATAGATATTATGCATTTAGTTGTTTAAATGTTTGTGTTCATTTGCTTGCAACATTGTCGGATTGATTGGTTGTTTGAGTCAATCAACAAGACAATTTTACTTGTTTGTTCATATGAAAACCCGTTGGGGAGAGTGTAAGGTCGGTGCACCTTATAGCCAAGTTTAATCCCCAGTGGCAAAATGTTCTACCACTGACCATTCCAAGGCAGTAACCGCTCTTCTTGATCAGGATATTCCTGATACGCATACATTACTTTTTGTAATCGTTTTAATTCTGTATTCTTTATTTTATTGACGTTCTATGTTAGTATATGAGTTTTGGTGTGTAAATATAATGTTCGCTGCCTGCACCTTTTAATATGCACTGTCACTAGTGTTTTATATCACTTCCTTTGTATTGAATTTATCTATTCTTCTATTTCAATATCACAGTCGCGTTGTTTGTGCCGAGTGGCGGCTGTAAAAGTCTCCCCATACATTCAATCAGTGCTGTTATCAGTAACGTCCTTTGAGGGTCGTCGAGCACGATATTTATGTACTATGTTAATAGTACTTCTAAATTTACTTTTTGTTTTTTAAATATTTCGGCCAGTTTAAAGATGGGTGGTTTCTATATCCCAGCCAATATAAATTTGGATATTGTTCAATCACCCCCAAGGATATACTTCCTGCTTTTTAAATTTTGCCTTTGGCGTTGTCTGTGATATGAAGGATTTATATTCTAAGATCCCCTCTCAAAATTCTTTTCTGTTTAGTTCCGCCCATTGTTTTCTCGTTTAGGGCAAATCTATTCTTTTATCTGGGGACCATACGCCGCTGAACATGGAATGGTATTCATCTGAAAATACCGCATTGAAGGTTCCATGTTCACCGTCATTTGCATACCATCGTTTGGGATGGTTCAAAATTGTACTGTTTATTGGTGTAAATATTGAGTTGCGTTCAACAGGGGGCTAGGCGGCGTGGGCAGTAATAAGCATTTCCATTACTGCCCATGAACAGGCTCAATCAAACCGAGCCTGCAATATTTTCATATTTGTCGTGGTCGAGGGTCTTCAAAGTTTCTTTTTCATCTATTATCTATGCTACAATACTTGTCTTATGCAATCCTTCCAACTCATCAGTCAAATCTATTGCATATTGACGAGACTAACAGTTCGTTGACGATTCGAAAGTTAAGCAATAAAGCTAGCTTTATGCATATCGTCTATATGTTATAAACAAATCAAAGCAATAAGTTTCTTGAGTGTGACACATAGCTTTTCATAATTTTAAAGTATTGCTTAACATTACAACCGAATGGAACAGTGTTCTCAATCATTCATGTTCTGGTGTCCTAAAACAAATAACCAACAAGTCTTCAATTATTTCAGTTCTCTATTTCATTTAATTATACACTTGTATTGCTTGTCATTCTACTTCTGCCATTTAATTCTGCATAATCTTATTAATAAATAATAATGTGATTCGCTTAATGTGCTATCGAAAACAAATATCACTAGCGAGGTTTACTGGACAAGCAATTGTTGAAATTGTGATTGACAAGTGTCGTAATGCCTTCTAAAAACTGTAGACTGAATGAACTTAAATGTTAATGTTATAATAATGTTATAAATGTAATTGAAAATTCATGTCGTGCTTTATAATTTGTAGTTTGAAATTTGCTATTTGTTTAGATGTATTGATTAATTGATGTTAACATGTAATTTCACAATAAAAATAAATAAATCAAACATTTCTTTTATTTATTGACCTTGACATATCACAACAATAACACATAACGTCATATGACATTGACGATTTGCGAAGGTATCAACAACCAAAACTATCATAAATGCGATACAACGAAAAATGCGATTTTACGAAAAATCGGCTTGGTCCGATGCCTATTCGTTAAATCGCGACTGGACCGTATATTATATGAAATACGTTTTAAAGTTAATGTACGTACAATTTTTAACATTTCTCCTCCGATTATACTGACGTCGACGACTTTCTGCCTAATGGATTCAAGTCTCTGAAATGCCAAACAACAAATTAACAGTATAAAAAGTGAAATACATGTATGCATATCAGGAATCGCCACACTCACAAAACAGCTGTGTACATAATAATGCTAAAACAATAGGCGTTACGAAGTCTAAAAACAATTGCAGGAGACAGAAATATTTGAAAATGACATTTTACACGAAGTTATTTCACCAAGAAAATTTATTCTTGTTTGTTCATATGAGAACTTATTTGGGCAAGTGTGATGTTGGTGCACCAAAGAACCTGATTTTAACCCCCATCTTTTCCACTTACCGTTCCAAGGCGGTAACCCCAATGGTTTTCTGTTTCGTTAATTGTCTGTGGTGTCTTATTTGAAATTAATGATCTTATAAACTTATGCTCTCTTTTCCTTTCTGCTTTTTGACTGTATGGGGAAGCGTGTTTTTCTGGTTGTGACAATTCCTGTATGCATACAAGTATTTCATCTTTTTTTTATTTTGGGTAGTCGGATTTGTGTAAATTTCAAAACTTCAATATCAAAGGGGGAAAAACATTAGTAAACACATTTTACCGCTTATAAAGCATCTAATTCAGTGTGGGTCGGCATATAACTCCCCCAACCCCCGACAATACTAGTGAGAAAAGAAGATACTTATTATTCAATGTAAGAAAGTCACCGAACAGGACAGATCAATATTTGAAGCTCGGTTCGATTCAGCCTGTTACAGTAAACAGTAGACATTTGATCCATTCCAAACGATGGTGTGCATATGACGATGAACATGAAAACTCCAATGGGGTATTCTTAGACTTATACTATTCTTTATTAAGGGACGTATGGTCCCCAGATAAAAGAATGGGCTTGACTTTCACGAGAAAGAAATAACAAGAAATAACAAGAACTAAACAGAATTGAATTTTGACATATAAGTCCTGTTTATCATGTAAAATGGGTCGAATATTATAAAAACAAACGTCAAACTCGTGCTCAGCTACCTCTAAATTGAAACTATCACTGACTAAATGTAGGAGAAGACTTTTTACAGCCGCCACACGACACAAATATCTGTGATAATACCACCGAAACACATGACAAACATTGAAAACTCACGCAGACATTAAATTTAAAGTGAAATTAAGTATTTTCAAATTAATAGGTTCCAAATGATATAACCATCATATAACCAAGTACCCAGGGATAAAATAAAAAAGTAAAATGCACTGTTTTGGAAAAATTAATAAAAGCTTATTTTGAAGACATGGATACCGAACTTAATCGAGAAAACTAGGCTTTCATTTTACGATTTATATGATAAATAGGTTCATGGCCCTTACTTAAAGGCATATAACTGTTTTCATAGATCAGTCATACTTGGCCAGATCCATGTACCTGAACATCCGTGACCAGCTTACCTCATACGCCTTATATACTTTTTCCATTCAATAATTTATTTAAGGATACATTAAAAATAAAATTTTATCACATATTAAATGTATGTTAACAATTTTAAATTATTTATGTTTTTTAACAGCTACACCGTATAAGGTTCAGCTGAAAGAATGGAAGGAAGACCTTATGAAATGCAATTGCAAGTTTTGCATTTTATTTAGTCTTGGATGCTGTAGTTATTGTAGTCGGACTTCACCTAAATTTATACAACATTTTAACCACGTGATATAATTTGCGTCCGAGGTTACAAGCATTTAAATACCAATATGATTATAGTATAATTTATTTGCCAAATTACTGTGTTTTAAGAAATAAAAATTAAAATACCTGTTCTATCTGTATGACATTTTCTAAAATACATTGCATTATATTGCCATCTAGATTTTCCTGAAAAAAAAACAACAACAACTATACATGCATCACTATTGCGGAAGATTTTATATACGAGTATCATTTACTTCAACCATAAAGCAATTAATTCTTATTCTCTGTTAGAATAAAGATTCACATACATGATTTAAGACATGATGTTTTTCACTTAATTAGCACAAAAGATAAAACATCGATGAATATGCACGGAATCCAATACTAAACTTAAACAGTAATATGTATTATCTCTTTATATTCCTATGGTAAACTGCGACTTAACGCTGTAGATACATTTATACGCTGATTTGTCATGATTTTGAAGAAGAACATAACAAATACAAATCTCTTTTAAGTAACAATCCTTATCTCAGTTTTAACTTTGTTGTCACTGGATTTCACCCAAAGTTATACCATATATGAACCTTGAAACATAATTGGTGTCCGTAAAATCAAACATTATAATTATAGTGTTTAATATAAACATGATATTCTTTATTTTCTTTCTATTTAAAAAAACATTGAGAATACCTTTTCTATCTGGTTGTATTTCTCGGAAATACCTTGCATGCTATTGCCATCTGGATTTTCCTGGTAAGAAATACAATAACAATACAGACATGGTTTCAAAAATAAAATTATTTTCGTTTGAGATGTGCTGGTGTTTTATTGAAGGAAATACGGTTGTTTGTTTATTACGGTAATGTTTTGTTGAGTGACTTTAGCAGACGAAGCTAGAAATAGCGTCAATTTATATTTAATCATTTAAATGGAAGTTTTCATCAGTTTGCATTTTATGACATTTATTAAACATTAGTATAAACCCAGCCATGACAGTTTTATGCCAATCCTTAATAATTCCTTAATGTGGTCAAACACATTTATTGAAGATGTTTTATTTTAACATTGTTAAGAATAGTTAATTAAAGTTTGTTTTAGTCTTTTTGCAAAATAGAAAGAAATTGACAGCCTTAAGATAACAGAACTAGATTCAACAATCCTGCATTTCCAGAAAAAAGCGGCTTTATTTTTATTGTATACAAGTACTGGCAAATACGAAACCTTATTCCTTAATATTGTGTTGTTGTTGATTCTGTGATTTATGAAACATTAGATAATAATTGTTTAACTCACTCTAGAGTGAGTAGTTAATGCATCAACATTCTGTAAAAGAATATATGTATAAGATTATCAATTACTTCAGTCAAAAGCTGTTAATTATTATTCTATGTATTACTATGAACTAGAATTTTGTGTTCCGCCGAACATATGTGTCGCCTGCTTGCAAAATGTTCATACCATATGAGATAAAAAGATGTAAATTATGAAGCACTGCAATACTACAAAATTACTAATTTTCATTGATTGGTTATTATCTTTATTGTATATAAAAAGATGAAATATGCATATCAGGAATCGCCACATTAAGGCTATAAACAGAAATTATTTTCATGTAAAAATCATTCAAAGGAGAACAACTCAAAACAGATATAACTTCATTAAAACGGATGACATATATCAATAATTGTGTCAAAAGAACAAATACTTTCCACGTTATAAGCAATTAAGTTTCAGGTTAAAACAAATTGAAAGAAGCATAACTTAAAAAAGTTCATCATTTATCATTCTCGGTGTCACATCTGCTTTGTTAATGCAGATGACATATTTAAAATATTAGGTAAACAGGACAAGTACTTTCAATTCTATAGGCAACATTAAGTACCATATTATAGTCATTTAAATGGGGCATATCTGGAAAAATAGTGAAAACGGAGTTGTCATTCTTGTTGTCACCAATGGATTTGTTCATGAAGATGATATATATATAATATAATAATTCCAATTATTAGGTTAAATAGACAAGGACTTAAATTTATACGCAACAATAAAATATTTGAAAGGGACAGAACTCCAAAAATAGTCAAACTGGAGTTTTCATTCATGTTCTCAAAGATAGCTATGTTCATGCAGATGATATATTTCAACTTTAAAGTAAATAGGACAATCACTTTCAAAATTTTCAAAATTATAGGCAACATTAAGTTTCATATTTAAGTCATTTGAAAGGGGCATAACTGGAAAACATAGTCAAACAGGTGTTATCAATCTTGGTGTCTGAGATGGTTTTGTTCATAGAAATGATATATTCCAAGTATTAAGTTAATAGGACAAGTAATTTCAAACTTATAGGCAACATAAAGTTTCATATTAAAGGCATTTAAAAGGGGAATAACAAAACAAATAGTGAAACAGGAGTTATCATTCTTGTTGTCACTGATGGCTTTGTTCATGCAGATTTTATATTCCAGGTATTAAGTTAATAGAACTAGTACTTTTAAAATTAAGGCAATATTAAGTTTCATATGAAAGTCTTTCAAAAGGGGCATAACTCAAAAAATAGTTAAACTTAAGTAACTATTCTTGTTTTCACTGTTGGCTTTGTTCGTGAAGATGATATATTCCAAGTATTAAGTTAATAGGACTGGTACGTTTTAAGTTATAGGCAACATTAAGTCTCATATTAAAGTCATTTAAAAGGGGCATAACTCAAAAAATACTGAAACAGGAGTTATCATTCTTTTTGTCACTGATGGCTTTGTTCGTGCACTTGATATATTCCAAGTATAAGTTAATAGGACTTGTACTTTTTAAGTTATAGGCAACATTAAGTGTCATGTTAAAGTCATTAAAATGGGCATTACTAAAAAATACTGAAACAGGAGTTATAATTTTACTGTTGCAGATGTATTTGTTCATGCAGATGATATATTCCTAGGATTAAGTTAATAGGACAAGGACTTCCAAAGTTATAGGCAACATTAAGTTTCATATTAAAGCTTCATATTACAGTCATTTAAAAAGGGCATATCTAAAACAAATAGTGAAACAGGAGTTATCATTATTATTGTCAGAGATGGCTTTGTACATGTAGATGATATATTCCAAGTTTTAAGTTAATAGAACAAGTTCTTTCAAAGTTATAGGCAACATTAAGTTTCATATAAAAGTCGGGGGACTACCGGAAGACGGCGCAGCCGACGACGACGACAACGACGACGACGTATCCGGACAATAGGATCCCTATGTGTCTACCTGCTATCGCAGGCGACACAATACAGCTTCGTTTAAGATTGTCTGTTAATTAAATTGAAGATTTCTTTCAAACGCAAGTATATCGAATACATTATTACATGTATTTATCAAACGTATAAATAAATTCACACAAAATATTTAAAATAAGAATGAAGATGAACGGGACCCAATAACAAACATTAACAGTATGTATTATCCTTATGGTAAACTACGTGCTCGTATATGTACACTCACCCAGATTCAATATTTTCTCTTTTGGTCTCTAGATATAAACTTCACTCTTTATTTGTGTTCAATTATCAACAAAATTCTTAGATTTAAGCATGTGACTTTGAAAACGTTTTACATGAGTTATTCCTAATTTTGCTAAAATGCATTTCATGCAATGAAAGGTCATTCAACTAAAACCTGCTCTGAATTGCGTGCTCTGTTTTTAAATAATAAGAACTGATTTTAGTAAGACAAAAACTAAATCTTATTAATCTTATTAATCAGCAGCTGTTTTTGTTTTAAATTGTCTCTTGAATAGTATCAAATATTATAATTACTCTTCCGATACAAGATTGGTCTAGTTTTGAGTTTACGATGTAGGTAAATGGAACTGGATTTAAGAAATCAATAGTAAAGACTAAACTATTTTTGAATAATTGAATCCAATCAACACAGTTCTGTTTAAACACACTCTTGACATTCTTGACATAGTGAAGAAACGACACCAGTACACATTGTAAACATAAACTATTTATGACCAGTTAGAACTTTGGCAGAGTGTATGTACGAATAAGTTAATTTGTCCTGATTTTACAAAAGAACGTCACAAAAATCACAAAAATCCTTACTTTTTCTGACATTCTCCTCGGAGTTTCTGAAAAAATATTTCAAACGTTTGAGTTAACTGTTTCAAGTTATATCAACTAGAAAGACGGGAGACAAGATAATACTCAAAATGGTCCACACTGACGGGGAAGTCATTACCATTAATTTAAACTACTGTAACTATAGTTGTGTCCATTTTTTCCTTCCAATATATTTTGATGAAGTTTTCAGCGTTAACTGCTATTAAATATGAATTATGAAATTTTATGCCACCAGGCTTTTTTTTTAATTTGATTTTTAATTAGCTTTTATTTTTGACACAATTACCAAACGGAGTAAGATAACCCGGATATATAAGAACATCATTACCTCACAATTAATCACATTAATAAAACTATACATTGTGTATCAAATAAAAGTAAATACAATATGATTACATATAGTAAATTGAAATAAATCTTGAACGAATTTATTGTTCGAAAACTCTTACATATTTTAACATAGAATCTTGATTTTTACCACAGCCCTTTCCGTCTTCTGACCACTCTAATTTAGTAAAAATTCACCCAATTACTTTTTTAACATTGAGATATATGGAATATTATACCAGTATGCAATCTGTAGGTTTGTATTAGTCGAGTTGGGTATGTAAACCATATCACGCGGGACCGAAGGTCGCGCGTGATGTGGTTTACATACGCAACGACAAATAATACAAAATAAACCTACCGATTGCATACTGGTATAATGTTCCTTTTATTATATACCATTATTTCACTACCAAATAAATGAGCACTAAATCAATAATGAATAATGAAATGTGATGTAAGCAATTACGTCACAATAAACCATGAATCTACGTCATCGAACAAATTGTGATAGCGAGCGATTCTGACAGTCCGGACTGGACCGGACTGTTTGGTTCCTAGCCTGGTAGAAGACGATCACGTGGGCCCGCAGTGACGTCACTCTGATTTCTGCTGACCAAATAACAAGACGCATAGCTTGAACCTGATTCAGGTTTCCGAGCCAAGTCTACTTTTGGTGAGTTTATTAGAGTCATTTTATTGTTGCTAACTAAAGTAGCCATCGTTGCTTTACTGGCGATGAGTATTTTCGTACCCACAGCGGGGAATCTAATTATCTTTACCGGCAACTTACTCCATCCGTTGGACGGGTGGAGTGGGGGAAAGTTGGACGGATTGGCCGTTGTGTTTTGTATATGTATTTAGGATTTCGTCCGAGATCGGGTGGGACTCGACCCCGGACGATCCTTGCCCTCAGCTAGAAAGCTCTGCCTTGGCGGTTCATAGGCCGTGAAGCTGCCAAGTGACGTGTCGGGTCACGATCACGTGGTTGACCCGATATCGTCTGGCCGTTTGTTCTATTTTAAGTTATTAATATTTTTGTTTTACGTTTTACTTTATTTTAATATTTCTGGCCAATTCGTTCTGTAACTATCATATTTAATAGTTTCTGTCGGAAAATTGAAATCTCGTTTTGCCGCCATTTTGGTGGGATTCCGCGGGTCCGCTATTTTCTTGGGCGAGATCTCGCGGGATCGCCATTTGGTGGCGGCACCGGTTTCTCTACTTCCGGTTGATTTCTGAAGTTGATATCATTTGAAAATTTTGCGTGAATATTTTAAATAAAATGCTATTTTGTGTGTTATTGTGTATTATCTTGTCTATATTTGCAGTTTCTGGTTTGCTTTATAAAATTAAACAAACATGATTGAAAATGATTTATGGTCCTGGGAGGATGAGGGTCTTGGGTGGAACCTGTGCAGCCCCTTGCCCTCCAGTCCCCCATGCATTGTAAGTGCCCGGCCTATGGTGGGGCCGGGTCCTGGTCCCCTTATTAAGAATGGGGGCTCCTCAACCCTTGTGAAAATTAATTTGGCAGGGGTGGAGGAGCTAAAGGGGATACCGGGGATTGGGGAAAAAGGAGCAGAGGGTATAATTAGGTTCAGACAGAGGCATGGTAATATTACCAGATACAACTTTCGATACATAGACGCATTGCGGGGTCATGAGAAACTGATCAGTTATTTTGACTTCGAAAGGGCACAATACCTCAAGGACAACCCCACGGACACGACGAACTCGGATCCGTGGGGCCCAGCCACGTATTTGGCCCTCGAAGTTGAACTCCTAAAAAAAGAACTATCGCATGTCCAGAAAGTTGTATTTTCACCGTGAAGGGATGGGACCCCAGCCCGTCCCCCCACGGAAAGCAACGCAGCCAGCAGGGCTTTATTCAAAAGCAAGGAGGACCAGGGTCAGACCCAGGTTGAGGGACCCAGTCCTCCAAACCCGCCTAATGGCCCCGCTCCAGCCCAAAATAACAACTCAGTGGGTGATGCCTTTTTACAATAAAATGTGGTCTGAAAGCGCAAATGAAGCTGTTTCAGTGTTTAGCACCCCTTATGCAACAAACAATACCCCACCCACTTCTGGTAATCGTTCAGGGGCGGAGCTAGTGGGATCTGAACGACTAGGAGATAGAATTAGCAGTTACGGTTCCCGGGACACACAAACCCAACATGAAATGGGTGTAGACCAAGGTAATGTGAGACCGTGGGAGAGTCCGGCTGGATTTGCCAGGGGTGACCCTGGGGCGGATCTTTCCGGATGCGGCCCCCGGCCTAGCATTTTAGATAATATAGGAGTAGAATTTAGAGAAGTAGGCCCAATCAATGACTTCTTGATGGAGCCCCGGCGGTACAGGCTCCATGGGGAGTGCCCATCGGTACCTGACCAGGGTGGACCCTGGGGTGGGGGTACTGTAGACCCTACCCGGGGTAAATTCAGTTCAGGGCCGGATCAGGGTTATGAAAAGTCCCATATGTCTCGAAATCCGGTGGGGGAGGCTAAGGCTGATAGTTCCCTAGGGGAGGTGTAGACCCTATTAGGTGTAGACCCCAGTCTCCGGTTAGGCCCGGTTGTGATAGGCAAGTAGGTAGCGCCAGGAGTGGTTGGGAGGACCAGCGCCAGTACCTGGCGTGGTTAGACCAGATGAATAGCAGAAGTAATGTAGGTGTAGACCCCGAGTGCAGGGGTGTACCGGTAGGTAGGTCAGACATAATTGATATGCCAAGTCGGTAAGGTGCCCCGGAGAACCGAACATCTCTAATGAAAAATGGAGCCAATTCAAGTAGGGCGATATTATTCGCGGGGGAGGATGGTTACTCCGGGTCGGGATCGGCCCCACCTTGCGAACGGTGTTGGGAGTTTGGGGGCCCTCAAAGGGATGGGACAATAGAGAATAGTTGGGGAAGGGTGGATACCCCCAGTTTTGGGATGTCGCGTCCTGAACAGCCTGTGTTCAGGGGGGATGCATTAAGGGTGGCCCACGGGGGCGGGGTACCCTGGGGTGGTGAGGGGTTCCCCATTAGGGGTGCCCAACTGAACCAACTACCACGGGTAGGCCACCTACCAAAACAATCCAATTTGACGGCAGTTCATGTTGGGAGGTTTTCCACCAGAAATTTGAGCAAAGCCGCAGACCATCTGGCTATATTATTGAAAAAACACCCTGGCATTTGTTATGCTTCTCTAATCCAGCGGTTGGAGAAGCGGTATGGGGACAATGATCTCCCAGAGACATCCTATTTGTGTTTACAAAATGCTGTTCAGAATGAAGGGGAACCGCTTGAGGAGTGGGCGGATCGGGTGGTGAAACTTGCTATGAGGGCATTTCCCCACCTCCCGGAAAACTTTGTGGAATCTCAAGCAATTTTGAGTGTGTGCCAAGGACTTGCTGATGCTGTTGTGGGTGAGCAGGTGTGTAACCTCCGACCCCGCACAGTACAAGAGGCCTTGGATAAAATTAAATGGTACCAGCACAACCACGGATTAATGAAGCATCGGGAATTATCTGGTCCAGATTCACCTCGGGCAATGGGGAGGTCTCACCGGCCCGAGGGTTCTGGACCAGCCATACGGATGGCCCGACCGGCTGAGGGTCGGAATAGCTGTTCCTCAACTGAGTCTGAGAGCCCAGTGACACCCCGAATCAATAATGTGGGTCGGGGTATGAGCCCAGAGTCAGATGGGGACTCTCCTACTTTAAAGGAGTTGGTTAAAAGCATGATGGCATCATTGTCTGAAATGCGGATCGAGACAAGGGACTCGTCACGGTCAACATCACCTCGACGGTCCCCTGCAGGTTGCTTTCATTGTGGGGACACTGGGCATTTCAAAAGAGATTGTCCTAGACGTCCCCAAGGCGGCGGGACATCTGACCGACGGGTCACTTTCAAAGAGGAGGCTGATTATCAAAAGAAATAAAGCAAATCCGGTTAGAGTCCGAGGTAGGGGTTCGAAGCAACCCAGATGAGAGGGTGGCTGAGAGGAACAGGGACCTGTGCGAGTGTGGCCCAGTTGAGAGGGAGAGGTCTATTGTTAAGGGTATTAATAACGGGGACCAGCCCACGGGCAGCCCCCGTGACTCAATTCTTTGTAGCAGTGAGACGTTGGATCATGTTGGATCCGGGTTGGGATCTACACCCGGTCCACCCATCCAACGCCTCTCTTCGGTTGGCACCTGCACGGTGGAAGTGCAGCTAAATGGCCGTACATTTAAGGCAGTGGTGGATACGGCGGCCGAGATAACTCTTATCTCGGACCGCTTATACTGGTCCATTAAGGGGCGGCCCCCAATTTTACAAAATGTTAAATTGGTAGGGGCGGGGAAAGACATGGCCATGAATGGTTTTAGGGTAGGGCCAGTGAAATTGAGAATTGGGGACAGATATTTTAATGAAAATCTATGTCGCCCCAATAGAGGATGACATGCTTTGGGGAATAGACTTCCTTTACAAGGAAAGAGCAGTTATAAATACTAGAAATGAGACCCTGAATTTTGGGGTTTGGAGCGTACCATTGAAGTTTGACCGGGGTTCGAACCAAGCATGCCGGGTATCTAAGGTGGTCGTGGGGAAATGGGCGGTAGTTCCCCCGAATTCTGTGAAAATGATTGCCTGTAAAAACAAAGGGGGATTTAAGCCTTTTATGATTGAGCCCAAGCCGGGACTGAGGGTAATGGTGCCCAGTACCCTCACTGGGGCCTCTGAATAGGTTCTAAAAGCAGTACTGAATCCCTCGGATTATTATCATGTACTGAAAAAAGGCCAATGTTTAGGTTCGGCTGAGGAACCTGAAGGGGTCTATGACTCGGGCATGAGCCGCGAACCTGATTTGGAGTTCTCAGACGTGTTCCCGAAAAATGACCTTGATTTGGGAACAGTTAAGGGGGCGGAGCATGCTATATATACGGAGGGCGTCCACACTATCAAACAGCGGATGAGGCGCACCCCGTTGAGGTTTGCGAAAAAGGAGGAGGCTCACCTGACTAAAATTTTGGAGGCTAGGGTAATAGAACCCTTAACCTCTGAATGGGCCTCTGCACCAGTGCTCATTTGGAAAAAAGACTGTACAGTTTGCCCGTGTTGAGACAACCGTGTTTAGACAACCGAATACTGAACTCGGTGACGGTGTTTCCGCTGCCGAGAGTGGATGATTGCTTAAACCATCACCCGGTGCTGGTGTTGCCTAGATCCGGGGGACAGTTTATTCTCAACCCCGACGCTGGTGAGACAGCGATCGGGGCTGAGCTTGGTTCCGCGTTTACTTGGGAACAGAAGTGGTACTGCACTACCCGGGAGCTACTGTTGGCTGTGGTCCTGTTATCCCGGGGGTGCCGCCATTTCCTGGGTCTTCCCTTTGATCCCGGCGGGCCGCAATAGGTCCCGTCGGGAGAAATGAGGGACCTCCTGGGGGTGCTACGGGGCAGGGAGGACCTCGTTCCGGGCCTCCTGGGGTGTATCGGGGGACGGGGGTTAGTGGTAGTCGGGGTGAGCTGCGGGACGGGCGACAACCCCGTCCCGGGCCTCAAAGCAGGAATAAATGACAATGGGTCGAGCAGGAGGCCGTGGGCAGGGGGCTGTTATATTCACTTGAGATGCTGTGCAATCTGGCCGCCTATGAGCCCACGGACGCTAAGGTAGGTTTATTTCTGTCTGAATAGAACATGTGGCTCCCTGCGCTGCCCGTCAAAGTTTCTCGGGTGGATCTCTTCCCGGAAAGCAATTGTCGGTTAATGGGCTACCCCTTGTAGTAATTAGACGGCCGGGTTGGCCCCTGAGAGGAAGAGTTTTCTTCCTGCCTCGGGGGATCAACGACGGCCGTATGAAAGCTAGGCACCTAAAGGCAGTATTGGCATTACTGAAGTCGCAGGAGAGTCCTTCTGGAGCTCCTAACGACTTGGGTTACCTTAGGGGGTCAGGAGCGCCGTAGCTATGGGTCCTGGCCCTCTACCAACGTCTATTATTTCCTAGTCCGTTTATTTAGGTTACTGAAGGTTATTTAGGTTTATTTAGGTTACTGAAGTGAGCCGGGAACACTTTCCGTTAGCGAGCCCCGGTTCACACAAGCATTGGTAACTTTCTGTTAAATAAAATTCCCGGGTGAGTCCTCTCCCGGGAATAACATGGCCGGCAATACACCGGACGGCCGGGTATGGCTCCCGAGCGGGGAAGGTCTCCACCCTCGGGAGAGTACTGGCGGCCGTGCGAAAATCCGGCAGTTCTACCTAGCCTGGTAGAAGACGATCACGTGGCCCGCAGTGACGTCACTCTGATTTCTGCTGACCAAATAACAAGACGCATAGCTTGAACCTGATCCAGGGTTCCGAGCCAAGTCTACTTTTGGTGAGTTTATTAGAGTCATTTTATTGTTGCTAACTAAAGTAGCCATCGCTGCTTTAAAATGTTTACATTTTCAAGCGCCATTATCGATTCTGACAGATAAAGAATTATTTAGCTTTGAAATCTTTGAAGGAGTAAAAACAATAACAGCAAAATTTGGACAAGACCCGAAGATGCTGGAAGTGTTTACCGTGGTATACGATATGTAACGACTAGGATTTGAAAGTGTTTCATTCTTTTACCACATCAACGAGCTTTGTTTACATCAAGTCATCGTCAGGCTTTAAACAGAAAATAGGGAGGATTCTTGCAAATGGATATTTTAATTGAGATAGTTGAACGGTATGTACTCTTCTTCGCTCCTTAAACAGTAGTCTTTTGCTTGTTCCATTTATATCCGCAATGGCTATCTATTAATTTAACCTTCATTCACATTTTTGACGATTTCATTTTATTTTTATTTGTAAAGGCCGTGAAATTGTTATTGTCGGTCATCCTGATGACCGACATATTATAATCGACCAAACTTGAGCTTTCTACCTGAACACCGGTTAACAGTGATGTAAAGCAAAGATCACGTTCCAGACGGAATAGATAATTAGACTCTTACTCAGTCGTTATTTATGGATAGACTCTTACTCAGTCGTTATCTATAAAAACCTAGAGGCCTATTATTGGCTGTTGAAGGACGTCACATTTGGAGTCTGTACCTATTCTTAAATCCTCTCTCCAGCTTCTTATCAGCTAGGCTTATTACTCATAAAGATATTTCCGACAACGAACAATAAACATATACATGTACACGGTTTTTGTCTAGTAAATGTACACTGTGTATGATAAACAAAAGATGTACAGCTTATGAATTTATTAAACCAAAGGAAATAAAATGTGTAGAGAACACTGAACAGAGATTAGCTACTTATTTTGCTTACCATGAATCTACGAACTTGTGCAGCTTTTTGTGAAACTCGTGGATCAGAGGTATCCCAGGGAATGTTTTACATGGTTTAGCTAGCTCGATATGGATACATCCGTCGGTACTTTCTTGATAATTTTGCTTAACTGTTATCTTGCATTTTGCCACTAATCAACTGGTTGCTAAAGTTTTATAAGGTTTTGAATGTAAAAATTATCTTTGGAACACCAGAACACACAGTTTTGCAGAAATCTTAAATCGGGTAATGAAACTGAAAATAATAGACACTTCAAGTTTAAGCTTTACTTAGTTGTAATTTGGTTTTGAATCAACAAAATAATCTTTGGAACATGCGAACACACATACTTTTGCAGTAGTATCAAATCGGGTCATGAAACTGTCAATAATAGACAATACAAAATTTTGCTTTCCAAAAAGCTAGTCTGTTATTAGCATAACCTTTTAACAAAAAAGACGGCGCTGTAGTGCATACTTGAAGTTGCGAATTTTAATTCAATGCGTTAGGTTGTTATTCGAAGTCATGTAACATACTAAGTGAATACCAACATTCTAACGATATTGTTCTAGATCAGAAAGAACAATTTTATCATACCTGTGAGTCCCTGACAGACTGTTCACGTTTTTCTCTCCCACCCTATGACTGTGAAAAAAACTGTTTTTTTAACATATTCTGTAGCTTTTGATATATATTTACAGCTTGATAATCGTTGCTTTCTAACACTTTCTGACACAAAAATATTGTTTGACAAACTTTTCCAGTTTGGTTTACTTCCAAGTAAATTATTAACAGGGTTAGATTTATCACCAGCTAAAATACATCTCATTCGAAAGAGGAAATACCTATAAGTAAACTTACATTTTTGTATGGCATCCAATAAAATTGGCTTAAAATTCAAACTTTTCTTCCGTCTTGTTAAAAGGATGTGCTAATGACCGACTAGCTTTTTGGAAAGCTAAAACTTGTTAGATTAAATTATTTTTAAAGAAAGAGTGTCACTGGAGTCTACAAATCTAAATTTGTGAAAAAATCGCCGTTGGAAATCGGCCATTTTGAAACGTAGAAACTAACGGAAGCTGCAAAAATACAGGATTGGACAATTGGACAATGTGCGATACGGAACTATTCTGACGAGTTGTATCAATTTTGCGGTCTTTTTTAACTCTGATAGTGTCGCACTTATTTCCGTTCTGGCCTTATCTTTCAACCTGAAGATCCAGGTAAAACTTCATCTTCATGTCTGTTTTCGTATCCAAGTACTGTGAACATGCATGACATGTTTTCTGTCGAATCTTTTCCTATCATCTAATATAATATTTTTGATGTACAATGACTAGTGTCTTCCTTCGTTTAGATAACACAGTCCCATTTGTTTTCTTCTTTAAATTTAGATCTTGATTATTACATTTTAGCGAACTGATTTAATCGGCTGGTACATGTTAGTGGATGAACCTTTTAGCTAACTTTCTACTTTGTAACCAGTATATATGCATAGTTATCCTATTACAGTACTTTAGTTCATCATTAACTTAATCATTGTGAGGGACAATGTACTATACACGTACAAGTTGTATTATGTGTCTTTGTTTATATTTGCTTAATCATTTCAAATTAAGATAAAACAACTCTCGATGATTTTTTAGCATGTTGAAATTTATGCAATGAATCTTCCTGTTAATTTTTTATGATTATCTCAAACCCAAGCCATACAGATTAATGGGACCATCATTAATTGCTACTCTGTTGGAACAAAAAAAAACAGTTTATTACGTTTTCATTAATCTCCTTGTAAGTGCATTTGTATCTGAATTATACCATGGTGGAAAAATATATTTTTTTAAATAATTAGCCATCGATAGTAAAAAAATGGTATAATAAACGTTATGTTGTGATCTATTTGCATTATAAATAAACCTTTGTTAATAGAAATTGTATCATTGACATTTGTGCATCAAATATTTAAAATATAACAATGCATTAAAATATTTTAACAAAGGATACATGTGTATATTGTGTATCCTGCTAAAAACATACCTTGCGAGTTATTTGCGTTTCCCATTATACCCACACTGTTTCAAATTCTAACTCGAAGACTCGTTTTGTTTGTTATCTTATCAGCACATGTACTGTCATGTGCGTGTATAAATTAAAAAAGGGATGTCAAATAAACGTAAGATTGTTCAAAATAACATTCTTGTGATCAATAATGTTTCAAATTTTCGTGTTAACTATTAACTCCATATACGAGTTAACAGGGCGACATGTACTTGATTGTATATACGAAGAAAAGTGAAAAATTGAAGGCAATCGAACACGAAAATAATAATATTATTGTTTAAGTCAGGGCTAAGTTGACTTGAAGTAGGTGTTGATTAGGAATATTTCAGTTTAACAAACAGGTGGATTTTTCCCAGACAGTTTGAAAACAAGTATGAAGAAGCATTCTTTCATTTTGAGAAATAATAATTAGGTGGTAAAGTGATTTTAATGAAGCAATCAACTCGCCAATCGCTAAACTACTATTATTTTTTTTACTGAGTCAGAAAAATAATTTTGATTATCTGTCATAATAATAAACCAAAACTTTAAACTTTTGAAATAAAATTTAATATTTCAAACGCGACATAACTCATAAACAGATAAAATGTTCATTAATCAACCCTTTTTGTTTAAGCTATCTTGTCAAAGATAAGAATTCAAAATAGAAACAAGTGTAAACTGTTTAAGCAAATTATTATTTTTTTAAATTATCAACATGGGGCAACGTTCTTCGAAAGTAAAAGCCCGGTTGCAATCGGAAAAGTCCAAACAGCCGGAGCTGTCAGAACAGACAGAAGAAATATGTAAGTTTCATTGTTTTAAAAAATAGTGTTATTAACATTTGAAGAGAAAATCTAATATATTCACCTCAGCAATTGTATCTATAAATATATAACCTTTCGATTTGTTCTTAAGTTGAACCTTAATTTCCAAGATATTTTCAAATATGAACTCCATTAAGGACATAAAACGCGTATATATATAAAATGGTAATACTGTTTATCATGATAGTTTATCGATATTTATAAAAGAAAATAATTATTATGAATGCTTATTGAGTTAAACTCAGTAACAATATTTTTTATTTTGGTGGTTCTTGTTGCTATGACAATAACAAATTGTTCCTAAATTTGTAACATTATGTACATATTTTTTTTCACAAGAGTTCTGTTGATATTCAATGTTAAACTATGTTTAACATTGAATATCAACAGAGTATATTATATCAGGAGAATGTGAAAAGGTGGCAGTAATATATGAACTACTAAACTATTTAGTAACATCTAAACTAAAAGCCAGTATTAAGTATAGTATGGAAACGCATAGGGTCCCCCCTGTTAATTTAGATCGCAATATTTTTAACGCGTCATAACGTCTTAATTATCACATATAGAGAGATATTTTTCTCTTGAAAAGCCAAAAATATCTTTGTATGACGTGAAATAACTGTTCAGACAGAACTGATATTTTTCCTGTTATTCGCGAAATGATTTAAACCATGCCATAACTTTCTGCGAAAGATGACTTTTTTATGGTGTATAACGTGAAATATTGTAACACTTTAATTATTATTAGAGCGTAGTTAATATTTTTTGTCCTGTTTTATTTTTATATATATTATTTAACGAAATCGTTTTCCGCAATCCTTTGTCATTCAACCACGTTTCATCATGGCGTACAGCAAGCTTTGGGTATGTGTAATTATGTTTTATTTAGTGATATAGTTTGTTTACTTTAGTGTCATTTAATGATAAAAGCGTAATTAGCTGTGCTGTGGGGAATTATTTTTCGGCCAGAAAATGAATATAAACCAAATGGTAAAAAGGACAGCCTTAGTAGTCGAGGAATTTTGTCAATGCTTACTGCTGCCAAAGCTTTAATATAAGGATGTATTTAGTGTAAGTGAGGATGTTGTTTGCTAGATCAGACAGACACGCAGTCCGTTACAGGGGTCTCAATGTGCTGACCACCGATCATTCACTAGCCAATGAATATGCATTCTGAATTTCAGAACACTATATAGTCGCTCTGGCTCTGCTTTCGCGAATATTTTGCGTAGTCGAGCAACTGTTATGCATTTAAAATTCGTGTTTTTTTGTTTTAACATTTTTATAAGTGGTCTATAACCTAAATTTACTACTGTCGTTGTCCATTGTGTACACACCGGTCACGTGATCATCACATCTATGTTAGCCTGATGACGTGAACGCTATTTATAGAATGGTCGTTGTCTGCTGAAAGTACAGACATGCGCAGTGAAACAGTCAACTTCCCTGATTGAATATGGCATAAATTCAGGGTATAAATTGACAAAAATCAAAGTTTAATTATTATGGAATAGTTGTCAATTAATTGTTATTATGGATCACTTAGCCTGGATCCCCATTGTATCGATTTATTCAACTACGAAAAGAGAAATCGCGTTTGTCACCCGTTTACGCGAACAGGAACTTGAGGAAGCGATCAGGAAATTGAAGGTCTAACACACTTTTAATAATATCTCATAAAGTTTACATATGTAAGTCTTGCGGATACGAGATATTGTTGTCGGTATCATATTACTCATGTCGGCATTTAAAATGATGTTTCGTGTTGTTAATTTTTTTGAATTTATGTAAATAGAAGTTTAGGAAATTTTTAGATCTCGCTGTTTTTCTTTTCTGTTCTAACATGTCTTACCATATGCAAAACCATGATGCAGAAGTAACATTCATTTGTGCAAATTTTCGTTAGACTTCATTTTGCCGTTATTGAGATTTTGAAACTTCCATTATCTTTTTATGTCTGTGTCATGCTCTTTGCTATCAGAATTAACAAAAATGCTTTAGATTTGTGAATTTCTAAAATGTTTTAACTTTTATTTCAATCCTTGTCCATAAATTTACAGACACATTTATCTATAAATAAACTGAGATTCTATAAATTTACAGACAGTCTGTAAAAACAGCTGTTTCCTAGACCTGCTTAATATATAAATTCATTGAGGGAAGCAGTTCAAAATATGGAGGTCGGCCTCAATTACAATTTTGTGAAAGGAAAATTAAACAAAATTAAAAAAAAATATTTTGTGAAAATGTAATGATTTTGTAGTAATTTATGTAGAGAGAAAAATTAAATAAAACTGATAATAAAAAATGATGAAATTAAATTGACAGAATGTATACAAAAGTTCCACAGAGGCTCGGGTGATGTACTATTAACAACCATGCACTATTTATCTGATAACAAGTTTTTCATTATACACTCTTAGCATTGTCCTTGCTTTAATTTTTTATTGGTGCCAAATAACAAATCTGCCATGTTATAAATTATAATGCTATTATATTTTATTCCTTTCAGATTTTGGTCCTGACGTTGGTCATGTGCTTGGGAAACCTGACCTCAGCACTTACATTTCCAGGAATAAATGCACCAAGGGACGAACTCATTGCATATTATTATAAATTATTATATACGGGAAAAGAAATCTGCGGATTTCTTCTTTATTTTCATAATATAACATTATCTTTAAGACAATTGAAACGAATAAAACGAAAGCTTGGTCTTCGAAGACATATGAGCTCTCCAGCTGAAGTAGTTTCTGCTATAAAAAGATTGCATCGGGAAGGATTCGGAAACAATGGGTATAAGTTTATCTGGAGAATGTTGAACACGTTTTGTAATGTCAGTGCATCGCAAGAGACAGTGCGTCTTGCTTTAAGTGTTATTGATCCTGATGGCGTGAATGTCAGATCTAGACATAGACTCAGAAGAAGGATCTATTTTAATAAAGGTCCAAATTACCTGCTTCACATGGATGGATATGATAAGTTAAAACCATATGGATTTGCTATTCATGGGGCAATTGATGGGTTTTCCAGAAAGATTTTGTGGTTGAAGGCTGGACATTCTAATAACAATCCGAAGATTATTGCAAAACATTACTTGCAGTTTGTGAAGCAGAATAAACGTGTACCAAGATGTTGTCGTTCAGACTGTGGAACAGAAAATGTTATTGTACGTGATATCCATGTTGCTTTACGTGCATTTCATAGGGATCGATGTGCTGGTCGCAACAGCTTTATTACAGGGAGATCCACGTGTAATCAGCGCATCGAAAGATTCTGGGGTAGTTTGAGGGGTCCTTTCACTCAGTTTTGGAGAAATTATTTTCAAGACCTAATTGATTCTGGTATATATCGAATAAGTGATAACATTCACATTGAAGCGGCAAGGTTTTGTTTTCTTCCAGTAATACAACAACATTTAAACAGGTTTTCTTTGCTTTGGAATAGTCATAGAATCCGAAAACAAACGCAGGGAGACACACCACATGACATTCCAGACGTAATGTACTATCAGCCTGATGTTTTCAGAACGGTTGACTACTCCTTGGAATTACCATGTAGTTTAAACACTATAGATATACTTATTGGTGAATATAGTGAAGGATATCTCAAGTTTGGTTGTTCAGATACTTTCCTTGAACTTATAGAGCATATTTCTGTACTGAAACGAACTGACTTTATGTTAGAACGATCAGTTAACGAAGCTCTAATACTGTTTAAATACATTACAAGCAGAGTAGAAGACTTACAACTGGAGTGAGTTTTAATATTTAGCTAGCACTGTGTAATGATCTTCAGAAAATGATTAATTTAGGTTACATTATGGTGCTTGTGAATTTAAACACTTCTATTTTACTGGCATTCATCAAGTTATTGAAAGCATTTTGTGTCATTATAAGAATCAATCTAGTTTTATATCATTTTCAAATGTAAAATATTAATTAAAAAGAGGGTTATTGATTTTTACGATGTAAGATGAAAATAAATTTCACCAAGTGAGCATGGGTTCACAAGTAAAATAATTTCTATTACAGGTAAAAATTTATGCTTTTATTGCACAATTTGCACGAATTTAACTGAAAGTTGCACGCAGTGTCGCCAAAAACATTTGTTTATGATGTAACGTCATGATGTCATAGCCTTACGTATTTTCTAAACGTCCTTTAAGACCTTATTCAGAGTAAATTAATAATAAATATATGCATTTGTGTAGAAACCTGAAAAATACAGTAAAAATATTATTGGTACTCCATTGTTTGCAAACAGTGGAATACCATTGTCATTTTATGGAGAATTCTATAAAAGTTAGTGCAAAGCATAAAATAATACAACAGATTAACTCATTATTTAATAAAATTGGGAAAAAGCTTTGTGTTGTTGCAAAAAAATGTGCAAAAATTGTTGTTCACTGTTTGGCACTGTAAATGTTCAGGAGGAAGGAAAATTAAAATGTAAAAAGTGTGTGTTGTGTTTGGTAGGTTTTGTTACATTAATTATGGTGCTGAAAATGGCATCTGTGTGGGGAAAAATTCAAAGCCTTTGTGTGGTATTACATTTTGGAGGATTTTTACTTGTATGGGTAGATACTACTTGAGTAACATTGTTTCTTTCTTAAATCTTGAGTTTGTAATGGGGTTATTAAAATATGCTTTACCAGTACTAAACTGATGACACTTAGTGAAAAAGAAAGTCATTAGAACCACGGCAGACTTCCCGAAAGTTGCCAGACCGAAGGACCTGTCTGGTAAAATTTCAGCCGGTCAGACATGTTTTCTAATGTTATCTGACCGAATGTCAGACAAAAATTTGAACTTGTAATACTTTATTATACCTTTTTAACATGTTTCGGTCCGACAGAATTTGTTTCGGTCAGACAGTTTTTCACATCTTGTCTGACCAAATGTCTGACACTTTTTTTCAACTTTCGGGAAGTCTGCCACGGTTGGCAAAATGCCCACAAATATGAGTATTTTTCATGCTGGAGACATTTATCTGTAAATACTGGCAAAATAATAAATAGTGGTCAATTAAATTTGCCACCCTAGAATGCCCATGTAAAATATCCTTATAGTTAGTATTCATAAAAAATAATTTCAGGCCCCAAGCTTATAAAAGTTGAGTTTGAACTCCATGCTTTAATAATAAAAAGTTAATATTAAAAATTTTGTTTTTGTTTTGTTTACAAACCAATAAACATCAGTTGTAAGTTAGTGTTTTGGTACAATATTGTTATGCATTTAAGATTTCAAAAAAAGCAATTATTAAGAGGTATATATGTATGTAATTTCGGTTCTAGGCATCAAGAATGAAACTGAATTTTGAGCATGTAGTTCGATCTCAAATTTTATAGCCTTGCAGTCAGGTTAACTTCTCGTACTTTTGTGACCTCACATCATGATTTCGATATCTTTCCCTAGAGTTTCACATGGCGACACAAAGATGACATTAACGAAAAATTGTAGTCTGTGGCTATTCTTTTACCAATCACCTAGTTTTTATAAGAAAACAGTCACCAGAAATCTGTTCCCTTCAGTAGTTTCAGACCTAGCCTTCAAAGTATTAATCGTAAAAAGGGAAAACAAGTGATGAACATAAGCATAATTATTATGGTTTGTGACTGCACACTGTCTCACAATTGCCTTTATTTTTTCGTGTTTTCAAAGAAAAGGCATTGCATAGGGATCGCTTATCTTTACGTCTGTCACAAAATCTTTGTTGGCTATAACTTTGCCATTTTTAAATATTTCTTTATCAAACTTTCAAATTACATTGCTTATGACAGCATGACCATTATGCTGAATTCTGTTATGCCAGGGTCACTTTTGATGGAGTTATGCCGCTTCTTCAATTTCTTGTACTAATATTTTGTCATAAAACGTTAAGGTGTAACTTTTTTGTCATTTCTTATTATTTTTTTCATCAAGCATTCAAATTATGTTGCTTATGGCAACATGTTCATGAAAATGCAAAATGCATTAGGTCAAGGTCACATTTGATGGAGTTATGTTTTTGGAGTTTTTGCAATTGGATTTTTTATTCTTACAAAAACCCGAGGATAACACAAGTGTTCAACTGAACACCCATCTAGTGTAAATTACTGGATTGATTCAAATCAAACTTTCAAACTGAGTTAAGAATATTACTATTGCATTCAATACTTAAAGTAGGATTATGGTCTCGTTTCTGTACTTCCTTTTATACCTCTATCCGACATTACATTCTCCTTTCATGAGTGTTCCACAGATATAAAAAGCAATATCACATTAGATAATTCAGTTTTACTTGAAGGGCTTTGAAATGTGCTCAGTGCCTCTATACTTCAGATATCACAGTTTAAAGATTTTTAAGTGTTATCAGGACCTCATTATGACCAGCCCAAAATTAAGACCACTGCACTAGTAAGACCACTGTTCTTATGTCCCATTTTACAGTTTTGCAATATTTTCTACCCCTATATGAGGACCACCCCACTATCAAGACCACTTTTTCCTAGTCCCAATTGTAGTCTTAATAGCACTGTATTATTATTCGAAAAAAAGAAATGTATAGTCTTTAAATAGTAATGTATAGTTTTTCTTAAATTAGCTAACAGCAGAATCAAACAGCAAAAAGGAGATAATATATTATCCAGGCAGGATTATGATTCTTGGAAATACACATGTGAAAGAATATCAGTTATATAAAATATCTGTCTTAAGTTTAACTCTTTATACTTTTAAAATGAATTAAAATCCTGAAAAGAAAACTAACTGAATACAAGACTGTACCATACTGGACAGCATGTGGTCTGCACAGAAGTGGTCAACATGTCAAGTGGTAGAATGCAGGACCCTCAGCGACCATACAACACAGATTTTCTTTGTACTGCACATTACAAATGATAGTGTCTCTAGCTGGGAGCGAACCCGCACTGTCACGGCAACAGCGCCTAGCCATGCAATTCCTGCGACGTAACCTACTGAGCTAACGGAATAACCAACTTAGCTAAATGAATAACTAATAAAGGGAGATTAAGTGATGCAGAGAAACCTTCAGCTATTTTAAAGATTGTAGAGGTATAGAGAAATAAACCACATCAACTGAGAAATGATAATTATAAAGACAATGGGATTTAGTATCTATATGGTAGAAATATAAATGTCCAGACAGCTTAAGATTACATGCAGACACTAGCTGTTTTGTAAAGTTTAGAAAATAAAGGAATTTGCAAGGTGTCAATAAAGGAGTATGGGTTGTAATTTTCTTGCCGATCAAACTCCAGGGCCCAAGATCATAAAACTTAGTTTTGAGACCAGTCTCAAATCTCAAGGATCTGATTGGCTGAAATGGGAACTGGTCGCCATTTCAGCCAATCAGATGCTTGAGATTTGAGACTGATCTCCAGATTTAGTTTTATGATATTGGGCACAGGTACTATGGTTCTTAGTGTGGTTATTGAGTAACTATTTATTCCGCTCAACAATTGTATTATCTTCTTAAGTTTTTGCACACAACTACCCAGCTGATTTGTTAGTGACTGCAATCCCTTAGGTTCTCATGTTCTTTGTTTGCGGAGTTTTGTTTGAAATTGATTAAAGTACAAATCAATGCTCTTAACCTCTACGATTTGGTTGTGTGGGGAGGCTATGTCTAGTGGATATTACACATATTTCTTTTTTCCCTAATAAACTCGCTTCCTTTTACCGACATCAGCTGGAAATTAAACTGCCACTAAAAAACCATTTAGAAATAGATGAAAAGGGAACTTTGAAAGCCACCGAACACGACAAATATGAAAATACTGCAGGCTCGGTTTGATTGAGCCTGTTCATGGGCAGTAATGGTCTTAAGTTTTGAAAGCGTGAAGAAATGATTAATGGTAACTATACATGTATATACCCCTCTTGGCACATACATGTAAGATGAATTATCATTTGAACATATTTTGTTTAAGAATAATTATTTCAACAACAGTTACTAAAACCCTAATAAAAACAGATTTTCTGATAGCAACAGCCCAAACAAGGCCTTCAACACGTTAAGGGTCACAAGTATTGTTATGGAAGTTCCCACCTTGCCACTCCCACACTACTCTGAGGAACCCATAGCATACACACAAGTTCTAGGTTCCAGTTAGATTGGAACAGAAGCAAACTTATGTAGCCCTCTAATGTCTACTTGAGATTTTAATGTGGTCATAAAAAACAAACACGTTGTTTGCTACCTGAGCATTTACTTTGGCATATCAATACCATAAAAGCTGTTATAAACTGAAATAAATAAAAATACTTTGGCATATCAATACCATAAACAGGTTTTATAAACTTAAAAAAAGGTAAAAATACTTTGGCATGACTAGAAAACAACAAAATAACTGTGTCCACAGGACACTGGTGCCGGAAACTGATGTACCCTTTGTTGAAAAATGGTTGAATGAAAAAATATTACACTTTATGCTTGATCATTTGCACATGTTCAAAAGAAATCATAATAGAGTAAATGAGAAGTTGACGACTCAATATAGTTAAACTGAATGAACAAAGGGCCATAACTCGGAAAACAACGGTTGCAAGTAATATATTTTAACCATATTTACATCATGTCTTATCATTTATGTAAGTTTGAAAAAAATTCAAAATCATTAATTTTCTTATCTTCTCTTACCAAGTACACATCCTGATTGATCAGTTGTGCAAGTTCAACAGAAATTCACAAGATAGTAAATGAGAAGTATATGCCTCAAAACATGGTTGACATTTGTGCAGACCAGTGGAACTCTATATAGCTCCCACTTATTGGAGGCATAAAAATATGAAACAATATATTCATACAACAAAAACTGTTAGATTTCACAACTCGGCATTTCCTATGCCATATTACCTGAGTACATCGGGAATAACAAAATATTAGTTTCCTGCAACACTTTAATAACCTGCGATCAATGTAACATTCAACAAACTGACCAATGCCCAAAGACATGTAGCTTTGATGAGAATAATAATTTAAGACATGATGAGGGCTTGCTACAATCGTCCCAACTTTGTTCATCGATAAAAATATAATTATGAAAATCTCAATAATGGCAAAATGCCATAAAATTAAACTTTGCACAAATGTATGTTATTAATGTATCTTTATTTTGCATATGATAAAACACGTTAGAACAGTAAAGAAAAATAGTGAGATCTAAAAATTCCCTAAACTTCTATTTACATAAATTCACAAAAACTAAACAACACAAAACAAGATTTTAAATGCCCATGTGAGTAATATGATACTGACAACAATTTATTGCGTCCTGGTGACTTACATTTTCTTGTCAGTATCATTTCGCTCACGTGGGAATTTAAAATTATGTTTTGTATCGCTTAGTTTTTGTGAATTTATGTAAATAGAATTTTAAGGAATTTTTAGGTCTAGCTTTTTTCTTTACTTTTCTAATGTGTCTTACTGTATGCAAAATTAAGATACATTAGTAACATTCATTTGTGCAAACTTTCATTGAACGACATTTTGCCATTATTGAGAATTTCATGATCTTCTTTTAATCAATGAATTAAGTTGGAAAGAGTGTGGCAATCCCATAAAACACATGAATTTCACATGAAATTATGTGTATGAAATGAATATTTGTGAAAACTACACATGTCAAGGTATGAAAGATGACTATCTTGGCACAGTCTGGTACTGAAGTTCAACACTCGTTATTCTATCTGACAATGGTCTCCTTAAGACATAATCTAGTCTTAAGTAAATGTGTTATCTCTAAAAGATCAAATGAAAGCAATCTCACTCAACAACACACAGCTACACATCATGAGAAAGCAATTGTTCACAAGTCTTTGTGTATCATAAGGTCAAAAGTCTCAATCAACTTAAACTGCTTGCCCAATAAAAAGCAAATACTAGCTAAGGGCTGTTCCAGGAAAAAAGGTGTTGGGGGTGGAACAGAACTTAAAAATGGGGGTACCACAAACACAACTCTATTTATTTTTAACTACCCAACCAATAGAATATGTCAAATACCCACCACCACAGTATTACAATTTATACCACCCACAAAATTTGCAATTATAAATTGCTTTGAGTGTTCCTACTTGCAGTGAAATTTGATTGTCCAGTATATTCTACATATTAATATAGATTAAGATATCTGTAGGAAGTGACACTTAAATTGAGTGTATTGTCATTATTTCTTAGAAATGTTCAGATTAAACTGAACCAGTACTTTTTATATATCATGCACAATATTGTTAAATTTCATAATATAAAGTTATTTGAAAAAACAAAAACAAGTAGAACCGTTTGATGCTCCCCGGACTGCTCTTATGAGAAAGGTGTTAATTACCGTACATAAAGCTGTAAACCTGAAGTTTCATGTCGGCAAAATTGTCAAGTTTTACTGACAAGATGGTTATTAATAACAAATGTGACACCCCCTCCCCATCCCCAGCAACACAATTAAAATATCCCCAACCAACATATCTTCTTTAATGCATCACCCAGCGACCCATCCAAAACCAAATTAATTTCAGTTCGACCCCTCCCACCAAATGCCGTTTTTCTGGAACAGCCCCAATCAGCTAGATCATTCTTGCCATCTGCTCAAGGTCTGAACTGTTTGCATTTGATTTTCAGATGATTTCTGACCAAGACCAGTGTAGATCCTGATCAGAGGCATGGATGTGCCTGCTTATCTGGATCTATTCTGGTCGCACATGCGTTAAAACCTGTAAATGGTGTCAAGGGTTTATTAAATCTTAGCCTACTACTCTGACAATCTGAATCATAAGGGTGATATCAGCAAATAAACCAATTATTTTCGCGAAAATTTATGAGTTTTAAAACTGATTGAGTCTTCAGTTGAACACTTGCATCGCCCTCTGGTGCTATGTCGAATAAAAATGCAAATTCAAAAAGGGGCATAACTCCATAAAGTGTGACCTTGACCTAGGAATTTAGGATCATCACGAGTGTGTTGTCATAAGCAATATCATTTGAAAGTTTCATGAAGAATTATTGAGGAATAACAAAGAAGCTTGTAGCCAATGTTAAGTTTTCATGTCAAAATCCAATTACAAAAAGGGGCATAACTCCATCAAATGTGAGCTTGACCATAACAATACAATTTGGCATCATCATGAGCATGTTGTCATAAGCAATTTAATTTGAAAGTTTGATAAAAAAATATCAAGAAATGGCAAAGTTATAGCGAACGTTAACTTTTCTTGTCAAAATCCAAGTATGAGAAGGGGCATAACTACATCAAATGTGAACTTGACCTTGAGAATTTGGAATCATCTCAATTATGTTGTCATAAGCAATATCATTTTAAAGTTTGGTGAAGTAATATTTAGAAAAGCAAAGTTATAGCCAACGTTAAGTTTGTGTGACAGACTGACAGACCGACGGATGGATGGACAAAGCGGTCCCTTTGTCGCGATTTCTTCGAAAGGGCAACACAAAACCATAAAATGTAAATAACAAGAGCTAAAAATTAAATGCAACTATGGGCTGTTACAAAAAAAATGGCTCGAAAAGTAAAATACATAGCTCATTAAAATGCCAAACTGGTTGCTCCATATTTTTACCCTATTGAAACAAGAGTACAGAATTGAATTGATTTGTAAAATAGGTCAACTGGATGCTGTGATATTGTCATTTGGGCTATTGAAAAAATGGCAAGTGAAGTGATAAAATGTAATGAATTTAAGTTCATAAAAAGTCCAAACTGGTTGCTCAATATGTCTGTACAGTCTTAACAGTGATCAAACCAATCAAGTAATACTAATATGTGACAGAATAAACATTTTATGGAGCTTTATTGACCATTATTAAATCAGTTACAAGAATTTAAATTTATGTGCTTAAAATATGGTCATTACTGTTTGTCATAATTTAGAAAACAACAGACTTCTAGGAAAAAAACATGCTCTAGTATTCATGTAAGAGATATATCGATGGAATAACAATATTTGTCTCATGTCACAATCCTGAAAAATCTACCTGATCTTTTCTCAAGGGAGCTGCAGACTAATAAAATTTAAATAAATGTTATAATATTATAATTATTGCATCTAGAAATATTAAACTTAATGATATACAAAAACTTCTTTTCTATTATTAATCTTAAAAGACCTATACATTTATAAAGCAAAGATGTATTGACAATCTTAATTTTTTTTCTTATCTACAATGCTTGATTTAATGGCATAATTTTAATTGCAGAAGTATTTTATGCTTTATTTTGTAATTGGTCGATGCTCAATAAATGGACCTTTCACTTAACCCTTTCTTCAATAGACACACCTTTATTGCATGGCCGACCAGTGTAGATCCAGATCAGCCATCCAAACCGTCTGATCAGGATCTGCACTGTTAGCTTTTTGATTCGTTTGGTTATTTCTGACCCAAATGCGACTAGTTTAGGTCCTGATCAAACGGCACAAATGTGCCAGCTGATCCGGATCTACATTAGTCCCACGTGAGTAAACATGTGTATATATGGAGGAAAGGGTCAAACAACCCTAAAACATGTCAATTTTCCAGCATTTTGTAAACAGATGGTCTAAAGAAATGTGATTTTTAAACTGTCACACTCCTGACATTTTGCCCATTATTTGAAAGTATGCATGAAGAGACACCTCTACACAAACGAAAAATGGTAGAACAGTTTGTTTTATATTTTTATAGCAGGGAAAACAAAAACTAGCCCCTAAATAGCCCCTATTAAAACAGCCCATATACAGTGAAACCCCTCTATAACGAAAACCTAAGGGACTGAGGGAAAGTGTCCTTAATCGCGAGTTTAAATCAAGAAGAAGAGAACATATCTGTTCTACCAGAATCGCCCATAATACCAGGGTGCCCGTAATATTGAGTGTCTGTAATGAGGGGGTTTACTGTATAAAAAGCAGTTTCTACCTATATCTACCATTAACAATTGCTCGTCCAAGTTTACACAATTTTTGCATATCAACATACAAACCCCATCTTTTAAGATACATAATGCTCACACAAACATAACTAAGTTCAAGTAAGATTTAAACAGTGTCTATTAATTTATGGGTTAAATCACTCGCAAACTGGTGAAAATATGATGTTCTTGTGGATCACATGATCCAATTGATTTTCACTGCTATTTGCAACAAGAGGAAAACAGCATCATTGGAAATACAAAGCCTGCAAACAAACTGATACATCAAATCATAATCGTATCAAGAGAACTATCTTTTTTAAAAAGCTCCAAAGAGTCCCTGTAAGAAGTAGAAAGTCGATGGAAATCTGGTTAAATAACAAGAGCTGTTGCTGAAAATTGACATATACCCCTGAAATGTAGCTCTGACATCAAATCAGTATACATTTGTAATTGAATATGCCGGCAAAATTTAAACTGAAATACTAACAATGGTTTAAGTACATTCTCTGTCCGGTTCTACCATTTGGCTCAAGTGTAATAACCCTTTGATTGATAGACTCAGAATAATTAGAAAAGAATAATTCACCTTATCATGAATCACTCACTGTGACCTGAATGTAGAATGCTCAATTTTTAACAATAAACTTTCTGCACAAACTTTTGATTGATAAGTACTCTCCTTATCATGTAGAAAAAACTTGAGAAAAAAGGCTTACAGTGAATTTTTCTAATATATGTTTGTAAAGTGCTGTAAAAAACTGTATGCCAGTAACATCTCAGTCCAGTAACACTAACTGACATCTCAGTCCAGTAACACTAATTGACATCTCAGTCCAGTAACACTAATTCACAGGTCAGTCCAGTTACACTTATTCACATCTCAGTCCAGTAACACTAATTGACATCTCAGTCCAGTAACACTAATTGACATCTCAGTCCAATAACAATAATTGACATCTCAGTCCAGTAACACTAACTGACATCTCAGTCCAGTTACACTAATTCACAGCTTCGTTCAGTTACACTAATTCACAGCTTCGTTCAGTTACACTAATTCACAGCTCAGTCTCTTATTCATTGAAAATGGGTTTGACTTCCGTTATGCATTTTCTGCACTGTGGACATTTTTGGGAGTTTTCTTGTAGAAATACAGCACACACTGTGCATGCAGTATGTCCACATGGAAAGAAGAACGCATTGGGTTCCCGGTCATAGCACACCATGCAATTTCGACTTAAGCGCATTGTGACCTGAAATCAGAACATATATTGCCTTATATTACCACCATATGAAAAATTATCAGCAAGCTCAATGCTACTGAAAGTGACTGATCCTTCAAGAAGCATATAACTATATTTTGATGTTATGCGGAACATGTGTTGCCTGCTTGCAAAAAGTTTAAATGTGGGCATATGTTTTGTTATACTTCACACTGCATCATGCAATCCTACAAATTCACTGATTATATGTACATTATATCTGATCAGGTATTATCTTTATTTCAAATTCCAGCTTTAAGCAAATTAAGTTGCAGGTAAAAAGATTCCAAAGGAACATAACTCAAATCAGATACAACTTCATTGACATATTTCAAGTATTGTGTCAAAATACTAAATACTTTGCAAGTTATAAGCAATTAAATGGTTAAACCTGTTTGAAAGGGGCATAATTAAAACTAAAGATGTGTCCATAGGACACGGATGCTCCCACTCTAAGTTGTAATTGTCAAAAAAGCCAATATTGTGGTCACAGTACACTTTAAAGATAATTCAATGAGAGTTGTTTCACACTAACGTACTACTATGTGTACACTTCATGGTCAACAAATTTTATAAAGTTTAATGACTAGCTTATTTAGTTTAGGAGTTACATGCAACACAATATTTCATTTGTACTGTACTGAAATAATGGTACATAACAGGTCATAACTTTGGTTTAAATGGACCTGGCCAGAAACTAAAACCCAAGTGCACAACCACAACTACACTGAATGGTTAACATACCTGTATAGTTTTATGACTAGCTTACATACTATTTGAATTACATGTGACACAAGATTACATGTTGAATAGACCTCTTCCCAATACAATAATAAAGTATTTTTGCCAATTGTGTCAAAAACTCTTCCCAAAATGCTAGGTAAGATGTCCAAAAAATGGTTAAAACTCCTGGGAGGAGTGTTTAAAAACTGAAGTCTGAAAAATAAAGTGCTTAATAAAATAGATTTAAGTTAAAAATACCTATTACTATTCAATTTCATAAAGTAGAACCCATCTTTCAATTAATTTTGTTTTCCCAAAATAAACAATTATTGCGCATTAATTTCCCAATTGGAAAGGCCAGGGCCTCTTCCCAATATTCTGATGAAAAGCCCTGATTCCCATAATGGTGGCAAAAAACTATTTTACTATTCCACTTTCATTCACTCTGGAGCCAATGCCATTAAGGCCTAAAAAAATATGTCTGTTTCCTGTAACATCATAAAAAATGAGGGTCGGTAGGTAGGTTATTATTTTAGTTTTTTTTAATGCTTCAGGACTGTTAAGTAGGGGATGCAGTGACAACTGTACAGTCAGTTTTTGGGGCAGTAGAATAAAGGGGTTTTCATTTGGTAAGAGGCATAGAAATAATGGGAGGAGGCAACTTGCATAGAAATAAGTATTTTTCAGAATTTGTGATATTTGACAATCTTGCCGATTTTTTTTATGATCGCGAAAATATGTTATGATGGACTTACTGTGACACCGTTTCCGGTTTTATACTCGTCAAAACTTACTGAAAATGTGGATGTATATGTTTGGCAGTATGGTTCACAATGAACCACTTTATAAATTTCATCAGTTGTCTGCGAGTTTTCTGATAAGTTTCTGTTTGTTTTTGTTCACACACACCAGCTTCGTGGCACATAAAGATGCCGCCATCTTGTGCAATATCAGATATGGTTGTATCTAAGCAACAAAGCGGTGCTCAATAAAATGAAAACACCGCAAAGGTCATGCACCACTATTTTTTTACGGACGCCGTACAAAACGCTTTTCAACCACCGGTCGGGGGTAAAAAACGGAATGTCGGTCGGGTTACAGGAAACACACATATTTTTTTAGGCCTAAAATTAGAGTATACTTTGGGCTATAGAAACTCCTTCAACAGTTGAACTATATATAGCTTATATACCGTTGGTGTGCATGCATCTCTAAATACTGTAGTGCCATCAACTTGACACTGCCCACTGGGACCTGCGGCTGATGGCAGGATGCTAACTGTAGAACAACTTGCAGAGGTATTCTGTGATAAAATAACGAAAGACAAAGTTAGACATATCAAGTCAACAGAAGTTGTTAACTAGAAGTCCGGCAACTTTGCAAAGCCTGTGTTAATGCAGATGATATATTTAAAATATTAAGTAAAATAGGACAAGTACTTTCAAAGTTGTAAGCAACATGAAGGTTCATAATAAATTCATTTTGAAAGTCATAACTAAAAAAATATTGAAACTGGGGTAATCATTCATCACAGATGGCATTGTTTATGTTGATGATAAATTCCAAGTATGAAGTGACTAGGACAAGTACTTTCAAAGTTAAAGGCCACATTAAGTTTCATGTTAAAGTTGCATTTGAAAGGGGCATAACTCATAAAATAGTGACAAAGGAGTTATCATTCTTGTTCTTACGGATCCCTGTGTTCATGCTGATGATATATACCAAGTATGAAGTGAATAGGACAAGTACTTTCAAAGTTATAGGCAACATTAACATGATTAAGTCTCAAGTTAAAGTTGCAATGGAAAGGGGCATAACTCAAAAATATTGAAACTGGGGTTATCATTCTTGTCGTCACAGATGGCATTGTTCATGCTGATGATATATTCCAAGTATGAAGTGAATAGGACAAGTACTTTTAAAGTTAAAGGCCACATTAAGTTTCATGTTAATGTTGCATTAGAAAGGGGCATAACTCATAAAATAGTGAAAGAGGAGTTATCGCTCTTGTTGTCACAGATCGCTGTGTTCATGCTGATGATATATTCCAAGTATAAAGAGAGATGGGACAAGTACTTTCAAAGTTATAGGCCACATTAAGTTTCATGTTAAATTTGCATTTAAAAGGGGCATAACTCATCAAATAGTGCAAAAAGGAGTTATTGTTCTTGTTGTCATGGATCGCTGTGTTCGTGCTGATGATATATTCCAAGAATGAAGTGAGTAGGACAAGCTATAGGCCACATTAAGTTTCACGTTAAAGCTTGGGGACTACCGGACGCCGACGGAGAATAGGATCCCTATGTGTCTACCTGCTACTGCAGGCGACACAATAACTAAAAAAAAAGTTTACTACTTTTTGTCTAATTAACCAACTATACAGACATAAAATGCTATAAACACAATACATTACCATTGGAGTAATCTGAGAGTTTATGGAGTTAGCTGTAGGCTCTATAGCTGAATTTTGCATCAGTGAAAACATCTGCAGATCCTGTTGACTACTGGTTTTCTAAAAATTCCATAAATAGCAAAATTTAATATGGATATTTTCTCAGCTGCTTATTCATTAGGCTTTACTAATTATTACACTTGATTGCTTCATGCCTGATATACCCAATTTTACACAAGGCAGTCTGAAGGACAGCAACATCCCCTGCCATATCAGGGAATGTTGAAAAGGTTATGGATGCTTAAAAGGAAATGTTCAATTTTTGTGTAAAAACTTTTTAACAGTGGGCTAACCATTATTTTATGTGACAGTACAATCAATTTTGTAAGAATGAAGTTGTCAGCACAGCAAAACAGTATACCTGTAAAGACATGTGAATTCTAGTATGTATTTCCATGATAAAAAAAGAAGGCCAATACATTGTTAATTCTGCAAATGCAAAGTTCAGTCAATAATTGGGCTTAAAATAAAGTTTGAAACAATGTGATACATACCAGTGATCTTTGTGAGTTAAACTGGATATCTGGTAGAGTATCGAAGTCGGATGATGAGGAATCTGACTCCACAACAAACAGCTGAAAAATCATCAAATATAGGCTATTACATATTATATCCAGTATTTAAAGAAACTGATTATTACCAGACCAAAACATAATATTGCCATATTAAGCATAGGTTACCAGTAAAACCTTAATAGTGTAAACATTCATCACAGCTGTCAATTTCATTCCAACAGATTTCTAAGTGAAATACATAGAAACATATGTTGGAACGTTTTAAACTGAAGTATCCACCCTTCGTGCTCTACCCAACCTGTGCCCTCAGCCAGTGCTTTTATTATAGTAATAGTATAATAGAATTGTAAAAAGAGCATGCCTATCAAAGCAAAGCCCTCAATGGACATTTTGTCTTGTAAGAAATTACAATGCTTTTTTAAGACACATTCATTCTATATGATCTTATTTTACTGTGAGCTGCACAGAGAAGTTAGTAAAAGGATTCTAACAGCAGTCAATATAAGTAGGTTCTACTTGCTGAAAACTTAATGTTTATGTACAGTCCTTGTTATTTTCTTTCACAGATTATTTCACTTTCTACCCTACTGCAGGTAAAGGGTGTAACCCTGACATCACTTTCTCATTCTGATGAACACTTGAATTATCTAAATCATCCCTCATGCTGAATATTCAGATATCTGAACAATTAGACCTCTTCACCTGGATGTGTGAACTTCATCTTGGATGTGGGAGCATATTAATTATGACATGTCATCTCATTCTAAACATAAGTGCCATATTGTATGTAAAATCTACCAAGCCATTGCAAAATATATAGGTAGTAAGCATTTTTTTTACCTGTTTAAAACGTCATGAAAAAAATTGACTTGTTTATTGCATTTGATAACAAACCCTTTGAATTTACCTTCTCTTTCGTTAGCAAGTAGATTCTTTTTGCTTCTCGAAAGGACTGTATATTAAATGTTGATGGCTCCAGATGACTACCGGTAAATGTTCCCAAATAGAAATCATATTTTAAACTTCTTCCTAAAAATGACTTCCCACCAGGGAAAAACTGGCCTTTAAGGTGTTCTAAGGTTGTCATGTAATCAGCATCTGCTGGTAGGTGCACTTTCCTTGGACCCGATTGAGGATGGAACCGACTACTTTTAATCGCAAAGTACTTTGCTTCTTTATAGCTGTAGTTCAGCCAACCAGCCAATATGGTAACTGATGTCTTCTTTTTCTAACATAATAAAACAAATGTTATTTAAAATTGTAATCTTTGTTACTTAATCTTAGTAAAAGTTGGTATGAAATCAACTGTTCTTAAAAAGATCTTTTGATTTCAATGTATGCAATTTGTTTAAACAAAATACTATATACCAGATCAGCCAGCACATCAGGTCATGAATAAAACCTAAAATCAAACCATGTATACCCTGATCACACTGTAAAGATGTGGTGGGTGATATGGATGTTCACGTTTACTCAAGCAATAAAATTGTACCTGTTGGGTAAAGGGATTTATCTGTGGAATCAATCTTACTTTGCTTTTGCAAGTTAAACCATTGTTACTTAACAAATGGTTAAATGTTTTAACAACTGGACAACAGTATGCCTAAACAGTATTTTCAACAACTGGCCATATAGAATCAATGGTTCAAAAGGTGAACAATGTTCTCCTTTATTAGATTTAAGAGTAGCTAGGGTATGAAATAAGGCTAACCTTTCTAAAATTATCTAACTTTATTAATTTCATATTCATTTCAAACAAAATTGCTATACAAAACAAGTAACAGTAAAGTATAAATTTCACCCTTATCCAATTCTAACATACCTTATCCTGACCTCCATCCCTTTTTTTTCTCAATTCCTGTATTAAAGCCATTACTTTTCCGTCATCTTCTTCTGTAAAAGTAAATTATTTTAAAACAATTCTGAACACCATGATGCTAAAATTAAGATATAGGACTAGAATTTACATGAGACACCTGCTTGCAAAATGTTTTTGTCACAGTTAGCTTTGTTCTTCCAAAATGGCATATTTCAAGTATTAAGTTAAATAAAGTATTTTCAAAGTTATAAGCAATATTAAATTTAATATTTAATTTTTTTGGAAGGGGGATAATTCAAAATATAGTCAAACATGAGTTATCATACATTTTAAAAGTTTAGAGACTACTGTACATGCTGTATGGCCCATTCTAGGCAACTCACAAATTCACTCTTGACATTTATATAGCTTTTTACTAAAACAAAGTAATTAAGAAAGTAAAGATCTTGAAAAATTTGGAAAAAAAGTTAGACAGACATTCATCTTACACTGTCTTACTTGCATGATGATTAGCTTATGGAACTGTTGCAGAGTTTTTTTGTGAGTACTGTACTATATGCCTGATTCCACCAAAATATTTCAAATTTGGCACTTCTTTTCTTTAAATAAATAAAACATTCATGATGTATCCTAATAATTTCCAAGACCTTTAATGAGATGGTTCCTTTGATTACAACTAACCAGTTGTCTCATCTGATGAGTTTGTTAAAAGCTAAAAGTTTTGTATTGCTCCTTTATTTCACATCACATAGAACCTTGTCCCTTTTACCTCTCAAAACAAAAAAATACATATTTAATTTATCAACTGCAGGGCTTTTTCAGCTTGTCTAACGGGGCCGATAATGCTCCCAATTGCAAATGCCAAATAGGGATCATTTTTTCCCAAATTCAAGAGAAAATCCCAATTGCAAGAAAAAAAAATCCCATTTCAAAAGAAATAACTTTGTTGCCTATAAAATAGAAACAAACAAGAGAATCCAAATAATCAAGGGACTTTTCCAATTACAAAATTAGTTTGTTGACTTCTGATCAGTGATCTGTGAAACCTTCATTCCTTGAATCTATGTATGCAACCTGTGTTAAACCACCAGTGTATATTGTATAAAAAATTCCTAATTTGTGCAGGGGCCTTTTTCCCAAATACTCCTGAAAAAGCCCTGACCTTTGACATCAATATAGGTTAGTGTTAATAAATGTGCATTTGAAAACTTTTATCCTTCTAGCGTGGTGCAGCCACAAGACAGATTTAATCATTTAATGATGCATATGTACTTATTTATCGAAATGAATTTCTCATATAAAAGCTAAATATGCCTTATTAATGATTTGCACAAAAATATGTTCTTACCTTTTGAAGAACCTGGTTTCATTGTCTCTTCAGTTAAGCCTGTAAAAGCATGTTAATTATTACTGGTAAAAAAGCACCTTCACAAAAAGACTCCTACAACAATTTCAGAGGAAGTAATCCTGTTGCAATGATTTGACATACTACCATCCCTTGTTCAGTTTGATGATCAATCTTTTTAAGAGTGATATTTGGATTCTGCTTTTCAATATTATCTTTGAACTGAAATGTGTGTGTGACCTTGACCTTTGAAGGTAATAATAATAATAATATACCGCATTTATATAGTGCTCTTTTCAAAAAATATGCTCAAAAACGCTTTATAATATATCATGGTTAATACATGTAATAAGAACAAATTATTCAGAAAGGTGAAATAAATATGCAATACTTGATTAAAATAATAAACAAACATAAATTAAAGGCAATGTTAAACATTATAGCAAAGCTTAAGAATAGGCGTGTAATTAAAATAATAAAACTATTTTCTAAGACACATTCTAAAAACATATATAACGCGATCAAAGGGCGCTTTACAATGATATAAACTAATAACTCATTACAAGCAATACAATTAAAATACTAAAACAGCACTCAAATAAGAAGATAGGGTCATAGTTGACCAAGAAGAACATTTATGGCAAAATTATTATAAAATTACTCTGTAAATGACTGAAAAATGGTCAGGAAAAAGAAAGTCTGTCAAAATTTTGGCTTAGAAAGTTTGACCTTGTAATTTGAAGTATGGTCAAGGTTCATACATGCTACCATCACACCAAGGGTAACATTTTTGGCAAGTTATTTTCAATTACCCCACTAAATGACTGTTTAATGGTCCACCACTCGTGAAACTACAAATTCTGGAGCTTACTCAGTGAAATATACACGAGTGCAATGTTACTGACAAGAAAATGTTGTGTACTTTGTTAAAAACTTTCAAGTACTAAAAGAGAAATCAGTGATTGTTATCCATTTACGCGACCAGGAAGCAACCAGAAAATTGAAGGTCAAACAAACTTTTACTAATATCTCGTAAAGTTTACATATAAGAGTCACGAGGACACAATAAATTGTTGTCAGTATCATATTACTTGTGGGCATTTAATGATGTTTTGTGTTGTTTAGTTTTTGTGAATTTATGTTAATAGAAGTTTAGAATTGTTACATCTCGCTATTTTGCTTTACTGTTCTAGCGTGTCTTACCATCTGCAAAACAGATATATTAATTTTCTTTTTATCGACGAATAGGATTGGGAGGAGTGTGGCAAGCCCTTAAAAAGACTACTCACACAGTCATACAGGTCACAGGATACTTACCCTTTTTCCAGCTTTCACCATTTTTCAGAAGGATAAGGGTTGCCCCTTTCTCAAGGTGGCTAAAACTTTCCTCATCCACCTCTGTTCCACAATCATTTAGAACAAATGACATAACTACACATCTGTCTATACTGAATTTCTCTCTGCCTGCAATGAAAATTTAAAAACTCTTTTGTAATGCCACAACACATGCAAATCTGACATTTTCTTTTAAAATGCAACAAAGATACACTCAGGTTATTGAAACATCACATGCAATTTGTGGATAGACACAAAAAGTCAAACAGGTGTGTCTTCTTCTTCTTGTTTTTTTTTAAATATTTTATTTCTTTTATTATAACTTTCTTTCTGCACTATTTTGAAAATACATCAAAGAAACAGAACAGAACAAAGAAAATTATTAAACTCTTTCAGCACTTATAAGGAGATCTTTGAACAATTTATTCCTTTTTTTCATAAAATCCCAAAGTGGGACAAAACCAAACAAGAGACCGTCGAAGATGGGTGATGCTCCCCAATTTGGTACTTTGTCAAAAAAACGGTTACTAGTTTTATAACACACAACAGCAGCAGTGTACAACTGTGTCACTTTGTGATGAAAACAAACATTATTCTCTCCTGACAAAACCCGTTTTAACCGTTCAAAACGTTGTCTAAAAAACAAAGCTAAAAAACTGTTGATGATTTAATTGAATTAATATTAAAATGCATTTCATATATATATATATATATATATATATATATATATATATATATATATATATATATATATATATATATATATATATTTTCTGAAACTGTAGATCTACAATGAAAAGTAAATTGTAAATATGCATTGGGGCCCGGCATTTCTCAGTAGGAATTGGGTATTATTTGACCCAAAAGTCTTTTAACAAGAAAAGTATAACACAGATGTGTTATATGTGGACGACATTTAAAAGAGGTTAGATGTTGGGTGTAAGAGTTCATGCAGGTATTTTCATAGCACTAACCACATTGAATGAATTTGCTCTATTTAAATTCAACAGTATCTTTCAAAATTGTTCTACCACGTACATGGCAATTCCTTTGGTACTTTCAGGATGAAAAATCTATACTAACTTTCTATATTCAGCATCTTGATCCAGGGGGGGGGGGGGGGGTGGGAGGGGATGAGTCACAATTATTCTGAACAACAGAAAAAGACCTACAAAAAATGGTTATACAATAATTATTTACTTTATAGACAAGAAATCGCCTTCTTGTAAAACAGAAACCCACAAGAACCATCAATTTCAACATCAAAAACATTTGTAAACAAAGAACCATCATAATATAGGTCACATTCACGCGCCGAAAATCAAGTCATAGGATTGCCAATATTCGTAAACAGAACACAAACTTTAATATCATCCAAGAATAACTATCTGAACAATGTCTCTTACTACACTCTTTCTATAACTTCTTACAACAATAAACTTTCAATTCGCATAATTAAAAGGAAACACCGACTCCTCGATCTATTTATATAATTTATACATGCATATATATTTATATTTATAGTTAAGGGGAGATAATTCAATTCAATATTTATATACTCAATTATAAATAGCTTGACATTGAACTTAAAGTGCATACAACATGGTTCCCGTTCATTACTCAACGATCTATATATACAGCCGGGCCAGCTTGTTCTCAGCATTCGCTATCAACCTCTATTTAAAGCCGGGCCTAAACTCCCCTTCAGCCGGCCTAATTGTACTAAAGTAAATATACTCAAGTAATAGTTACATAGTAATAATATATTATGACCCATCATTCATCCAGAAAACTAGAGATGAATCAACTGGTCTTCAAAGAGTCTTGAACAATAGTTTTTTAGCTTTGTTATGCCTTGCAAGACGAACAGCAAAAGTACACATAAGATTACACATAGTTAAAATCAAATACAAGGTCCCGTGGCTCAGTGGACTAATTCTAAAAAGAGAAACTAAAACATCGCTTATTTCGCTCATCTATATTGGTCAATACCTAGCCCCGAGGACCCGCTTCTGTACAATAATCCTAATGATCTGGATCTGGATCTAACCAGGGGCGTAGCTAGCCCTCTTTTCATGTGGATTCATAATTGGGCTGCCCGGAGGGGGGACACGCCCCACACCCCTATTTTTTATATCAATGGTGCAATCTTGTGCATTTTGGGCGTTCAGAGGTGAATCATGTGGATTCAGTCGCGTACACGCGTATAGGCAGCTACGCGCCTGCTAACGAAAACATTTCAAACACAGTGGATCTAGATCTACCCTTCAAAGGCAATGTCATGTGCACTGGTTTGTTGGTCTGGAGTAGGACTCGCCTGGGACATGCAGCCTTGTATGAAAACCGGTCATTACCCCACCCTTATATTTAAACATTCCGAAGGCGTCGGCAACCCCGATTGTTATGATAGAGCAGAATAAAACAAACTTACATTTCTCTTCCAATTTCAGGTAGCTCTCGGCTACAATGCTCTTTTTAATTTGTCGGTCTGACGACCAGACTTTCAGCATGATACTAGATCTACTACCAGTGATACTTGTATCCGAAGTTGGGCTAGCCGCCATTTCTCCAGAGAGCATGGCTATGATGACGTCATATCGAAAGAAGTTTGGCGCGAAAAATATTGCGTAAAACGCAAAATTACGCCAAACATATTGTTATTTTCTTGTTAATTATCTGTCTTTAAACAATAAAATATTGCAGATAAACGGTTAAAATATCTCGCGAACTGTATAAAAATAAAACTTTTTGACGTTAAAACAATTATCGCGATCTAAATTAACAGGGGGGACCCTATGCGTTTCCATACTTTTAGAATGTCAATTTTATCGACATTGATGAACAGAAAGTCGAATTATTTTCAGCGCCGATGAAAAAATATCAACTTTTTTGTAAATTTTCTTTAAAAAAAAAACACAACGGAACGATGTCAAAATCGTTTCTGTTGTTCATGAAATAAGGTAACATGATATGGTTTAAAAAAGACCACGTCAACTTATTTCAGTTAAATTTTCTACTTTGATGATATTAATTTAGACAAAAATCAAAACAGCATTCCGGTGCTAATTTAAAGCTGACGTAGGATTTCATGACTACTAAGACTACAAAAACAAGTACATATCAAGGTGTTTCTACGAAATACATGTATTCTAGAAACAAATCTAAATAATACAGAGAAATGTATTGGTTCAATTTACTAGCAGTAGTTGCAGTTATTTTATACTGTCCAAAAAAAAGACAAGTTGTCATTCACAAGTACACTCTGAAATATTTTTAATTATGGAAACACATGCATCGTATGTCTTAACGATTTGTGATGTCACCTGATAGGGATGGGGCCTAGATTTAAGGATTATTGATCTTCAAATTTTAAATTAAATAACTATAACGCATTCAAAACCAAACTGTAATTCCACTACGTTAACATATATCGGCGTTTCTTTTTCGCGTCAATATAGCATTCAGCCAATTATGTGAATTTACACCAATTGCTTCTCGTTAATCCGTTTAGGTAAAAAAATAAGATGAACTGATGAAGTCTTAACATTCACGGTGAACTAAAATGTAAACGTGACGACTTAATTCAGATGCCCTCCCTGGATTTTGCAATGGGCTTGCTGTTATCATAAACTGGGAAATGGATTTGTTGTGTTATTCGATTCTACTGAATATGAGAGGAAGCACCGGATTTGCACAAAGACTAGTGCACTGGTGCGGATGGTTAAGAAAGTTTGCATGCTACAGTAAAAATCAGTCCTCAGATTTTGATAAACGCATGGATTGGTAATAAACATGGATATTACAGTGATCTTTGGGAGGAATTATGGTTGTTTTTTTTCCATGAATTTGACTATGATTTTTACTTAAAAGAATGTAAACGTGTCAAACTGATCGTTATAATTTTGCAAGTCGTGATTGGAGTGATTGGAAATGGTTTGTCATTGCTAGTCTGGATAAGGGGAAAAAGATGTAGCAAACTTGCTTGTACTTTGTTCTTCCGACTTTTAGCAGCAACGGACCTCATCTTGTTGATAGTCAGCTGTGGTTTCCCTTTCATCTATGAATCTTATAAATATGGTACAGAGGGCGTACTTGTACTGATTCGTATGCATGAAGAAGGATTATATAGCGATGAAACGTGGTTTTACCAAGGTGTTGCCTTTTTCAAATGGGTAGGGCCACAAATCAGTCCCTGGCTGCTCACCGTGATCACCATGGAGCGAATGCTCAGTTTGTGTTTCCCTTTCAAATTCCAGCTAAAAGGATGCAAGAAGCGAGCAGTTATAATTTATGTTTGCATTTTAGTAGCGATTCTAGGAATGGGTTCTACTATTTTTTACATCGACCTGTTAGTACCATATAAGTGGTGGTCGAATGATATGCCGATCCCGATGTCTTCGCAAATTGAAGAGGGACTAAAATTGTGGAGCTTATGCGTGTTGCCACTTGGATTAATGGTAATTTGTAATCTAATAATTTTGATCCAACTCTTTAGAATGAGAGGCCGTACAGCAAGCGTCGATGTTAATCAAGGTCCTTCTACGACAAGACGAAGAAGCCGAGTTGCATTATTCACTACGATTTGTTTATCATCAGGGTTACTCCACTGCGTGTCAGTTGTACCGACACTCGTTCATACAATACATGCCAACCGGTTGTCAAAGGGCATACTTCATGGATGGTGGTGAGCAGAGACTACTCAATACAGGAAGCACCGTATTATAGTTGAAATATAAGGGTACCTCCACATAACATTCATTAGAGATTATTTGTTTCTTCACATATTTGCTGTATGTACTCTTTTTCTCAACACCAGTGCGAACTTTGTCGTGTATCTGGAAAGGATTTTAGAAGAGATCGAAGAACTCTTTTTTGATGTAAGTAACTAAAGACTTACCGGACTAAAAAGCAAATCTGAAACATTCGAAAACATCATGCGATAAAACAACGTATACTGACTGGACGATAATCTTTATCGTCAAAACGATAATCTTTATCGTCAAATGAAACGTATTGCGTTTTGTGGGTTTTTCAAAGGTCTTTTATATTAAATCGTATTAATTTTAAATTTCTATTGCATGAAATAATTGAAAGATGCATTACACGTGTCGGACATTTTAGGACTTATTATACATAGTGAATAATTACTTATTTGTGTGTTAAAGCAAATCTGATGTCAAGAAAGATATTATAAATGTATTTCTCGACGTCATTACCACAAAATTACTTCAAAACGCTAGTTGCGTTTTGTCAATAAAATGTGAAAAATTCGCTTTCCTGAAAAGATACAATGTTTGCGTTTTCTCATAATAGCTCTAGTTCGATGAAATAGGAACGTCCAGAAAACAAAGATACCAGAGCCAAAGATCATAAAACTAAATCAGGACACCAGTCTTAAATCTTAAGCATTTGATTGGCAGAAATGGCGACTGGTCTCCAATATGAGTTATATGATAATTGGCTAAGCAGAAAATTCTCTAACGTTCGATAATGATTGTATATTAATATCGTAATAAGAATGACATTTCTATGACAGGAAATATGTGTAAATTATATACATTAGCAATAGAAATTAGTAATAGTCGTATAGTACTTATTTATAATTTATGTACAATTAAGTTACAACAATTTCTCACAGAGCTTATCGAAAATGTGATTGGTGACATTTGCTATCAGTTACAATGCTCAGTACAAATGACTTCATGCGTTTCTGGGATGAAGTTTTTGTACTGATTTTTTTAACATTCATCAGTTTAAATTTTAAGGCATTGTTTTTAATGTAATTAAGAATAACATTTCAACTGTATTCATATACAACTATAGAACTGATATTTACAATAAAACGTGTGAGGTAATTCGCAGAAACCTGAATTTTCATCGGAAAATATCAGGATACCAAATATATGACATTTTCCTCTACATCCCTATGTAAAACCAAATTACTGCCAAGTCGAGCAATATTTGCCCACCTAATAACTCGTTAGAAGAATTTCCAGTTATAGCGTCGATACGGGGTTCAAAGGCAATTAGGGCAGAATGTCGTATATGTGGTACAGTAGATATTTTCTGAAATAAATTAAGGTTAATGTGAGTAATTATTTATTATTGATGTAATGGTTGAGTTATAAAATTCCTCACTCATACTTTTACAAATATTGACTTATGATATTTTGTAATAGCTTCGACAGAAATGCTGAGTATGTGCGTACATAACTGTCTTGGAAAATGATTTTGTACTGTTAAATTGAGCATTAATAAGTTCAAGCAGAAGTAGTTTTATTGTTTGCTTATAGTAAGCATCGTATTTATATAACATTAAATTATTCAACTATTTTGAATAGTTTTTAGCCAAAGTATTGCTTTATTTTAAATATAAAGAAGAATTGTTGGGGTTTTTTTTGTTGTTGTTGTTTTTTAAATTTGTTTAATACATCCTAGTATTTCAATAGATTTCTGATGTCTTACTCTAAAGTCCATCAAGATTTGTGAGATTTGACTCGTGTGCGCCGCCATTGTTGTTGTTTTTCCAGACTCGTTTCTCATTCTCTCAAACTCACCATCTGATATAAAACAGAAAACCAAAAACACGTCAAAATTTCGGAGAGTTTAAGGGGAGATCACCGAAACAGTCTGAAATGCGGTATCCACAGTAACGCGGTAGTCTGATTTAAGATAGACCCAAGCGCTGCGTTGGCGATACAAAAATAATAAGTACTTTATGGTCTGGTCTCCTTCATTCGTGCAGTCTCCTTCATCCGTTTATTTGTTATTTCACGCGGTTACTTGGGAACACACTGAATAGAATGATCGTCGGTGTCAGAGTTCCATCCGGTTACTGGTCAGTTACACACAGGCACAATTCTAGCGCTCCAAAATGCGAAAAAACAGGTAAACATCACTTTCATACAGTGTTTTTCTAACTTTTCAAAATTTTCAGAGTCCAAGTATATCATATAGATTATTGTTTTATCAGAAATTGAGTAAAATTTTATTAGAAACAACTTTTTCGGCAACGACCGTGTATCATAGATGGCGTCCACTTGATTCACGCGCTAAAATTCTTTTCGTTTTTTAATCGAGTGTAAGTTAATTGAATCTTAATTGAAAGTTCACATCACTGTTAAACTATCCCATTAAGGATCAATTACTTTGCCATTGCTGGAACATCCTCAAAAAAAGACCAAGAAACGATACAATTATGACATAGGAAATCTTGAATCAGCGTTTAAGTCCGTACAAGAAGGTCATTTAAATGTGAGGAGAGCTGCATTGCTACATGGTGTGCCTATTCAGACACTTCGTGACAGAGTTAATGAAAATGTGAAACTTGGTGCTGTATTAAGTAAGGAGACATTGTTCACACATGAAGAAGAGGAACTCTTAGTGCAACATATAGAAAAGCTATGTAGTTTGGGATATGGTCTGAGCAAATTCGGGTGAATATTTTGGGTGCAGAGTTGGCCCAAAAACTTGGCAGGAGAAGCAATCAGTCTAAATTAAGTAATCGTTGGTATTATGCTTTTCTGAAACGCTGGGATTCAAGACTTAAGGTGGTGAAGCCAAGATCTCTGACTTCCTATAGAGCTGCTGCTCTTATCCAGACCACAATAGACGACTATTTTTCCAGACTTGAATTAACTATGCTGAAATATAATTTATTGGGAAAGCCACATTTGATTTATAACCTGGACAAGACAGGACTGAAACCAGAACACAGACCATCCAGTGTCGTGGCACCAAAGTCATCCAGAAATGTGCAGTCGGTAACTTCACCCAATTCAACAACTGTAACATTGATAAGCTGTATTAGTGCATCGGGAAATGTCATCCCTCCATTCTATGTGTTCAAAGGCAAAGATATAATACAGAGTTATTGCATTACCAGGCTCCGGAATGTCTATGTCAGATAGTGGTTGGTCAAATAGCACAATCTTCATGAAATATTTGAAGGACCACTTCCTGAAATATGTTGTCACAAGACAGGACCCTACAGAGCACATCTTACTATTGTTTGATGGTCATGCATCGCACTGCACATGGGACATTATTCTCAAAAAGCGTTTATCACAGTCATTTTCATGTGTTATGAGATTTTTCTTAAATAAAATGATGTAAATATTCTGTTTTCCATTAAAATATCTATCAAATGGTTACTTATTTACAATTGAATGTAATCCTGGACAGTTTAAGCCTAAAAATGTAACGAATCTTCTTTATTTTTCATTTTTCAATATTTAATAGAAAATAAGAAATAGCGTGTTTTCAAAAGTATTTAAAGTTTTGTGTAAATAATTAAGGATACTTTTAACTGTCAAAAGATTATAAATGCACTACATATGATTTAAATATTTCAAAATAGCAGGTGCTTAGCTAAATGAACACAGCAAAGGTCTAAACACAAAACTTCAGTTAGGTTAAATAATAAACATTCAAAAACAGAGAAAAACACAGATAACATTTGTTCATTTGACAACATAACTGACCATTTACATTCAAAGATTGTTGATTAAAACATAATCGTGCAGGAAGCAGTAAATGTGGAACTGTTTCTACAAGTCAACAAAAAATGTAATGAAACTGACCATTATTACACAAAAACTATTCCAGTATATGCGACCACACAGACACAAAATTTAATGAGAAACGTCATCAACTGAATTAATTACAAACACTCTAGAATGTGTTAATTCATTCCAATCTGCAAAAAATATACAATGTCATAAACTATTAACCTAGAGACACACACTAACAAACACAAAACAATCATGTAAACAAATCTCAAACAAAATAACAAAACAAAACAAATTGTAGCCAATCAGGTAGCGTTTTTACAACTCGGATAAAATTGCAGCAGTATCAGCAATATTAATATAGCTGACACCCTTTACAAATCTGTGCATGCACCTGGAGATGGCAGTTGTTTACAATTTTTCCTTAGAAAAATAATAATTATAAGGGATTTAACTCTTCCGCCCCCTTATCCGCTTGACTGCATTTGGAGCTCACCGCATTCATTGTAAGTTTTTCGTCGCGGTGAGCGGTTGTCTAAATTGATTTGGTGAATTATGGTCCATCTGATTCATTTAATAATATGTCAATTTGATGTGCTGAGCTTGTGATTTTAGTGAAATATGCTTTATACTTAATCATTGCATATCATTTATATGAATGTTGTTAAATTGTTTGATATTAGCATAGAATAGGCTATTTAACATTTTCTATAAATTGTGGTTTATTTAAGACTAATTTCGTCAATGTGTTGGTTCATCGAGGCTTAGAATGCGTTAGGCTCTAGTGTAAATTTTCTTAAGTATTGTCTTGTGGTAAAAAAAATATTTTTGTTTATTTAACAGATGTTACTGACGTGGCCACCTGTGGAATAGACTTTCTCCGTCGTCAGTTGAAAGTTACACAGAATTCCGCTTATGCTCTTGGTACTTACAAAAATCTTCAGACTCAAATTCGTTCCTATTTACTTTTCTGTGCTTACTTTAATCTTAATGACTGTCCGGTTAATGTGGATACGTTGTGTTTGTATGCACAGTTTTTAAGTAGAAGTATGAAATCTGCCCAGTCTATCAAGAATTACATTAACGGTGTACGTTTATATCATGTTTTTAGAGATTGTGAATTCCCAGAAATTTCAAATATTTCTTTGCAGTTGACCTTCAGAGGTCTTGCGAAACTTTTGTTTTATTCGCCTCATCAAGCACCTCCTGTAACTCCAGGGATTTTAAGTGAAATTAGAAAAGTGATTGATTTAAAATCACCTTTTTACGCAACAATTTGGTGTGTGCTTTTATTCTCATTTTATATGATGTGTAGGAAATCTAGTATTGTCCCTCCGACAAAGCTGGCGTTTGATATTACTAAATATTTATGTCGAACTGATGTTTCTGTGTCTGATTTTGGCATTCTCGTTAATTTAAAATATGCCAAGACTAATAAATTTGGTGACAGGAATGTCATTTTACCTATGTACAAGAATGACAAATCTGATCGTTGTCCAGTTGCCGCCTTTTTCGATATGTGTGAACTAGTTCCGGCGGCCGCTTCAGATCCGCTTTTTTTGTGTTAAAGAGTCTTCCTCTTTAATTCCGTTAAATGCAAGTACGCTTGATAAAATTTTTAAATGTATCATGAAGCGCACGTCCGTATTAGGAGCCGCGGAATATACCTTACACTCTTTTAGAAGAGGCGGTGCCTCCTTCTACTTTAAATGAGGAGTGCCGTGGGAGCTAGTTCAGTTATTTGGCGACTGGAAGTCGGACTGTTATTTGCGATATTTAAGATTTTCTGATGAAAATTTGATTCATGCGGCAAAAAAGTAGCTTTGTCAATTTAATTTTCGGTTTATGGTTTTGGCCGAGTTAGTTTTGGGTGCTCTGGCTGCTTTTATTCTGTTTGTCAATGAATTTACTTAACCTGCAGCCTTTATTTCGGCCAAAATAAAATCATATGCATAACTTGTGTGTTTTCATTTTCCCGATATAATTTACAATTTTTCCTTAGAAAAATAATTATTATCAGGGATTTAACTCTTCCGCCCCCTTATCCGCTTGACTGCATTTGGCGCTCACCGCATTCATTGTAAGTTTTTCGTCGCGGTGAGCGGTTGTCTAAATTGATTTCCCACCCATCCGCCCTCTCCTTTTTGTAAGTAAGTTTCTTCATTGTATAATTTATTATTGCTGTTTGATGATTACATGCGTAATTTGATATTATTATGGATGTTCGATGTTAAGGTGCTTAATTTGATATTATAATACTTAGTGGGTGCTATGGCTGCTTTTATTCTGTTGGTCAATGAATTTACTTAACCTGCAGCCTTTATTTCGGCCAAAATAAAATCATATGCATAACTTGTGTGTTTTCATTTTCCCGATATAATTTTTCCCACTGCATTAGTTATTTTCCAAAATCTACACTGTGGAAACCTAGGTACAGTGGTTTTATGGACAATATGCCCCACCCCAGACAGCTTAGATTAGCAAACCTTAGACCAGTAATGGGCGAAAATTTCTGCCCAGAATGGCGGACAATACTGCCCCGTGTTAAGCATGTTAAGACAATACAACACACCTTTTTAAAAAAAGCTAGACTGTATGTCTTTCAGCAAATTGACCTTATGTTCCCACAATAACATCATAAACTACAGTTTGTATGTGCTACATTATAGCATGAGCACAGTTAAGTTTTCCTTTTTGCTTTCTTGATGAATTTGGAAATAAATGAATGTAAAAATCCTTGCTGTTTTAATAAAAGTTTTGTTACCAATTAAAAAGACAGTGTCTATTCTTTCAAACAGATCAAAGATTTCATGTGGCCCACTGTTCCTTTTTGTTAATGCTCGTGAAATAGGTGTTTAAGTAAAACCTGAATTGGTTCTCTAAATTTGAAAATATCCTCTATGGTAATACTGGTTGGTAGCTTTTGGAAAAAAACAACAAAAATATTGGTTTGATAGGCCGTAACGTATTCCTTGTTTGATTTCATATCTGATACAGTCTCTATGGGTCATGTCATCCGCTGTCCTAGACCTAAACATCAGAAAATCCTGGGCTGCATTGTCGATAGTCCTATAAATATGACGTCGTAAATGCTTATTTATCTTTTTTTTATTTGATGGCAATTACGACGTCATATCGCCGATCGCAGTTTTCCTGTCGCATGTTCCGACCGATTTTCAGTCGGGACAATTATCTAAGTTATCTGCAAATTTACAACAAGACAGGCCTTAATATAGCAATATTTCATTAATATTACTCGTATTCTTGCTTCAGACACAAAAATTACTTACATTTTTCAGTTATAATCTACGATATCCATTTTAATTTCCACCACAGTATTTTTGTATATGCGGCTTTCAGCCGTGTAGACATTGCTCGATTCTGATTGGCTCATGCAAATCATGCATCCGCCTCATGTTATACAGTACTAATTGGACGAATTACAAATAAATAGATGTTTTTTATAATATAAATCATACTTCCATATAAAATCGGACAGAAATATATATTTTCTTGATAATTAAAGTTAGCTTACAATAGTTTGATTGTTTTTCTTACTATTTAAAGGACATAACCTGACTGTTGAAAATATTATTTTCGTCTACGAAATTTTTATGCAACTGTCAATCGGGAATATGTGAAGTGAAAGTTCTGCATACACATACTTGAATATAATTTCTTACCGGATTTAATTCATGTTTACCGATGATTTTTTATGCTTAAAGGTGAAATTTGTTATATATTTTCAGTGTCTCATCAAATAAAGCAGAGATTATGACTTTCTATAAACTTTTTGTTAAAACTAAATATGCGACACGGTTTAGATGCATCGCGTTTAGAGGTAACGCTTGCCAATAAATGAAAAATATAAAATGTCAAAATATCAAATGTTAAATGTTAAAGAAGCATGCGTTCCTCTAAATATTTGGAGTACATCGTCGATTGGTCATAATGATGTAATTTCGTACTGTGCAATACATGTTAGTTATATTTATTTTGTATTTTACTCGTAGGTATTGAAAACAAGCTTTCCCCGTTATAGGTAGCACCTATTGTTATATTATACAATTATTGCATTTCAGTGAGGTCAGTATGGTGATTTATCGACCTGATGAAGCAATATTGACCAAGGTCGTAGCCCGAGAAATCTTTAGAATTCCAGTGAAAAACGTCAAATCAATATTAATTAATAATAAAAGTTATTATAACGTGCATCAGCGATAGTCATTGGACATGAAAGTTTTCAATATTTTTTTTATTTATTTAATCCATTTAAATATAAAATTATACTTAATAAAGTCAAAGTGCAGTCTTTAGAAAACAATTAAAGTACTTATAAAAAGAAAGTGTTGAGTTATGTATCACATTGAGTATTTAAATCTACCACATCATTAAACGTATACTATTTATTTGAAAACCTCTCAATTATGATAAAATATTCATTTGCGACAAAGTTATTTTCCATTTTCTCTTAAATGGTTAGGCGACACCGACCTGTCTTAAAGTTTCGAAATGCTTAGGTGTCACGAGCTATTGAATTATAATCAGATTCTTACATGTACATATTCTTCACAGTTCAAGGATCCGATAAGCTTTAAAAATGAACGTTCATTGAGACGTTTATTTTATTGAAATATGTCCGTAAAATGCGCGTATACTAAATAATTACAGTTTACACCAAAACCAAACACTGAATAATGCTTTTAAATGTTCGTTCTGTGAAGATACCAATTTTTAACATTTCAAGTTAAATTTCTTCTATTACATGCCAGTTTATCAATACCTGTTCATCGCTGAACATAATGTTAGTTGCGCGACTAAACTTAAACTTTTATTTAGAAGTGAAGAGAAAATTAAGATTAAAAACTTTAAACAAATAATAAGTTTGTTTGTAAACTGTAGATAAAATATTAATTCCTTATTATAACTTGATATTTTGATGTTCGAAATTTCCCTATATATATACTTTTGTTTACGGATATAGTGGCAATCAATTATGCAAATAAATGAAAAGAAAAAAGACGTATTTTACATTAAGTAGCTCACCTGAACTAAATTCTCTAATTTGTTTATTTAAGCTTGCTAAAAATCGGCTTACCTATGGTTTATAACAAAAAAATATAACACAAAGGAGAAAAAAATTAGAAAGCATTAATTCACTCATAAGAAAAAGCAACGTACAGAAAAAGATGACCGCAATGCGACCATATTTGAATTAAGACCAAATCATAGTAGTAGTCACCACAAGCAATGAATCGACTTTGTCTGGTGAGTATGGATATGTATTTACCACTGGGCTGCCACTTGGGAATTTTTCCAGTTTCTATAGACCCTTTCATTTACCATATATAGAATAAAAAGTGAAATATGCATATAAGAAATCTCCACACTCATAAAACGCAGCCTTCCCAAGCAGCGAATAAAAAGAATCCTTGAGGTTACCGCCTTGGGATGGTCAGTGGCAAAACAAATTGCCACTGGGGGTTTGGGTGAATATATAAAAACAAGGGAGTTAATGAAATGAACGGAACAGCGGGGAACTTGTTTACTCTTCCATAAGTTAGTTGCGCAAAACAAAGTAGTTCAACGGTTTAACATTTATTTTGCCATTACAGTCTCTGAAATTTTATTAGTGATCGACAAAATTCGTAAACGCATCAATAAAGAATATCAAGCATCTGTAAATATCAGATGGTCAGCTAATTTTAATAACAAATCACGTGACGCTAACACAGTGCGTCAAAAATGGCGAATTTTCCACATTGTATCACAGCAACAATTACAGCAACAATTACAGTGAGTTTAACGGATTATTTATTAATTGTTATGTGGAAGGAACATCCTTGGAAGGATCCACCAACTATTGAAGAAATGTCGAGGTTGGATAAGGAGTGTGATGCTGGAATGGGTTTAATTTCCCCAGCCTCAGGACTCGAACTCGTGACTGTACATGATGTTGCTCTCGGAATACTACCAGCGGGACTCTTCACATCAGGTTTTGTCGAGATCAGGGTAGAAAGCGTTTTGCTAAGGGCCCTCTTCTGATCGGTTCTGGATTGCCTGCAATAACTTTTAATTGATTCGTCGCTCTTGTGGCCGGACATAAATGTCATATGCCTGGTTGCAAAACCAGAACCATTTAGGGCCTGAATCGCTGTTACCCGCAAGCAGTGGGCAGTATACCATCCAGTTGTGTTGCTCCCTTTGCATATGTCTGACATGAAGTTGACAAAACTTCGTTGTGATAGTGCTTGTGCAGAGTACCACAGAGGGCTAGTTGCAGGACACGAAAGGGCCTCCTTCTCAAATTTGTTGAAAAGGCTTTTTGCTTAAGGGTGTGTTTTGGCAATCAACAATTTTAAGGTTCCAACAGGGCATGTGGTGGTACCCGTTGCATACATCCGTTTGTCAACGGGACTCTCGTCCTTGGACAGACCACCCTGGAAATTCGTCTGCTGAGTTTCGTGATTGATAGTGACATATTCAGTGCCATCATCAACGTGGTAATCAAACGAATCCAGTCGAAGTTGGTGGTGGAATTCAATACCTCTGCTAACAAAGTGAATGGCTAAGTAGAAAACAGGCTCAAATTTGGATATTTGACATGACGTTACGAGGGTTGATCAGAAAGTTCGTAGAATGGTGCTATAACTTCTATATATGACGTTCTATGCGCTTCAAATTTTAAACAAATATTTGTTCCATTTATTTTAAATATTTTAAACAGAAGTTTTTAAAATCGAACAGTTACTTTCATTTTTATGAATATTTATCATCACCACCCAACGTTACCCCGGAGCACGCCAAATTTTAAAGCAATGTAAGTATCACCTGGCAAGACTATGACCCTTGTTTTTTTTGCGAAATTCCGCGAAATATTGTCTGCTATTGACTTGACGTCAACTTAATTTTATCACGTTGATTCTGACGTCATGCGATGTATATAACGCATTCAATGTACATTTGAGTTACGCGCATCGTTCACACACAACGTCCATTATGGTACTTTCAGAAAATGAAGAATCGCGAGCGGCAGTAAAATTTTGCTTCAATTTAGGATATTCAGCCACAGAAACGTATAATACTATGCAGAGGGCTCAACGCACCAAAGATATGAAGAAAGCTACTGTTTTCAAGTGGTTTAAACGCTTCAAGGATGGCAGATCAAACATAAGCGATGATGCACGCTCAGGGAGACCATCCGTTATTACGCCGACGTTAGTGGCGTCAGTGAAGACGTTCATTGAAGAAGACCGTCGGCGCACTATTAGAGATGTAGTTGATGGAACGGGAATCGCCTTCGGAACCGTGTGAATTATTCTTCACGAACATTTACACATGAAACGTATCTGTGCACGCTGGGTACCTCGTCTTTCTACGGATTTTGACAAAGAAAGAAGAGTTGCCACATCTAAACACTTCCTACAGAGAGTGAGACGGGAAGGGATACGAGATAATAGCAGAAATAATATTGTTGTTCATTCTATGAAATTAATATAAAATTATATATTTAAACTTTTCAAGCCAATCGTCAATATAAACTATTGACATCTCAGGTACGTGGTAAAAGGACTGTTATGTAATTGTCTCTGCAGGTGAAGTCCAGATTGCGAGGTAACCGTTACAGCGGCCTACCGGAACTACGACAGGCGCTGCACGAGATTATCGCCGACTTCAACGAGACTTGGTACCGGAACGTGTTCTCTGCGTGGATTCACAGACATCAGAGATGTATACAGTTTCATTGTGACTTTATTGAAAAGTTGTAGTAAATCCTATGACATTTGAGCTTGTTGCGGTTGTGAGACGTCGACGCGACGTCGATTTCGACGTCGTTTATGTAACCACGGGATGCTCCGTGTCGAGTTTATTGTATTTGCTATTTCTTATATAGATTTTATATTTGTTATGATATTGTTATGATTTTTTCAGATTTTGTTCATGAGATATCGGGCTATATCATATTAAAGTTTTAAATGTCTGCGCTTGTTAGTTGTCAAGTTACAGCACCATTCTACGAACTTTCTGATCAACCCTCGTACGTCATAAATAAGTGGTTTTGGCGCTATTTCTTGCAATTTTTCTGTCAAATTCACACAAATTGTTCACTTAAAGCATAAAATAGAAAGAAAATTTGTTTTTATCAGTGAAAGATAGAAATATATTTCACTCTTGAACTCCGGATAGAAATATATTTCACTGGTGAACTCCGGAATTATGTACTTTCACTAGTGTCTTTGCCACTCGTGAAAATACGAATTAGGGAGCTCACTCGGTGAAATATATTTCTACCTTACACTTGTAAAAACAAATATCCTCCTATGATGGTGAAAATCCTTGATCTCGGCCGATAACCATATTTATCATCCATTCATAACTATAGTTATTGGTTCAAGAATTTTGGATATCTGAAAAAAATGTGACCAAAAACAGTTCTCAGCAGTTACCATGGTCATTGACAAAAGCTGTCACAGTGGTAACAGTTATCGTAATTATTGTGCATTATGAATGATACCTAGGATTTTTAACTATTATTAATGGCCGGTAACCATCGTTATTGTCCATAACTACAGTCTTCAGGGGGATATCTACAGTCAGTAACTTAGATATGAGATAAATTGTGCAAACGGCTTGTCATACAGAGTTACAGGTATTATGGAAAGGCAATGAGCAAGAAATACTAGGTTTCTGATAATAATACATAAAAATGTCTTGAGTTTCTTGCCAATTTATTATTCTTGCATAATTTAGAGTTAACCGTACTGTTGGTGAAAACCCTGCTTCTGGGCTCTGAACCACAGATCAAGCCGAGAACGATTGTTTTCAGTTGAGAACTCGAGTTCTCGTCTATATGCAAGGTTCTCGAACAAAGATCTATTGTAATGGAAGATAGGTATGGAAACTTATTGGCCTGTAACTAGAATTATTGTCAATAGCTATCATGGTTTTTAACTGTTTTTTTTTTAAATCTACAAATCTGTTAAAGATTATTTCCACTTTCATACTGAATTAAATAAACTTCCTGAAGTTTCTTTTTAAAAATAAATTATAAAATTCAACAGACATTTAGTTATGACTGGAAAGGGTTTGGTCTATTTTAGTTTAACCCTTTCCTCCATAGACACATCTTATTTGCGTGGGCAAAAAGTTTAGATCCTGAATCAGATCAGACCGCACAGATGTGCAGGCTGATCTGGATCTTAACAGTTTGGTTTTTGATTCATTAGGTTATTTCTGACCAAAATGCGACCAGTGCAGATCCTGTTAATTTTTTGCTTTGGGTGGGAGTGGTGGCTGATATTTGGAATACAGATAATTAGGCCTATCTACCTTGAAATATTTTCAGCGCCCATTTTGTGTTTTCCTGGAAGCTACACCATCTTCTTCCTTCTTTAACTCCGATTGCATTTTCATTACATCAGCACTGGCTTCGGAGACCGACGTCAAATAATTCATGAACGAGTCATCTAGTGCCGCATAAAAATCATAATCATCCTCCAGTTGATCGGCTTTTAGCGTTTCCAACAGTTCATCTGATGAAATCATGGTGAAATCACCGAGTTATGCATTAACATCATTTGAATTCATCGCTACCGTTTACCTCTAGTTGCAGACAAATCTTTATTTACAAATACATGTGCGTTGCTATTTTTAGTACAGCTTTTTGCATAAATTTGTATTAATGCGCGTTCTTATAAATAGACTCCGCCTTTACTCCGCCTTAACTGAATGACGTCACACTGTTAACCAACGGTATTTATGATTCAGTAGATGAATAGGACTTTATCGTAGGCGATACAGTTGAAGTGTAAGTATTTGCACATAACATAAATTTTTTTTAGCTTTAAAATACGGATCTGCCTTATTATCCGTTTTATACCACGGAGTAGCTCGCAAAGTAAGGTAATGTGTTTAACTTTTAATTCTTTATGAAAAAATACTTTAATAAAAAGACTTATGATACATTACGATAAACTGACTAAAATGTTAAGTATTATTCAGATTACAAGTATAATAACGCCGAAAACTCTGCAACAATCTTTCCTATCTTAAGTTAAAAGGTATATAAACGTGTTTGCAAAATTGACACAATACACATTTTCGATTTTAAGTCACCTCACAATGTTAGTTTACATATTATGTAATACATAAAATGATCCAAACTGCTATATGTATTTCTCAAATTCATCTAATGTATTACCAAATAATTAAATATTGCCGATACGACCATTATTTTGGGTAGCTGAGTTTACTTATAATTCAGATTCGCAGAGATAAACTGGAATAGTTCATTGCGAAAAAATACAATTTTAAATTTAAGGCTAAAAATTGCATGGGCGTTTTCAATATCGCAATTGCGATTTTGGTTTTTGAGGACCCATTGCTAGGTAGTTTTAAACGATATAGGATATAAGATCAAAACTTATCAGTTATTATTCAAAATTTTATTATACCCCAACTATAAATTAAGTTAAACCATTTAGTGCAAGACGCTAAGAAAGGGTAGCTGAATTTGCGAATTCACCGGATTGGCAAACATTCACCCGACTCATAGTTTAAAGGTTTATTCTGCCAAGCGTATAATATCCTACTCCTCAACCTTCTGCTGATTCTTTTCACCTCCTTTTCGACTGTCCCCTATCAATTTAAAACAGCAGACTTGGGTCTTTCTGAGTAAGGGGGATCTTCGACTGATTCATGATTAGAAGTAAACCGCCTATAAACTGTTTAAAGTGCAATCGTTAAATCAATTTAAGCAACATATCTCTCACCATGTTTTGACGCTCAGTTCCAACTGAGTGCGATTTTAATAACAAAAGTGGAAATTCTAAAGGCACAAGGAAGTCTGAGAGGATGTTTTCAAAGTGCTACATACTTTACTAATAATAAAAACAAAAAACAAGCAGCGAAAACCCAAAACAAAAGAGCAAAAGAAAGAAAATTTGTGAAAGACCAACAACTGGAAATGAGAGGAATGAGACAGCTGTTTCAGTGGGGGTCGGATGGTAAGGGGCAGGGGGTTGGGGGAGAGAGACAACATAAAATTGTCACAGAAAAGGTGAACTTTCATAACTCAGCCTAGTGATAAAGCTGAAAATTTTCCCCAAACTCTATCATACTTGTCCACAGTAAAAGTTTTACAGGCATTCATTTTTTCCATTTTAAATAGTGAGGCGATTTGTTTTTTAAAAAAGATACCTAGGTTTTGGACAGAAGAGGACATTTTACTTTTATAAATATAATATTTCGAATGTAGAATGATATTGTTGATTGCTAAATTATGATGACAGCCCAAGATAAAATCCTTTTTTTCTAACTCTAATGCTATGAAAGGACAACGCATATTTATCCACCTTTTCACATTATGTAAGAAAACTTGTACTGTTTGGAAATCCCAAAAAAAGATAAACTAATGTTTCTGGATATGAATTACAAAAAGTGCAAAGGTTATTATCCCTTAATCTCATTTTGTTTAATAAGTAATTTGTCCCGAGAATGCTATGATTGATTCGGTACTGTAACCAATGGATTTTGGTATCTTTTGTAGATTTAAAATGTAAATTGTATATTTCACGCCAATTCATGTTATTCAAATTAAACTCATTTTGCCATTTAACTGCAGATTTTGGTAATAATTTACTTAATAAGAGTGTATCATATATTATACTGCATCCTTTTTCTCCAGCCATAATTAATTTACATGTTACTGGTTGAATTGGATTATGTTCTTTTATTGACAAATGATTGAAGTTTAATTGATTTAAGTAGTGTCGTAATGAATGTATAACACTTTGATAGTTTAGTTCTCACTTCCGTTATTTGTTTGTGGCGTCCAGTTTGAAACTGATTTTTGTAATACCATGCTCTCTTTTCCTCTCCACTTTTTGGCTGTGTGGGGAGGCTGTGTATGCTGGATGTGGCCATTCCTGATATGCATATTTCATTTTTTTTAAGAAATGTGTATCCACTTCAAATTTCTCTTGAAATTCATCAAATGTATAGAATCTTCCAGAATTATTTAACAGGTCATTTACAAAGTATACCCCCTTTGCAATATAATTATAAAAACAAAATGTCTTCCGACTAATTTTGAAGTGGTGATTTAACCAAAAAGGTTGGGAAATATATTCTTTCAAACTACTAGGTTCTTTTACGGGTAAAAGAGCTATATATGCATTCCACAGATCTTTCCAAAATAAATTTTTAATAATCCCCTTTTTCTGTATAATAAAATCAGTCTCAAAATTACTGAACTCTGATAGGAATGGACAGATTTTTATAGCAAGAGAGAAATATTTATTGTCAGTTTTCCAAAATCTTCTTAGCCATGTAACTTTAAGTGCATGTATCAATTTCTCAATGTCAGATACTCTTAGCCCCCCCCCCCCCCCATTTCATAATTTTGGATAATTACAGTTCTTTTAACTTTATCTGGGGCATCTCCCCAAATAAATTTGAAAAACATAGTCTGTAATTTTTTTAATTATATCTATATTTGGGTTGGGTAAAGATATGAACAAATGATTCAATTTTGCTAGTGCTAATGATTTTAAAACAACATTTTTACCAATTGGAGTTAAAATTCTCTTTGACCAAACAGACAGTAGATTTTTTATCTCATTGATTTTAGGTGTGTAATTTAAATTTATTATCTCATCTAAATTAATAGAAAATTGAATACCTAATAGTTTGAATTGATCCCTTTGCCATTGTAAGTGAATATCATGGCATAATTTGTTTTCACTACCTTTCATTGAACCTATCCATATAGCTTTAGTTTTATCAACATTTACATGTAACCCAGAGATTTCAGCATAGAATTTAAACACTTTTAAGGAATTATACAATGACCTTCTGTCCCATCTAGTATTAAGGTTGTGTCATCCGCGTATTGTGAAATTAAAAATTCAATATTATTAATTTTAATACCGGAAATATCTTCATTTTGTTTGATTAGTAAAGATAGAATCTCTGCACATAAAATAAAGAGGTACGGGGACAAAGGATCACCTTGTCGACAACCACGTTTCATAAAAAAAAACAATCTGATAGGTGGCCATTTATATTGATACATGATTGTATATTGTTGTAGAACAGCTTTATCCAATTTATAAAATTTAAAAATTAAAAAGTTTAAGTACTTTAAACATAAATGACCATGAAATTGAATCGAAGGCCGTGGCAAAGTCAATAAAAAGTAACATTGCTGTTATCTCTTGTTGTTCTGTATAAAACATTAAATCATATATTAATCTTATATTATCCCCTATAAATCTACCAGTCAGGAATCCACTTTGGTCTTCACTGATTAAATTTAAAAGAACAGTTTTTAGACGATTTGCAATGCTTGCTGAGGCTATTTTATAAGAGACATTTCACAGAGAAATAGGTCGCCAGTTTTTTAAATACAATTTATCTTTATCCCCTTTTGGAATACAAGTTATTATTCCTTGTTTATCTGTTACAGATAATCCACTACTGCCTGGTGAAGAATCATTGGGCATTCTTTTTAAACTTAAAAGCATTTCAGAATATGTCAAATTACCTTCTAATGAAATTTTTACCTGCTCTGTAAGTCTCTTATAATAACCATCTTCAAATAATGTATTTAAGTTTATATCAGTAACATCTCTCAATGCATAAAATGATTTAAAATGTTCTGAAGCCTCTTTTAAAACTGAGTGCGATTTTTATAGCCCACTAATTTCAGCGACATTTTATGCAGTTTATATATTAAACATGAAATCTTTCTTAATTGCAAAGAAACGTTTGGTTGATTACAATTATTATAGTTATAAAACTACAACAGCGGTGAGCGCGAACCAGTTCATACTGGTTTTATACAGTGTAAATTGGAAACGTTTTCGAATTTTTTTCACTTACTGTTTATATTTTCTTATAAATATAGTTGTGAATTATTTATAGAAAAAAATGCCCTTATCTAACATTCAAATTAGGCAAGAAAACCGGAAATTAATGTACCCAACACCAGTATTTGAACCAGATGTTCAATATTACAGATTCAATGTATATAAACCGACTGTTTCATCTACCGGATATAGCGCACAAAAACTAAGTAAACAGTTCACAAATGAGGAAATTTTGTATGTATTGTAATGAGAAATCCAATCGACAAATACATGTTCAACATGCAATTCTCGTAGCACTTGTTATGAAAGACGCTGTTATCTTTTTTATGCAATATCCTTTTAAAATAATCGCTTAAATCACATACACAAAGTACCGTTTGTACTGTGTACTGTTTTAAATCAGCGTAAATGTTTATGTTTTAACAGGTTTCGAGAAATATTCTCATGCTAGCGATGATGAAACATATCATTTTTATTTTTCAATAATAAGTACCGTAGCTGATCAATTAAACATCAAAACATTGGACCAAACATGCATGTTGCTTCGACCCAGACTGTATCATTTATTGAACATGTTAACTCAATCATTTGTATGTTTCTAGTGATCTATGTGTATCAGTTATGGCGATTTTTAAAGATGATTTCAGTATATTTTTCGGATTTAAAACAACGACTTGATGTAAAAACATGTATTAAAAGTGATTCGTACAGAAATATGATACGTTAACGATAAGGTCCTCGGTGCCTTTATATACTGCGGGGACACGAAACAATTGGATCTACCTGACTTCATTAGTTAAAACCCAGGCCGCTCTGAGAACTACAATTTACAACAAGCGATAAATAATGTCGTCCCAAAATGTTTTGGATTTGATAAGCATAGTCTAAGATTTTTTTAAGAAATAGTTTCGAAACTCTAGGTTCACGATCATTATAAATACAACCGGCAGGTAGGTGTGACATACAAATCATGAGGCAAAGCAAGTCATATAAATACTGATATTTTAAGCTAATGATAAATCCTTTACTCAATGTACGACCAACGTAGATTATCGTCAGCTGAAACATCCGTGTCATTTGATCGGAGTATACAATGGTCACTTGTTTTCAGAAATATTCTCATAAATGTAATAGCAAACAGTGTACAGCAAAAGCAACGGACTCCATACCTCATGGAGTAAATGGTCTAATGGAACTTTTGCAAAGGAATCAATGTCTTGTTTTCCGCCCAAGGATTGACAATCACAAAGGTCTTCCCTTGAGAGTCAGGTATGTTCCCATGCTGATTTCAGTTAAAGAAATCAACGAATTTGCTTTCTAACATATTCTCAAAATACATTTATACTAGCCATTAAAATACTGTTTTGACAACTGATTTGTGTAAACTATGTGTATGCCAATTTATCAGTTACAATAACAATTTATAGTTTATTTCGAGGTTTGTATGAAAACTTTAACGGTCGCCCACCTGCGTTGGGCCTGACAGTTTAATTTTTATACAAGCCTCCAAACTAAAAATAACCTATAGTCATTACTGTTGTATCATTCTGTTTTATTATTTTAAAGTTCTTCTCTTCGTGTTTTTGTACGCCATGATTTATTATTTCTCCAAATGTACCCGATTTTAAGAGACAATGGGTGCGTTTTATCAACGTTCGTACGAACGTTTTATGCGTACGATTATCGTACGACGTTCGTACGTCATCCTGAGCGTTTTATCAATAATTTCGTACGAACAAAGGTGCTACGAATTCGTAAGTTTGAATGCAAAAGCTACGAATGGTCCAACCCTGTCGTACGAATAAAAAACATGGCCGCCAAGTTCTCTTTGATAACTCGATGTGGACAAAAAAATAGGATTGTTCGCCTCTGATTGCATTGAACTGCCGAATTGAGCGATGTAGAGTCTCAGTCTAGTTATAGACTTGACAGAGATGGGAATATATCCACCTTGTAGATTTAAATGGTCACAAATTAGCGTAGAAATGTCTGAGGAGTCAACCAATGCCACCAGGTTAAAACTGATTTATACCTTTTAAACCTATGAAATTATCACTAGGCGTGTGGAAATTCACTGGACCGATAAATGTCAAGTTCTATTTTAAGAAACGGTGTTTACTAAAAACAAACAGACCGACTTTCAAAGTTGCATCAGTAACAGTTTTACCAGAATATTTCTATTTACATGTTCGATATTCTTTGACTTTTTAAATGAAATTATGTGGTTATTACAAAAATATATTGACTAATTGCGATTAGTCCCTACAGTGTATAGCTTCGAGCAATAAATTCATGGACTGAACATTTTCCCCACCCACTTGGCCATGCAATTGTTCTGACAGTATAATTTAGACAGTTTTTTTATTTGTTGTTGGGCCAGTTAACTTCCAGTATTGTTGAGAAGTGTTATTTATTGCTCCTCAATAATAGAATATTGTGTAATTCATTGTTTAAAGGAAACCAGTGAAATATGCATATATGAGGAATGGCCATATCCAGCAAACAGCCTCCCCACTTAGCCAAAAAGTGGAGGAAAGCATGGTAATACAATAATCAGCTTTCAAATAGACGCCACAAACAATTAATAAAATTGAGAACCCGAGGGGCTATCACCTTGGAATGGCAAGTGCCAAAACAATGCCACTGTGTGTTTAAACCAGGTTCTAGGTTGCACCAACCTCACACTTGCACCAACCAGCCAACAGGTTCTCATATGAACAAAAAAGTACAAAAAGTTGTCTTGGTGAAATAACTTCAACCCGCTAGGAGTTCGGTAAAATTTAACATAACCCATATGACAATAGAAATTATGCCAACAATAGGCTGGAAATAATGCCTGTTATAGTGCATAAGCCTAGTCCAGATTGTGAATGTCAAGGCTTATCAAATATTTGAAAAGAAAATAGTTTTAGTCTCCTTATCAGGCAGCCAAGGTAGTTCAATTTGTAGTGTCAAGCAGGACCAGCACACTGGCCGCCAGTGATGTAGGTGGGATAAAATGTTGAAGCCTCAAAGATGTAGGTGGGATAAAATGTTGAAGCCTCAACCAGGATTCAAACCAATTTTAATTATTTTTGAGAAAGTTAATGCAAATCTCTAAACAGTTTTAATAAATTATCATTTGATTGTACATAGGACTGATAATGTTTAATTTTTCCATCTTAGGTTCATTGATGTAGTTTCCAAATGGCCAGGATCTCTACTTTACTCTGCAATTATTAATAGCTGTGACTTCAAGGTAAATTAGTTAAAAAAGCTATACATAATTATAATTGTTAAAACACACCAGCAAGTTATCCCAAACAATCAACAAAGATTTGATGGACTACATCTGGCATTTTGCAACATCTAAGTGATGATGATCAGTAAATGTTGTTAATTTTATGTATTATGTACATGTAGCTTTAAGTAATATCCTTATAGTCTTTCTTTGTAATAATGTCAAAAGTTGCATTTCATAATGACTTAAATTAATTTTTGGTAAGGTCAACTTATTTCTTGTAAAAATTGGGAAAGTCCATCTGATAATCACTATTAAAATATATTTTATTAAGGTCACATAAGTTTGGAAACAACAACACATTGGTATATTTATTTTTCAGGACTTCTTAGAAGAGAAACTTGTTGGTCTCCTTTCTGCTGATTGCCATTCAAGTCAGACAAGTGTAGCAGAGTAGGCAGGGCCGGCAAACCTCTACATAATTTATAACGTGATCAGGGTATCCCCATTCCAGAGGGAAACTGCACAGATGAAGTTTTGAATAAGTACAGCCAGAGGGAGGGAAGACCATAAATGACAGAAATAGAATTATTAATCTGTTTTAGCCTTTAGGCAAGTTTTGATGAGTGTCTTTCTGAAGAAGTTACAGGAACAACAATGAAAGTTTAGAAGTGTAAAGAAACTATTTGTATTGTTTTAATATGTATTTGGTACTTCTGAAAAAAATACTGTGATTGAAGATGAACTTACCGAATGAGAGATTGTGTAAAATTGCATTACCAGAAAAAAGAAGGTGCAACTGTAGAATAGATTTTAATTGATTTAGAAAATAGATATATTGTATACAACCATAATTATTATACACTTCATAACATGTTAATAACATGTCATACTATAACAAGGTGGTTGGCCTAAGAAATTCTGATGATCATTGGATGTGGATTCAGTGAAATAAGTGAAAATGAATGACTTTTAAGTTATTTTATACTACAATTAATCCTGACTTACAGCTTATATCTCGTTGGTGAAAAGTATAGATCTGGATCAGCCTGCACATCTTTTAAGTCAGACCTGGATATGCACTGGTCACATCTTAGAAATAATGTAATGAATCTAGAAGCAAACAGTGTATGTTCTGATTAGACTACACACATGTGCAGGCTGATCTAGATCTACACACTTTGCCCATGTGATAAAAGGCATATCCAGGTAGTAAAGGGTTTATAGTATAAATGTGGCAGTAAAAATCCTATTTGTATAACATTAAATATACAGTTACCTGTCTTAGCGGCCGCCTGCGAATAGCAACCAAACAGCCAGTTTGAATATGTCCTTAACAGACAGTTTGTTCTAATATTACCATTCTTTAACAGCCACCTCTGTTAAGCAGCCACTTATTGTCACTCCCTTGTGTGGCTGTATAAGACATGTTTGACAGTATGGGTAAATCTGACATCATCCATATGTTATGAAGTTGGCTGTTTTTTAAGGTTTTGGCATCATCAATTCCTAGAATACAAATTCTGAACCAGGAGTGATATTTTGTGTTAACATTATTATTTTTTTTTTATTATTTTCTCATAGTTGCACATGTTGTCAAAATTACCATTAATAGTTTACTCCATGGGATATGGTTGTTATCCAAGGGCAAACAGTGTAGATCCTTAGCTGCTGACAAATCCTTTTATTCAGAAGCAAACAGTGTAGATCCTGATCAAACAGTACAGATGTGCCATCTGATAGAATCTACACAGTTTGCACTAGCCATAAAACAATAAATGAAGTAAAGGGATAAAGTTATACTTTAGATAACACAAATGATTTTCATACCCAGATGAATGCAACACAGTATTGATCAGAATCAATGTTATTTGTATAAATTAAATGGAACCATTGTTTTAATTTAAGCTTGCAAAATTCAGAGTTAACTAAAACTTTTTTTTATAAATATGAATATGTTTACATTAATTATTAATTTTTAAAATAACATGAAATCTGTTTAAGGTTTGATTGGTCAGAAAAAATCCTAACAAATCAAACAGTGAACAGTAAAGATTCTGATCAGACATCACTTTACACATAGTGATATGTGTGGGGATAAATTATGTTCACTTATAAAATCAAAACATTATTTAAATGTCAAAAAATTGAAATGAAACAAAGTGTGGCCATTGCAGAATTTATCACAGTTGAATGCAAAAGATGTAAGCATTTGGTGCAATATGCATCAGGTACAGTGAAACCATCACAATTATTGCAAATCCAGAAATGTTCTTATTTGGCCACCATAAATTAGTAAAGTCATTACAGGTGATGATGAGTTTGTAATATGTCATACAATTTTTATTGTAAGTATATTTATTTATATGTTAATATTGTTATTTGTATATTGTTTTAAGCTTGTTAACTTATTGTCATAATAAAAACTGTATTTCTTTATTATGTTTTATTTTGATTTATACATATTCAGAATAAATTTAATTAATAGTAAAATAAGAAAATATGTTCTTGTTAGTGATTGGATATTGACAAAAAATGTCAGATGAAGATAAGTTACCAGTACCTGATATTGGAACAAAATGAACAGTCAGATATTGCGACAAAATAAGCTGTCAGATATTGCAACAAAATTATAGCCTTCATATGGTTTGAAACCATGTTGATAAGTGGATTTATTGCATAAGTGTTGACTTATTGTGTATGTTTAACGTTCCTCTGCTGTAGATTTCCCTGCTAGCTGAATTATTATACATGAAATTTAAATACCGAGTTAAGAGACCATATCAGCAACCACCCCCACCTCCGTCCAAAAGATTGTGAATCGGGTGAAAATAAACAAATATTTCAAGCTATGGAAACGATTGTACGAATACTAGTGGTACTAAGCGATTGCTTTTACCGTCGACTTTTGATTATGAATTTTATCCCCCCCCCCAAAAAAAAAAAACAAATCCAGTTTCGCGGCATATTCATGAAGTCGGAATCTACACTGCTGCTTAGTCAATACTAAGCTTCACTTCACTTCAGCGATGAAGTGTATTCCTCAGTTGGTATGCTCAGACTACATAATAGTCCAGTTTCCTCCAACACACTAAAATAATGCCATACCCTTTAGAACTATATATTTGAAGGGATGTTTTACGTTTTCTGAATTTTTTCTTAGTTGACCTGTCTTCTATCTAAAATATATGCAGTTACATGTACATGGTAGTTGAGACTTTTGTTTATTATCAGTTTCATAAATAAAATGTTTCATTTATAAAAGAAATTGCTCATAATGTTAGACAATAAAATCTTATCTACTCTGTAACTACATATATTTAATAAAAAATACTGATCAACAGATGATAAAAAGGTTTCATAAAACCACGGGGGTAGGGGGGTGGGGGAGCGCACAACCTTTACCGCTGGTTAAGCGAGAAAAAATGTTATGCAAAGTTCCGGTGATGGTACTGTGAACGTTTTTTTTTTGTTTGTTTTTTATTAGAAACGGTAGGTGGTCAGCTTTGACTCATTTATATCAAAATTCCAAGCATTTCTTTGGAAAACGGGGAACGATTTTCGATGCCGCGATTGCGTGTTTGATTTACCTGCTCTCTGGTATAATATGATACCAATATATCAAAACATCGTTTAGTTATGACGATAATCCCGACTCTGAAGTAAGTGCAGTTCAACGATAGGTGACGAGTTTATGCAATTTTTAGTTGCATTCCGGTATCACTGTAGCAACCAAGTATATGTTCCAGCGGCAACTGTTGTGCGCCCCCCACCCCCCGTGAAAACGTAAAACAATTCCAGTTACATGGTCAGAAGTAGTACCATAATTAACCTAGGTTTATAGTTAAATCTTTTTTTTTTGAACTCGCTCAACAAAGGCAACTATACTCAGGTTGACCATTGAATAGCGACGACGGTTTTACCCGAGCCTTTTTGTATATATATCTTTCAACTGAGAGTTCCACATTTTGCCACGTGAAGATTAAAGTTACCAATAGTACTTGCAGATTTAGGAATAAAACCAGATTTACATACCATATTAATATAAAATGTAGAAATTCACAATTTCAACACGAACTTCCGTACTTGAATCTCGAAAAAAAAGTTTGTTATCCCTTCTGCCACTATGCGAATCAATAGATACATGCAGAATACATTAGCATTTAAAGTCAACACACATTTCTTTATACGTTTAAATAAAAAAAGCGAAAATGAATAAACAGAAATGTATCGTGTTTACTCCTAGGTCTGTCGGATGGCGAGTGAGGTCTTTAAGTGAATACAAGTCCAATAACCAACAACTTTGCACCAAAATGATTTTTCACATTCTGCTAAGTGAAGAACATAGTAAACGTCAGCATATATGATTAAAGTACAACCATTGACCTGCCAAATTTTCCATCACCGCGTCTGCCTCATTGAGGAGTGTAAGAACTATAGAGAAAGACTTGTAAGTTCAATAGAGCTGTGCATTCGGCTTAATAATGTGATTGATCTGCGGTTGGCAAATTAAAAACAACTGCCGAGCAGGTCTATATGTTATAAACCTACTACTCAATAAACTCTTCCAAAACTTGTGATTTGTTTTACTCGGCTCCTTCCCCAATCTCATCCGCACTCCACTTTGTTGTTGTTGATGGTAACTTCATTGATATTGTTTACGCGAAGGTATATGGTAAGCGGCGCCAATTGTCAATAATGTCTGTGACATGTGGATTAATGGCCCGAGGGTAGGATCATTCCGTTTGTCCAATTATTTAGCTATTTATTATATGTATACATTAAAATAAATTATAATCATGAAGCATAAATTTGATCTCCAATCTGCACACGCTAAAACGTGTTTTAGAACGCACTTCAATTAATTAAATACGTCATGATGCTAATTACTACGTCATTTTAGTAATATGTGACGTAATTAAACGATTTTTTTTCAAACAGTAGGCCTACCAGTTTTTTATTTTGCTTTAAATCAAAACTTTATTTTAATCGTTGGAAAATGATAGGGAACTGATACGGGAAATTGCTTATTTTTGAATGCTAGAAGTGTTTATCGTGGTATGAGTCTGTAAAAGCTAGATTTCAGAGTTTTTCATTCTTATACCGCTGCTCGATCTTCGTCTATCTACATCAAGGAGACAAGGCAACTATGGAGAAAATGAATGGAAAATAATACAGGAAATAAATAGCATTTAATCAGGACTTTAATTGTATGTACAATTCAATTTTATACTAGAAATGTGGAGAAACTGAGAATAACGATTGAAAATAATGCAGGGCCCTGCCATTGTATATCGACGTTCGTTAATAACTTGTAACATTGAACAACATTTCCGGCCATTACTAAACGTGTCACACATATAAAACTTGTGTTATAGCTATTAAACATGTTTTAAATTATTGTATAAAGTTTCTTTACAACACGACATTGGGCACGAACCGCAGGGAGATACGCGATTGTGCGTACGAAAACGTACGAATACTTGTTCGTACGAACGCGTTGATAAAACTGTCGAAAGAATGTTCGTACGACATTCGTACGCCAACGATCGTACGATACGAACGGATTTTCGTACGAATGTTGATAAAACGCACCCAATATGTAGACGAACTCCTCCATCTTACCTAAAAGCATAAACTTGATAAAATCAACAAATGCGCATCGCCATAAGTGATACAGGTTATTGGAAAATCATTCAACGAAGATCGCGCTAAATGATACAACAGAAATAGGCGTGTTTGCTATAAATGATAGTATAATATTGCTATAGATGATACAGTCATTACAAAACACACCCATCAAACATTTTAATAACATACACTATCTGTACATTTAAAGCAATATTGTAATGTAATAATCTGTATATTAATGTCATAGAGTCATAACACTAGTATGTACTCGTGCATCAGAACGTTTATTTGTAGAGAATAACAGTATTTTGATACAATCATGTGAGTCATTTGCAAGACCCTCTTGTGATTAAATGCAATTTTGCAAGTTTTAATCCCTATATATGAGGCACGCCACGGGAAAAGGTACATTCGGGCAGTTGACGTCAATTCTTGAAACGACGTCATAAAGTTGAGCAGACGACATTAATTATTATGCAGTAAGCGGTAAAAATTCCATTTTATTGTCAAAATGTGTAACAAAATCACTGTTTTGTTATAAGAAAATAATAGAAATTCGAAAGTTCTATTTAAATATAGTAACAACAAAAATGACACAAAAATGACCCGAAGGTACCTTTTCCCGTGGCGTGCCTCATATGCGCTAAACAAATGATATTACAACCAGTAAGGACTAAACAAAATACAACGTATTTGTTTTTTGTTGAAGGTACTTAAAATGATCCTAATAGTTCCGTTGTCAATGTGTTATTTACGAATTGTTTATATCGCAGTCATGCAATCAGCTAGCTATATCCGGCATATGATACAATCGGTTTACATACAGTGAGATTGTCTTCTTTTAACGTCAGTCTTTTTCGCTTCAGTAATGGAATTTCATACAACTAAAACCTATATTTGACTAAAATTACAAATAGTCATGTTGTGATGCTATATGATGTGTAATGCCTTCACAAAAAAATCAGGTTACGTAACATCACAAGTCTGAATAAAGGTTTCCAAATCATTTATTCTGTTTCAGATTTGAAATGTTTGCGGTACTGATTGTGACTGTTGCTGGTTTTGCAATAACATCTGCAGAAGTTCTTTGGTAATTATTTTCTAACAAACCATTATCTGTGGTTATCAGAGTCTGCATACTGAAATATTAATCATCAAATTTAAGCAACATTAAATTGCCCTTCTGTTAATAATTATGTAATTTACAAATTAATTTATGGAGATGCTTCTATAAATGTAAATCATTAATTTTCAGTAATCATATATGGGGCGCGTCACGGGAAAAGGTACATTCGGGCAATTGACGTCAATTCTTGAAATGACGCCATTAAGTTGAGCAGACGACATTACTTATTATGCATTTCGCGTCAAAAAAAATTATGTTGTCAAAATGTGTAACAAAATTGCAAATATAATTCGGAAAAATAATAGATAATTTTAAGATCTTTCCAAATATAGTAACAACTAAAATGTCTAAAAATATGACCGAATGCACCTTTTCCCGTGACGCGCCCCATATTATGAACCTCTCCTTTTGTAATAGCATCAGAACTTGATAGTGTCATTGAAATATAAAACACTGTTTTTCACCTTTGAATAGCCAAATAGACGTTTTCATTCGCGAAATACTTCTCTCATAACAATATACGATGAAATATTTACTAGTAAATAAAAAGTAATATCTCAAGTAAACAAAATGAAATATTTTAAAACTTTTTCAAAAATGTAACCTAAACACGTCGTCTCGTCTACAAAAGAAACATGCAACAAGCGATGTTAAACCAATATTTGGTTTAACAATGGTCGAATGTTTTAGGTCATATTCTGCAAAATACTCTGTAAAACATTTCGTGTACATGAACTTGTCACATTGTATTAAACATATCTGGGGGAACGGATGATTTTAAGCTTTCTTTGTTCGGGTTGGATTCCCGGTACGAGTAAAATCATTACCTTTTCTTTAAATATAGCTTATGTTTATTTTTAGCACTTCCGCAAACAAAGAATTGGTTGGTCGTGTGGTGTTTGGAGAAGCCCGGGGAGAATCAGCAACAGGCCAGTTAGCTGTTGCCTGGGTAGTGGTCAACCGAGTCAACAACAGGCAATTCAGCTATCCAAACACCGTCAGTGGGGTCGTGTATCAGAAATATGGCAATTATTATGAGTTTATTACCATGGGGGATGCAAGTCACACTCGCGACTGGAACACCGCTAAGGCTGGCAATACCACGTCCTACAGAAATGCTATTGCTGCCGCTTCTGGTGCTCTTTGCAATACTCAGGCTGACCCAACAGACTGTGCTCTGGCTTTCTGTTTTTTTTATTATTGCTCCGGTCCCACTGATTCTAGGTATACTGAAGTATACAACACGAAGAAAATAGGACGCTATTGGTTTGTGTGTGAACGCCCAAAATAAATAGATAGGGAAGACTGTTTGGACTGAATTTTGTTTGTTTTCACGTGTCGTTATTTGCAGATATTGTATGTTTCCTTTGTGTTTATACACTATGCTGTACTTATTTTATACTTAGTCTAGCATAAAGACAGGGCATAAAATAAAAGTTACAAATACTATACACATACACACACTTTTTAAAATTTTAAAAAACTCCGAATGAATATTCTAACATTTAATTGAAAACGAGCCAATCACTGTCGTAATGACATCATTGGAATATTACATGTAATAAATATTGTTAGCAAAATAAAAAAAAGTATCAACTTTCCGACATGCAATTTTTCAAAATGAGAAAAATGAAACTTGAAATAACCTTTATGACAAAATTTCAGTTCTGTAATGATTGCAAAATCTTAAAATGTTCCTGAAAATCTGCAGTGATAACTTATTTTTCTTTCTCGTTGTTATAATTATGGTTTCAGTACGAAATCAGTGATTCAAATAAATATTAACATTTGATAGAAAGAAAACATTTTTTCCAGTCCTTCTGATCAATACATGTAAAAGTACAAAATATTCATAAATAAAACGACCTGTCCTCGATAAACAATGCTAGAAATTTCAACCATTTACAATAACCTCTGTTTTAATTGAAAATGTAATGTGTTAAAACCATTTATTAATTGTTAAACGATGGACAGTTGCTCTGATCTTGTTGAGAAAAATTTGTTATTGTCTACGCCTATACCCAAAATATCTTTATGATACTATACGAATAAAACAGTACTTTTTAGTATGTAATATTAAAAATATGAAATTTATAAACTGCATAATTATTAACTTTCCGACGGTATCAATTCAGTTTTAAGCGAAATTAATGAAGAAATACAAAGATGGCATGCGTGAAAACAACAAATATTGCATAAAGTAGAATCTTAAAGTGTTCCTATGACGGTCAGATGGCCAAAGATCATAAAACTAAGATTTGAGATCAGCCTCAAATCTCAAGGATCTAATTGGCTGAAATGGCGACCAGTCGCCATTTCAGCCAATCAGATGCTTGAGATTTGAGACTGATCTCCAGATTTAGTTTTTTGATCTGGGGCACTGATGGCAGAGATTCGTAATCTCTAAAAATTCTAAAAGTTCAAGAATATTGCTGATACCGTTTGATGTTATTCGTGATTTGACTCTAGGTGCTGTGGTTTCAGAGAGGTCATCGAGTACCCGTTTGGCTTGACAATGCTTAAGCGTCTTATATTTAAACGTCTGTGTGCTTTTTCATTCACACTAGTCGGGTCGATGAATGGTTTGGAGCTTATAACCTGGTACTTCTTTGTTGTGTTTTCTAAACACGAAGTGGCAAATTGTTTTACCACTGACCGTTCCAAAACAGTAAAAACAAAGATTGCCATTTTCATTAATTTGCTTGTGGTGACTTTAATATGAGGTTGATCAAACTATAGATGAAAATGGATCTTTGAAAGACATCTAACACGACGAATATAAAAAATATTGCAGACTCGGTTTGATTGAGTCTGTTCAAGGGCAGTAATGGAAATGCATGTTATCGCCCACGCCGTCGGGCCCCAGGTTAAGCACAACTCAATATTTTCACTAATAAAAAGTAAAATTTCGATCCATCTCAAACGATGGTATGCATATGTCGGTGAGCACGGAACCTTTGATGCGGTATTTCCAGATTAATACCTGTCCACACACACGCTATCTTTTTCTTTCGGCTGTTTTGATAATATCGCGCCACAGGAAAAGGTACATTCAAACATATTTTGTGACATTTTAGTTGTTACTATATTTGGAATAAAATTACAACTATCTATTATTTTGTCCTAACTAGAAAGATATTTTATTAACACATTTTGACAATAAAATGATATTTTTACCGCGAAATGCATAATAAATAATATCATCTGTTCAACTTTATGACGCCATTTCACGGATTGACGTCAAATGTCCGAAGGTACCTTTTCCCGTGACGCGCCCTATATAATGCTGCGTTTTCTGAATGTTAGTATTCCTAATATACATGTTTCGCATTGTTTCAAAACACTGCTCCATCGTCTGAATTTTCTGATATAAACATTGTGCACATGAACAAATACGTAAAGGACTTCACTTCAAAGAATTTCCTAAATCCGGAAGATATGTATATCTCCACACTTCAAAATTTATTTCAGCGATAAGAGTGATTTGGAACGTCATTAACGTCAATAAGCATTACGAATGGCTACATCCAGCAGACACAGCCGCCCCACACCGTCACAAAGTAGAGAGGAGACAGAAAGTAAGAGAAATAAACAGAGGCACTTGAATTTGAACAGAAGTTGTTGCTAGATGTCCTAAAGACATCAATGTCATTTCATCAGTCATTGATAGTCGTCATTTCGACATCGATGTTATTTCATCAGTTATTCTAGACGTCATTTAGACAATTATGTAATTTCATCAGTTGTTGCTAGACGTCCGTAAGCCATCAATGTCATTTAATCATTTTTATAGGCGTCATTTAGACATCGAAGTCATTTCACGATTGAAGGCAATACTAAAGAATCCATCATCGTCAAGATAATCGTCTTGTTCCTCTTGTTGTGCCGTGAGAATGGCATTGATCGATGGCTTAATAGCCTTTTCCGGACCTTTGTCTGAATTAACGGCAATCTGATCAAAGAGCGCTTTCAAATGTTTGGCTTTACTGTCAGTGGTCTCATTTGGATACACTGTGTTATAAAACAGGTGCCTGGAATAGTTCTTAGAGTGTTGTTGAGATTCACTGGTAATCGGTGTCGATCCATTTGGAGAATTAAATGTATTACCGTTCGGTGTCATTTTTGGAAGAGATGGAAGTCTGTTGCCGTTTGGTATTAATCCCGATGGCGATGGAAATGTGCTACCGTCTTGGGTAAATCGTGGTTGTGGGTGGAAAGTACCACCGTTCGGCGTCAGTCCTGCTAGCGATTGTAATGTACTTCCGTTCAATGTCAATCCTTGTTGCATTCGTGAAGTATTACCGTTCGGTGTGAATCCTGGAAGCGATTGTAATTTATCACCGTTCGGTGTCGATCGTGGTAGCAAGTGTAATGTACTGCCGTTCGATTGTAATGTACCGGACGGGGACGGGGTCAACCTTTGTTGAGTTTGTAACGTTCTACTGTTCGTTATCTCATCGGGTAAAATAACGTTGCTTATACTTAGTTTCGGTTGGGTAGAGGGCTTTGTCGGTGCAGGAAAAGGTTTCTCCGGCTGAGTGAATTCCTTCGAGGTAACGCCCTTAAGTGACCTATATCAACAAAATATAAATGACAATTATTTGCTCTTAAAGGCTTCTTGTGATTCTTTTTTAAGTCTTCCTATTGAACTTAAATGAGCATCATCAATTTGGGGAACTTTGAGAAGAAAATAACATAGTGGATATTTGCGATGGAACATGAATATACTGAAACAAATTATTCATTTTTAGTGTTGATTCTTTAATATTCCTTGTCATAAATTTTCGCGGTTTTTCGTTAGACTACAAGTTCATGAGTTTTTAAATTTGTAGATCTGAATATCCTAACCACACTTTTTATATTGAAATTATAATTATTTAACTTTACATTTTGTTTTGGTTTTTAAGTCACGCATCGATTTGTACAATATATTCCCTAAGTTTAATCTTCTTACAAAACAGTCAAAATTTAACACATTTATTAATTGAACTATCGTTTTGGGGAAACGGATGGTGCATGTGTGAAGTGTGTCTGTCTCTAGATGTGTTTGCTATGCGCTTCCGTCGTATTTTTATAGCTTTAGGCTTATCTATACATCTTTAAAATGATACGTAGCAAAAACGAAAACTTACATTTTTTAATAAAACAAATTTTGTTTAGTGACGCTATATTTTATCCTTATTTTAGTTTGTAGTATTTGCACATATCTGGAGGTATGATAAAGCGAAAGATGTTGTTATTTTTCAACGAGACTAAGGTTATCTCCTTTACCCTAAACAAAGATGATTTCGATATTTTTGTACATAAAAGTCTCAAGCGGATTATTCGACTAATTTAGAAGATTATGGAATGTACAAAAGGAAAAAACACACTAGTTAAAGTCCATTTACGCAATGTATTAAGAGACAGTTTCTCAAATAATCGTTATTGCAATTAACCTTCAGTACAAGAAAGAACAGAATCCAACTCTAAATTTGCCACAAGTGTTTGTTGTGGCTCAGTATATAAAATTTAAAGTCCAAAGTAAAATTAAAATTACAACAACTTACCACGCCTTCCTGGCAACGTTATCCTGGTATTGCTGTTTCACCTTTATATTTCTTGGAGGCTTCTTACTGAAAACCAACAATATTTCAATTTAGCAATTTCACATTCGTACATATGTGAACCTTGCATACAAGAGTGACAATTCTGCACAGTAAAACATGTTTTAACCCACATTATTTGGGGCACGCCTCGTGAAAAGGTACCTTCGGTCATTTTTAGTGATAGTTCAGTTATAACTGAATTTAGATAGAACTTACATCAATAAATCAATTTCTTATAACTAGAATGTGATTTTGTTACATATTTTGACAATAAAATGGCATTTCTACCGATAAAAACATAATAAATAATGATGTCTGCTCAAATTTATGACGTCATTCCAAAGTTTGGCGGCAACTGGCCGAAGGTACCTTATCCGTGACGCGCCCCGATTGCTACTGACGGAGCCAAGAGGTAACCCCTCGGGTTCCCTTTTGCGTTTTGTGTTTCTTTTGTCTATTGTCAGGATTTTCCGTATTATAGACATACTTTTTCTTTTTTTCTTCCTAGCTATTTGGATTGGCTATGTTTATCTTCCTAGCTATTTGGATTGGCTGTGTTTTCTTCCTAGCTATTTGGATTGGCTGTGTTTTTTTCTTTATAGCTATTTGGATAAAATTGAAAGTTCTTTCCAAATAAAGTGATAATTAAAATGTAAAAGAAAATGACCGAACACCCCTTTACCCGTGATCTGACCGATATTTTAAACCTCCTTCGATCATTTCTGAAACTGCGCCACATTTCAACCAACCAATTCGTGAGCTATAAGACATTTGTCTCTAAAGTCGTTTCGACCCTCTCGAGATCCGACTCTTTAACTTACATCTTTGGAATGCCCTTTTTCCTAAGCTTGATCTTCCAGTACACACATATGCCAATTATCGCCACAGCCACGCCCACTAGTCCTGCCAGACATCCAACCACTGTAACCAATGTGTTGTTCGACGTTTCCTCCTCTTTTGGACAGTCATTCTCGCATACTACATAAATAATAAAAATTTAAGTTTTCGAAGTGAACACAACATCGATTCTTTTTAAATTTATATTTTATGTCTGCTAACGTATGTATCAGGAAGAAGAAAAAAATAATTTAAAAAGTGAAATATTCATATCAGGAATGGCCACATACAGTAGACCCCGCCTCTCCACACAGACAAACAGTTGAAATAAGATTAAATGTTTTCAAATATCATTTGTTTTAATTTAAAGTATGAACTGTTTTAGACGTGCAAACAAAGGAAATGTGATGTATAATTCTTATACAGTCAACGAAAGAGTGAAAATATTTATAGTCAAAATTGTTTTAAAGTTACTAAAGCATTTTAGCTTCTTACCATGATCTGCATTGCAGCAATCACATCTACTTAGCTGATATGTACTCGAGAGAGCATCTGCAAAGCAAAACTACAACTTTGGTGAAATCATGAACCAATAGCTAGTCCTAAACATTTCACATAAAACTAATCTGTATTGCTTGAACGAAGGTTTTCATTGTAATTTAAAATCATGCCATGTTCACATCGAACTAGGCGCATTGTTTTGTATTTTACCGGTAACGTTTACTAAGCCTCCACCTCACTTCCACCCGTCCCCCACCATTACCAAGACAACCATTATTTAGCCAACATGGTAAGTTTGATTGTTATAGTGTAAACGTAAAAAGTTTTGATTTTTAACGAAATATTTAACATGGATGAGTGTGGTATGATTGCAATTGTTTTCTTCTATTGTAGCTGATTATTCATAATAATTTCACACAGTTGTCTAAACGATTTTTGATCCTTATTCGCCCATTATTCATACACTGGTCAAAAGTTCTAAGTGCACACTTTTCAATTTTGAATATCTTAAAGTAAACTTATTCAAATTGAATGAAAGTTTGACTTAATGTTAATAATGATCAAACAACAATAATTTTTTGAAAATCGTGCATATGTTTTACGTTTTACGTCATGCACGTCGGCATACGCTTTTTATGCATTATCCCCGTGCGGCAAGCGAAATTTATTTTTTTACACTCGTTTTTGTTTTTCACATGTTCATCGACTCAAGACAAACACGAAAAACACACCAACAAATTGTAACCATGGAACGGTTGACGTCAGCAGACAACGACATTGCCGTCAAAATTCTTTTCACAGGCACAACTTCAAATTTGTTGTAAAAACATCTTGACGGTTTTCGTAAATGCAAAAGAAATACCTTATTTTTCATATTTTATTAATTTAAGAAGAAAATCAAACGATATTATTTTCTAGATTGATTACGTTGCTTACGTTGAACGCTGATGTTACTCAATTACGTCATTAAATATTTACGTAAAACAACGTAAACTCGAAAATATTAGTGTAACATTTGTTGGATAAGTGTCCAATAAATAAAAATTTAAAACTGAAATTTATAGAAATTCAATAAACTTCAAAATCGATTTATTCGAAAATGACGCTTATTCGGTCAAAAGGCTTATCCGAAAACTGGTCAATTTTATCGAAATGAATACATTTTTTTTCGTTTGGAAAGGCTGTTACACATCTTTCATAGAAAATTGTATCATCCCAAACTGCTAGACAATTCAAAAACTTTTGGCACAAAACATTGTGTGAACAAAGGAATTTTCTCCTTGAAATCCTTTAAAAACGTTATATGGATAAAATAAAGTTGAGTGTGTTGGCTCATCGTGCCCAGCAGACCATTACAAAGCTACAGAAAGCTATTTCAGTGCAATGGAATGGCAAACTACAGTATTTCCTTTAAATCTGCATGAAATTTAAATTATACAGAGATGAGAAAACGATCACAAATGATATCCGATGAAATGATAATTAACTTGAGAATTTCCTTCTGAGAACAAGTGAGCTAAAATATTATTTTTTTTTAATCTGGTTAAGAAGACTTAAAAGTTTTGGTGTGCTTTAATAGAATATTGATTCTTCTTCATTGTAATTTACCCTATTTTGAAAGATTCAATCAAATTATTGGAAAAATTAACATTTATCAAGTGTGCACTTAGAACTTTTGACCAGTGTAGTTATAATGTATAGAACGTACATTATTATACTGCAAAGTAATTTCCTTGAATAATTTGTCGTTGAAGTATTTTCGTATTTCCCCCTCTGACCTCACACTTTAAGTTGTCGTTTGCCATTTTGTTTTGAATTTCGGTTAAAATTCATTTGTCAAACCTATTACATTATTCATTATGAGGTTTGCTGGCGGATTACTAATAAATTGTAATAGAAAATAATTTTTTCAAGTTTATGATGTTTAAAACGATCAGATTATTGTTGATTTTTCAAAATAAATATCGAACCGATAGTCCGCTGAAACTCTATAGTAGTGACGTCATGCCAGTAAATCAATTACGTTTATTAAACAGTATAATGGTTGAAATTATTTTTGAGCCAATGACAATGCAGTATTTTTCAAATATTTCGAACCTTAATTCTCATAAAGTCGCGCGTCTGAAATGTGTTTATTATAGGTCGATTTCCTCCACAATATTGTCCGAACATTTATTGATAAACATGTATAGTTCGTGAACGATCTTCCACAGTGTTTAAGGAACGCAGACTTAGAAAGTCTGATGAAAAATAAATCTTTTAAATATTTAAGCTCTGATTTTTTTGGCTTTATGATAATCTTCTTAAATTGCTTAATCCTTTATTTGATAGATACGTCTGTTGTCACATAGGCGGCCAGTTTAGATCCCGATCACCCATAAAATCGATGTCATCTGATCAGTATTTGCACTTTCCCTTTTTTGTCACAAATAAGCTAGTGAATCTAATAGCAAGAAGTGTCAGTCGTGACCAGACTACAGGGATGAGCCCGTCGGTCCAAATATAAACTATTTTGCTATGCAATTAAAGATTTATTTATGAAGTAACGGGCCAAATAGAACTTTCACGGATGAACCACCCTTGTTTCTCAACCCAAGGACAGACTGCTACACAGTTTTTTTTTTCCTGAGAGTCAGTCATGTTCACACGGTGTTTTCAGAGAAAGAAATTGCATTATTCACTTCCAAAAATATTCTACATGTTTACGGGCCATTCAATGACAAAGCTACTTTCAGTTTCAATTTGACTATTGTTTAGTGCATACCCATAAATGGTAATTAATGCGGCGACTGTTTTGTCAGTTACAAAAATAATTTCGACCATTATTTACGTTACAGTTTATTTGAAGGCTTGTACGAAACATTAAACGGTCGCCTAGCTGCGCTGGGCCTGACCGTTTAATTTTCATACAAGCATCCAAATAAACTATAACCTATACTAAATATTGGGATTCTCAGTGGAAAATAAGCCGTTCCGGATAAAATAAGGGAAATAAATGAAAAACAAATGTTTTCTAAATATATTTTGTCTGAAAAAAGGCTTTGAAGTTTAATAAAAACAATTATTTGGTTTCTTGAAAGGGAATGTGAGGATATATTGCCGGTCTGGGTGTCATATTACCCGAGCCGTAGGCAATGTATACCAACACAACAAACTACAGCTCAATTAAATGAGAAAGAAACAGTAAAAGATTTTGACACCCAAACTATACTTTTATTTCAGCATCGAATAAAATGCCGTGATACGCAGCGTAGAAAAAAATCAAGTGCCGCTGTACGGTATGTGGCCTCTCATTGTTTTGCAAAAAGTAAGTAAAATATAGATAAAACACACAGTCACACGTTTTACACTGCGTTTACATTTAGTGAAGAAAATTATTATGCAGTCATAATTCTTCACTAGACTTAAGAACAAGAAAAAAACTTTTGAACAGGAAATTTACAAAATTTGCAGCACAGACAGGTCCATTTTCAAATGAATGATTGAGCAAACTACTATATTGTGAACACAGAGAAGACTAGAATCATAAAGTGTCATGACTTGACAGTGGTATAGGCTTATCGGTTTGAGTGTTATATAAAAATCAAACCCAAAACTCTGCGATTGTTCTATCTTACCCCACAAAATCACCTACAATGACACTGGTTATGTCGTTAAAAAGCATTGCATATGCCGTGATCACGGCGTAGTGCAGTTCGCGAAGAGATAGGGCTTTTGCGGTAGAAATCGATAAAAACGGCGTCAAAAACGTTCGACTCAAGGGCAAAATCAACTCAAAGGCAAATTACTCTAATTGTTTATATAAACAAATTATCACTTAACTGTCTTAATATCCATAATCAGTTATAAAGATATTTACAAAAAACCGTGCTTCATAATATTGGGGCACGCCACGGGAAGAGGTACCTCCGGTCATATTTTGTGACATTTTAGTTGTTACTATATTTAGAATGAACTTACACCTATTTTTTATTTTTTCATAACTAAGAAGTGATTTTATTACACATTTTGACAATAAAATTATATTTTTGCCGCGAATGCATAATCATTAATGGCTTCTGTTCAAGTTTATATTATGCCCTCATTTCAAGGATTGACGTCAACTGTCCGAAAGTACCTTTTCCCGGGGCGCGCCCCAATTATGACGGTTGAAGAAAATATTGAATAAAATTTATACTCTTTTGTTTCAAATGGTGTTATAACTGATTTCCCTTTTAGAAGATTTTATGTTAATGAGAAATTCTTTTTTTAATAATACACGCAAATAACACAAATAATTATTGTTTATATAAAAATAAAAAAAGAGTATCATGTGACAGTCTACTTAAATATAATCAGTTATAAAAATATTTACCAAAGCAATATCCCGAAAATGATTCATTGGATGGTTGAAGAAAATACTGAATATCGTCATTGCAACGTCGTATTTTCAACGGATACGTGTAGGTACAAGCGGGATTTGCACACGCTTCCATGTCAACTGGCTCCTGTGTCAAACAGGAAACGTCAGGATGTATCCCTGCAAGTAACCAACTTCATTTTTAGACTATATAAAATCTACACTCTTTAATGTAAAAGTTTTGGACGCATAACGTAAACACAGACAGTGTGAATGAGCAAAATCGAGACGTTATTCGCTCTGTCGTTAAGGAGGATGTTCCAATAGGTGATTTCTTTAGATATTTCTATTAAAAGAATTTCATTTTATACGCGAAATACGTTACACAAAAATGTCGTCCGTCCTAACACTTCATGACGTCATTTCATCGACTGATGTCAAATTTCCAAAAGCACATTTTACGGTGATGTCTTTTTTCCCTCTTAACGTCGGCTTTAAACAATTTTCTAGTGTAGAATTTTTTTTATAATTACTTTAATCTTGTTTAAGAGTATTTTGTGCAAATTATTAAAACAAGATATATGTACGATGTTCCTTTAAGGACATCGCCCCTTCGCCATCACTCGGAGACTCGAAAACACGAAAGACTGGTGGCGAAAACGTAAGGTGAGAAGGAGCGATGGAGAAGGAGAAATCATATCTGTCCATATAGACTCAAATATATAAACTCTCTAACAGAACATAAAAGGTCCGATCGAATTCTTTCTTATAGACGGGATTTTCAATGATAATGTTAAATTATAGTTAACGAACTTTTAAGAAGCTAAAATTTAATGTAGCTATATTTACAGCATCTTTTTTTGACGACGCGACCACTTCATGCGCGATCTCGATTTTTGTGACGTTTCGGAAATCCTACTTTCGCTTTTAGTCGCGCGGACCAAATTGTTTTTAGTAAATTAAAATTTTATAAGCCCGAACTAATGCTGCAAATTTGTGCCTATAGTTCCAAATACATGTAATATTTCATACAAGAGCGGGTTAAATTGAAGTAATGCCGCTTTAAGGTAGGTGCCAAAGCGAATCACCCTGAAAATGGATAACACCTTAATAAAGAAGATTAGGATTAAATATGCATAAGACTATTTATAGGTCGTTCATCAATAAGGACAAAAACATGAAGGCCATTTTGTGGTATAAAAAAATCCCCATATGTTAAGAAATGTGCCAAAGCGAATCACCCTGAAAATGGATAATACCCGGGTTGCATGTTAAGAAGATTAGAATTTGATATTCATACGATATTGATAATGATTTTGGTATAGTCGTGAAATTTTATAACTGAGGCTCTTACAGCAATTAATGGTTTATGTCATATATAAATTTATTCAAATGATGATTTTAGGTATTATAATACATCAAGGATTTTGTTCGCTAAAATTTCACACGTTCATCAAATTTGCATGATAAGGTGCTGTCGGCGTACGGTACGAGTTCGATTTTCCAATTATGGGCAATATCATTTGAACAAACAGCACGTAGATAGAATCTTTCGAAAAATTCCGACTCCGGCAGGACCCGAACCCGCAACGCTTGGTGAATTTCATTCAACAATAACCCCTCGGCAATGTCCTTCAACAATACATATACATGTAACTGGGGGCGGTATCATAAATTTATTAATGATAAAGCTATATTTACCGTTCAAATACATCGTTAAATGTTTCACAACTGTAAAAATTATGCTAACAGCGTGCCATACACAGAGATCCCAACATTTATGACAAATGAGACTTGAGTTATATTTAGAGGTTAATGAACAGGTTAGCAGTGCCTTTGAATGATAATGGCCCTGTCATGTTGATAATGGCCCGAGGGCCATTATCTCATGGCAGGGCCATTATCATTCAAAGGCACTGCTAACCTGTTCATTTACCTGTTTATTACATGTGTACGTCGACTCTCTGATGTCCAGTTAGTCTATCGTATATAGTATATTATCATGCAAATGTATTAAAATTTGACAGTGACGGAACTACTTTCTCAGAAAGCCCCTCGCCCTCGCTAATTTCTTAGTCTCGCCTAAATATGGAGGCACTGTAAGACAATTGTATAATATACTAATGCTTCTCTTTTTGCAAGTCATCTAACCGAGAACAAAACCATTCGTACTATGAGAGAGTCTATAATTATTATAATCCGCTTGAAACAGGAGCCGTTATAACCTTTATAACACTGACGTCATTTTTCGAGATCAATATTCCTTCCGGCATGTAAATGCATTCAATTTCGGACAATTTTTTTGAATTTTATTACTCAAGTGTGTGTCTTAATTATTGTTTAGTCTGTGCTGATGGATTTACGTGCTTGATGTTCAGAAATCCTGATAATCTGAATGCCTGCGTCTAGGCCATTTCGGTTTCTAAATAAAAACTTAAATGGCTTTGTTGCTGGTGTTAAATTTCAACTGACTGAAGAGAAGAAGGAAACAACAAAAACAACAACACAGAATATTCTTTTGAAGTTGTGTGTATATTTGGACAAGGAAATTCAACAATTAGTTTTTTTCAAGAACTGGATTTTGCACATTGGAAGCCTGGTTCCTAGTCAAATAGCCCCAAAGTCAAATAGCCCCCAAGTCTAAATGTCCCCATTTTGGTCAAATAGCCATCCACTATCATTTGAAAATTGGTCAAATAGCCCCCCAAAATGCCCCCATTTTAAAATTTTATTTTTTTGTAATAATTTTATTTATTTGTGGATTTTTATGTTTGTGGATAGTTTTGTACACATAAGACCATAGTTCAAGTGCTGAAAATCTCATGTTTTTATTTTTCTTATAAGTTTAAGAAAATGTATGTTAAGCCACTTCAGATATTATTTTAAGTAAAATAACAAACAAGACAAAATACTTTGATCTATTTAATTATAAAAATAAATAGCTTAAGTAATGAAATATGTTCATTTCATATCAATTTTATTTCAAATAAAACAAGGCATGCATTATCCATCACACTTGTCTGCAACACACTATTCAAATATTCAATAAGTCACATATATCCAGCTCAACACTAATCACAATTCTGACACACTATTCAGTATCGGCTGTTTGTTTGGGGACTGGGTGAATATAAATCGCTGAGATTTTCTTGAGTAATCCAGTATCGCTCAAGTCACCTGATCTGTACTGTTCCCACGCAGCAAAAACACGACCCTGCATCGACCTGAATGCTGCCTTTTGATTACGCTGGAGTCGTTGTTCGGAAACCAAGCGTATCTGGTTATCGACTGCCTCCGATTCTTGATGTAAAAGTCTGACCAGGTTGTAGAAGGGTGGCGAGATCCCAGCACGGATGTTGAGGCGACGGTGTCACCCTGAAATATAATCATTAACATGTTTAACTTAAACCAAATGGTATTACGGTAGTTGTATTAATTATCAAATAATATTGCAATAAATAATTTCAGCACGACAGAATAGGTGTAGATTATTCGCTCAAACAGCATTTACAAGTGATTAAAATCTTTATTTTAAAATTTAAATCCATTTTTTTCTTTAAACATACCTTCTACATCGTTATTGGTACGGACCGACTGTCCATAAATACACCAGTCTGCTATGGGCCAAATGGTGGAATCAATCCATCGCTGCTGTTGCTGCTGTTCATGTCTGTGACGGTGCTGTCTATGCTGGTGTCGGTGCTGTTCATCTCCATGGCAGTGGTGCTATCTGGCAGGATGGAAGTTGATGCTGTTGTCATGTTGAAGTTTCCAAATATATTTGAACTGCGGGTACTCTCTAATGATGGTCCTTGCAGTAGGGAATTTGATGCTGTTGTCATGTTGAAGTCTCCAAATGAGGCTGAATCATGGGAACTGTCTAAGGATGATTCGCAGAGCACTGTTTCATCAATAGAAGGTATCTGTGTGGCACACGGTTTACAAATGAAAGCAAGACCTTCACCACTTTTTACAGCTGCTCTGTACTGTTGGACACTGATTCCTGTAATATTAATGTATTCATTTCATTTTCTGTCTGCTATAACTATTAAGCCTTGTTAATTTAACAGTATATACTCCACGTCTTTGTTTCATTATAAAAAATATTGAATATATAACATTATTAATAAATATTTAACATGTAACATCATGTGTATTTAGTTTTTATAATCATCACCAACACCACCATCGTCATTACAAGGATCGTGTATTGTGTCATTAAGGGGTCGCAAATATAGCAAATTGCAAAAAAAATTATAAGAAATATATGGACAATTTATGGACAATATATCAAAGCAACTCAAAAATGAAATAAGTACATCAAACATCACACCAGAAAAAATCTTTCTTCAGTCTTTGCAATATTTGGATCTTATTCAATAAATTGTATTATATATTTTTTTTAAAAGCTCATACATTTTTTTATTTAAACCTTGCTTTTTAAGAGGTTAAGCAACAAATTCAATATTTAGTAAAATTTTGAGGAATGTTGATATCACACGTAAAGATGACACATAATGGACAATGTTAGGGAAGTGTCATTGTGTTTATACAAAAAGCCCCTGGCAATAAAAGGATTAATGTATGTGGGAATGTGTATTCCAATAAAGGCTAATTTTTATTTGGTAGGGCATTCTGTAAATTTGTAATATCTGAGAAAAATAATTGATATTTTCCTACAAATTGGCAATTTGGGTTCAACCAATCTTTTGAAATACTCAATTAATAAAACAGCATTAATTTTAAAAAAAACACATATACCAGTTGATTTCATGTTAAAGGATAAATGGCTTCTTCTTCTTTAATAAATGAAAAAGGACACTATTAATGTTATAAATCAAATGTTGCTTTACAAAGGCGGCTATTAAATTTTAATTAAATAAGACAATCAGAAATAATATTATATGCTATTATTTTCCTTATACATACACTGAACAATTTTTTGAAGTATACACCTTCGTACTGGAGAATTACTGCCTTGATAATTGAGCTATTGTTCTTAAACTTTCAATAAAAATGCAATAAATACTAACTGATTTATTAGAAAAATTGGTCCAATTTTACAGGCATAATGGAAAACTAAAAGATTGGCGACTACATTTTATGCATTCAAACTGATTTGCTCAAAAAGTGGGTTGGACTATAAACAGTTAGAAAACATAAAGATCAGAATGAAATGAATTTAATTTAACATAAATAGAAGAATTGCATATTTCTAGGTTCCAAATGTTCATTTATATGTACGCTTAATTCATTTATTAAGTTGAACAATTAGATTTTTTTTAGTTTTGACCCCACCTAATTCTGAGCTGGCCACTGGAATTTTCATATTAAGTAAATACTTGTTGGATTCTTGAAAGTTAATTACAATTAAGTAATTATAATGTTCAGTGAATACAAGATAAGACCCATTAAAAGTTACCAGTAACTTGTTTTCAAAAGCAGTGAAAATCCCTGATAACATGATAAAACATTACATAATAAAGCACAAACCTGTGTTGCATGTCCTATGCTGCCAATTTCCGCATCTATCGCACTCCAATCCATGTTGTCTAGGACGCACATTCTGCCCACAATCTATACAAGGATACACAGTATCCATAGTCTTAGAATGTCACTCACAATTACAGTCACAACAACACTTAAAATTTCAATCAATACTACACTTATAATTAAACAATGTTATAATTATCCAATATCCACTTAAAATATCACAATTCAACTTTCACTAAATGTAAAACATCAAATTTGCCAAACGTATTAAATTCACAGACTTTTTATCAGAATGTATAAATTTTCTTAAACACAACCATTTTATACAGTTTCCCAATTGCAATTAAATATTCTAGATGATTAAGGTGTGCAAACAAATTTGTTTGAAATTGTAGTTTACCTTTGTTAAAAATTTAAGTGTGAACCCACTTTAATATTTAATCAAAAGATGTTGGCACAATGTGATAATTCTAATTGTGGTTCTTCTCTAATTAATATTTCCATGTTCTATTTTTTGGAATAATTTAATTTAAACAAAGTTAAGGTGTGCAAACAAAAGTTGTTTGAAATCATTGTTGACCTTTGTTAAAAAACAAAAGTGCGAACCAACATTATTCGTTCAAAAGATGCTTGCAGTGTGATAATTAATAAAGTTGTAGCACTTCTCTAATTACGCATTCAATTTGTGAAAGTTTTATCATTGAAAAATAAACTTGATAAATATGACTTTAATAATCAATTTTAAAGGAGTAAGTCATATAAACTTACCTTTAAATTAAAATACAAATGTAAAAAATAAATACCAATAAAAATCTTAACAAAATCAAATCAAGAATTCTAATAAGATCTAATAAGATCTACATAATAAAATAACTTACCTTCCATGAAATATGAAAAATCCAGACAAAAAACGCGAAAATCCTCACTAAATCAGAAAATTACAGTGGGGGCTATTTGACCAAAACCTGGGGTTTATTTGACCAAAATGGGGGCTATTTGACTATTTTTTTCCCAGTGGGGGCTATTTGACCAAAAGTGTGGGGGGCTATTTGACCAAAATGGGGACATTTTGACTTGGGGGCTATTTGACTTGGGGGCTATTTGACTAGGTACCGGAAGCCTCCTACCAGAAAACCAGCTGTTCAAGGATGACGGCAGGTTTGTCGGCTGTTCCTAATGGTTTTTGCAATTTTTTTATTTCAAATTCTAAAAAGACACCCCTCATATGTTTTTGATATTTCAGTTTTCTTTGCACATTATAAAACCAAAATCAGTTTAAACAAAATGGCCGACTTTTTTACAAAGTATTGTCTCACTGACGGATGTATTCATACGCCAACAAGATGTCAATTCTTTTACAAAATTAACAAAAAGTGTTTATTTATGCAATAATAAGCTCATAAGCGCATGTGCAAATGATCATTATTTTGACTGTTTTTTTTTAAATTCCTTACTAAAACGATTGCCTGTAGAACAAACATAATTGGAATCAGACAAAAATTGGCAGGGCCATTATCACATTATCACTTTTAAGCCCTGGGCCTTGGTTTGATAATGAGGCTGGTGACATGATAATAAGTTTTGACACCATACAATTTTGTTACTATATTTAGTAACACATGTAATAATTACAGTTTAAGAACATCGGATACAGTGTTGTATAAATGTAAAAGTATGCTAACCACATTTCAAACACGAAGGCCCCAACATTTATGATAAATGAAACGTGTAATTATAATACCGTTTAAGAACATCGGATAGAGTGTTACTATTAAAAGTATGCTAACCACATTTCATACACGGAGGCCCCATTATGACAAATGAAACGTGTAATTATACTGCCGTTTAAGAACATCGGATATAGTGTTTTACAACTATTAAAAGTATGCTTACGAAATCAAACACGGAGGCCCCATTATGACAAATGAAACGTGTAATTATATTTACCGATTAGGTACATCGGATATTGTGTTTACAACTGTAAAAAGTATGCTAACCACATTTCATACACGGAATCCCCAACATTATGACAAATGAAATGTGTAATTATATTTACCGATTAGGTACATCGGATATTGTGTTTACAACTGTAAAAAAGTATGGTAACCACATTTCATACACGGAAGCCACAGCATTTATGACAAATGAAACGTGTAATTATATTTACCGTTTAAGAACATCGGATATAGTGTTTTACAACTGTACAAAGTATGCGATGTCCTGTTGTCATCCATGAGGTATAGGATTCCGTTGAGTTTTGAACTGTACCATCGAGGTGGTAGAAAGTAATCCGAAACAAAGAACCGGTGCCAAACACTCGTCATTCCGTTGCGTTCATCCAGCTCTGGGAGTGATGTATACCTTTCAGAACAGGTATGGGCTGCAAGTGAAAAAAATTTCTTTCACAATTTGTACTTGTTTTGTGATACGAGAACCTGTTGGGGCAAGTGTGAGGTTGGTGCACCCTAGAACCTGGTTTAAACCCCCAGTGGCAATTTGTTTTGCCACTGACCGTTCCAAGGCGGTATCCCCAAAGGTTCTCCTGTTTATTAATTGTTTGTGGCGTCCTATTTGAATTGACATACATATATAAAACATGCGCTCTATCTTCCTCTCTTCTTTTTCGCTGCGTGGGGAGGCTGTGTTTTTTGAGTGTGGCGATTCCTGATATGCATATGTTGCTTTTTTTTCCAAATGTACATATTAACCCTTTCCTCCATATATACGCATTTTTACGCATGTGCAACCAGTCTAGATCCAGATCAGCCGGCACATCTGTGCCGTCTTATCAGGATCTGCACTGGTCGCTTTTTTGGGTAGAAATAACCGAATGAATCAAAAAGCGAACAGTTTATATCCTGATCAGATGTTCGCCAATGCAATAAAGGTGTATCCATGGAGGAAAGGGTTAACAAATACATAATGAAAGTTATCTTAGTGAATTAACTTTAACCGAGCCAATAACAGAGTTGCTACACCATGTGACTTTTAGAATATCGTGCACACACAATATCACTCGCTTCACGTAGAGGATTTGCTTATTTCTCAGTAATTTCTGAACCGGTTTTGATCAGATGAAGAGCACTGTATTTTAATCGACATTTAATCGTCAAAATCGGTCGGCTTCTGTTTTCTCCAACATTCAGAGATATTTCAAACAAAAGTATTTGTCTTTGAATGTTTGATAAAACTTCAGTAGATCTATATTTGATATTTGAGGTTAAATGTCAATTAAAATGGTATTTGACAGGAGTACGTGCTCTCTATCTGATCAAAATCGGTCCAGAAATTACTGGGAAAGTAAGCAAAACACCTATGCACAAGGTTATAAAACTGAGCATGGAAACCAGTCTCAAATCTCAAGCATCTGATTGGCTAAAATGGCGACCAGTCATTGAGATGCCTGAGATTTGAGACTGGTTTCCATGCTCAGTTTTATAACCTTCAGCCCTACCCTAAGCGAGGGATGTTTTATGTGCACGGCAGTCTACAAGTGACTTACATGTAGTATAGTGTAGAATAATTTGTTAGGCAAAGAGTGTCTTCATTAAAATCTGTAATACTGTCACAAACCAACTAGAAAAAAGCGAAAAAGCTGCAAATTTAAATCCCCTAAGATTTTGCATACTTAAAGCCACCGCCCAAAATCGAAATTTAACATTATGGAAACAAAATTATCTCTTTCTATGCTAAAATTTCGTGAAAATGCCAAATGATTTGGGGACAAATGAAAGGTATTTATTGTAAACAAACGATTTGTAATTATTTTCGACAATGTATTATTTTCTGTTGATGATTGATTGATTATTATTATTATTATCATTATTATTATTATTATTATTATTATTATTATTATTATTATTATTATTATTATTATTTTTATTTTTATTATTATTATTATACTAATGTTTAAGCTGCGAAACAGATTTTAATAACGTCAACAAGTAAAAACCATCACAGAACCTGCTCGATTTTTAATAAGGCAAGTTGGGGATGTATGTTACCTTCCAATTTTCTCAGATGTAGTTTGACCACATTAAATTGGACTACATGTAAAAACAGAAAAGTTTTTAGCATGTATTCTGTATGAACGCAAGGAATAAACAATAAATGTAAATGTATGTTTACAGCCTAATGCTGCATTTACTTCCAAAGGACTCTTCAAACGACAAATCAATCTATAAATATTTCAAATTACCAAACAAACCTCCAAGCAGCGCTTTGATTGGGCACAAATCCCTGTCATCACATGTGACGTAACAAACCACGTGATGATGATATATATCACGTGACCCAATTAAAAAGGCATATTTTAAAGTCCCATTTGAATATGTGTTTTCCTTCTTGTTTTCTTGAATATTTCAGATGAATATTGACGCTGCTCACAGGTTTTTATCTAATATATAAGGTTGATTAAAAATAATACAATAACAAGATTCTGTTTGTCTGTTTGGCAGTGTTTACTGTTTCTGTTAGGGGAAATTACCGCCGAGAGGAGTTTGGAAACGTACCTGAAGGATCATAAATAGATACAGGTATTGATATAGACGGAAATGTGCTCGATGATGATAACGTTGTAGACCAGGACCATGTTGTACTCATCGTGGGATATGATGACCATGTTGTTGATAAGGCAGACCAATTTATGGCAATATTAGGAAAAAGAAAACCACCACCACCAATATTGATATTCGATGGTGTTGTTGTTGAACTGGTAGACGTTGATGTTGATGCTGTGTTTACGCCGTCTGAAATACAGTTCAATCTGTGTTAATGACCATCTTTCACAAAGACTAAATGTGAATAAAGACCACTTTTTTGTCACACTGACTCATTAAAAGGAACGTATTCATCTGTGAACAAAAATCTCCTGCCTCAAAAGAACACTTTTGTGGTTTCCTTTAAAGACAGGTTTGTATTTATAGGCTTGAATTATTTTTCAGTAAAATCCGAGCCACCAAATGGAAATAAATTGTCTTTGGTGAACTTTTTACATTTTAAGTTTTTCATTTGTCAGAAAGAACACATACAAGTTAAGATATAAACTGACACTTCATAAATTTCAATGACAATAAGATACTGTCAAATCATTTTATTTCGCACGAGTTTAATTTTCGCTTATATCGTGCAAAGACAAGAGCGCGAAATTCAACACCAGCAAAATTTAACTATTTTACATTTTTTATAGGGAACACATTTGCGCGAATTCATGTCCCCGCGAATTTATCATTAATGGGTTTTGCGCAAAAATTCATCCTCGCAAAATTAAATAATACTACATTATCTATACATGTACAAAAAACAACATTTTTTGCATCCTCCAATAAACTGAATGAACGGTTTAAACACTTGTTTCATGCATCATAGATAGCAAGATGCACAAATAAGTTTAATGTCGCTCGTCACTCGGCTTCCGACAAAAAAGGTCAAATATGCAGTGTTTGGTTTCTTTCTTTGTTGGGCATATTTATATTTTCGACAATGTTGTATACAATTTTATTTTATGCTTTTCAGTAAATAATAGAATTTTCCCGGTGAAATAAAAGTGGTATTTCACTGTTTTCCAACAATGGAATATCATTTTTATTTTTACTGCTTTTTTTCACGTTGGTACAATGTACCCAAACGCACATAACATACAGAATGAGAACGTTTACAAAACGTTCTAAAATTTGTAGATTTGACGTCATGACGTCACGTCATAAACTAGCGGTTTTGGCGCCATTTTTTGCACCTTTTTCTGTCAAATCGACGCAATTTTTGCTCTAAAAGCATAAAATAAAAAGAAAATTTGTTTTTACTAGTGAAAGATAGAAATTTATTTCACTCGTGAACTCCGGGATTATGTATTTTCACTCGTGGCTTCGCCACTCGTGAAAATACGAATTCCGGAGCTCACTCGGTGAAATTTATTTCTATCTTAAACGGTTAAAAACAAATATCCTCTATGTGATACAAATTTATGTATTTATATTTTCGACAGTGCAGTATACCCATGTGATACAAATTTAGTCTGCGTTAGGTATATATTCCTGCGAAGTGCATGACCGGCAATGTAGTCTACTCAAACTTTAACGCTTATGCAAATGTCTTTAATTTTAAAGGCGATTGTGGTAGTTTCAGATTTCACAACGTTATAAATATGAATATTACGTAAGCACCGTTTGCATATTTCATGGTCGCATTCAATCTCCTTCGCAGAGTTGTCGTTCATTACACTCGCTTTACATCTCTGCGAAAGGCTCAATGTCAAGATTTTTACAAAACTCGACAGCCTTATTTTATACAGTCATAATTATGAAATTTAAAGCTTGTGGTAAAACAAATGACATTAAAACCACAGAAACCCTTGGAGCTATTATAAATGTAAACGGTGAACTATTTCTTTGAGTTAAAGTAAAAGTAGTTGAAAGTAGTCCTAGTCTATAACTGAAGTGAATGTAAAGAGCAGATAGTGTAAGAGAGACACATTTTGACAACATTTTGGCAAGCTTTGTCGATGAATTAAGACAAACATAAGTTGATTCGCAATTATTATTTAACAGAAAAGGATCACCCTTTCTCTCCGCGTTTCTTAGAGACTAAACAACCCTTAAAAGACGGTTCACGGGACAACTCATAACGCCGTAAAATCGGACACGACGGCAATCATCTTAAAATTGTTCGAATTTAACTTGGCATATATAAGTTGGCAATGCGTAAATAAGTTCATATTTGTCTAAAACCGTTTCATGCAAATGAAGTGCAAGTTATCAATTAATACCTCTTTTTTAAAACTATTTCAGTAAGCATCTTACTGGAAAAGAAAAAAACATAAAATATCTTTAAAAAATCAAACATCACAGTCATTTAAAAGGAACATTTTTTTAAATTTATCTTGGTTTTCGAAGTTCACATTTTAAAATAATTGATGCTTACTATTTAGAAAATCTGTGAATAATACAGATATTTTGATATTGTTAGTTTGATATCTTGTTAATTTGTTTTTGTTTCTTTTTGTTTTGCTGTTGTTGATTTTGTTTGGTAAGGAGGATATTGTTGTTCGAATTAAAAAAAAACTGTTTTTGCAAAATAGCAAGTATTCAAAACGTATTAACACATGCTTTGACACGAAAAAAAACGAATGACTCAACTTACGTTTGAAAGAAGCCAGATACAAAGCAGTAACAAAATAGAATATAATTTCCATTGTTTTATGAGACAAAAACACTTTTTAATGAATAGTTTGATTTTAGTATAGGTAATATATTAATAACCGTGGCCTTTGGCATAACAGATCAAGATATTGCATGTAAGAGATTAAGGAGACGCTGTCCTTGTACTGAACGTTGACGATAACTAGCCAGTCACGTGAAGGATAATGTATAATATTAAATTTATTTTATGCTATTCAGTGAATTATAGAATTTCCCCGGTGAAATAAAAGTGGTATTTTACTGTTTTCAAACAGTGGAATATCATTTTTATTTTCACTGATTTTTTCACGTTGGTACCCAAACGCACATAACATACCAAATGAAAACGTTTGGAAAACGGGCTCAAATTTGTAGATTTGACGTCATGACGTCACGTCATAAACAAGCGGTTCTGGTGCCATTTCTTGCAAATTTTCTGTCAAATTCACGCGTATTTTGCACTAAAGCATACAAAAAATAAAAAAAAATATAACGTCAAGTTCTTCCGTGATATTTTTTTACTGGAAAACTGGAAAAATATTTAATTCCCACATACACGACATTAACGCAGTAATATCATAATTGTTTATATAAACATTGTATCACGTGATTGTCTACTTATCCATAAATCAGTTATACAATATAAGTATACCAAATCCCCTTAAGAGATTTTAAGTAGTCTAAGAAAGATTATCTTTGATATAACACTTCTCTCTTTTTTAAAGTCTGTTTTCAATCTATGATTTTAATACCGTGAAACTTCTTTATGTTCGAAAACATTGTAAACGAATCTAGTTATATACATAACTATTTATTTTACATATACATTATACATAACATCTTGTTATATACATGACCACATTTATTTAAATAAACTATGTATAAAACTTAAGAGTTTACCATCTGAAAGTAAAAAAAAGTTATTATTATTATTATTATTATTATTATTATTATTATTATCTACATAATCGATAAATAGACTGTCATGATACTAAGAAACAAATGTAAATATGATTAACTAGTCAAAAGTTTTACAAACTGGGTATCGCGCAATGTTCTCTTGTTGAATATTGATCACTGGAAAATTATCAGGGTGGCTATACCACGTGACTTTTTGATGTCGTGAAAATTCTAAGTCAAATTCACACTTTCAAACAAAAATTGTCTAAAAATGTTTGAATAAACGGCAGCCGATTAATGATGGAGGTTAAATGTCGATTACAATGCTTTTTAACACGAGTACGATGCTTTTATCTGATCGAAATCGGTCCAGAAATTACTGAGAAATAAGCAAACACCTACCTGAAGCGAATGATTTGGTGTGTGCACGATATCCAAAAAGTCACGTGGTATAACCACCCTGATTATTGAATTCGCCCATATCTGCCACAGGACCATTCATCGTTATATAAACATACTATCACGTGACTGTCTACTTAATATTCAAAATTAATTATAATAACACTGACATTCCAACGCCGGAAGACTGTCCGTACCGAACATGATAAACTAGTCAGCAAAATGATCAGTAGTTCACCTAGATTTAGGAGTAAATTATCTTTTCAACAATTTACACAATTTATGTAATTCAAATTGTGATATACCAAGAAAAGAAGAAAAAAGTTTGTCCATGAAAACCAGAACCTATCAACCTTAATGTTTAAATTCGAAGATAGCGAAAATAATTTGGAAAGATGATGATGATGATGATGATGATGATGATGATAATTATTATTATTAGTAGTAGTAGTAGTAGTATTAGTATTATTATTATAATATTATAACGTTTGTTTCTATGCCTCTTATACACGTACTTAACTGTACAGCATAACAGTGGTTCAACTGTAGATACAATTTTCTATATATCATCTCACGCGATTAACCATTTGAACCTACTTAAGTTAATAGTTTACACACCTCATTAGGTAATGCTACTTATTTACAATAATAAATGCTTAATAGGCCAAGAAAATTCTGTCGTGATCAAATTCCATAAATATTTTTAAATATTAAAGATGAATCGTGAACATAAAATTCTTCTTTGAGTATCTTTTTTTCAGACTTTTTTTATATTTTCTATGTTTTAATTTTTTATTTGGACAAATAAATTTTTCTCATGTGCGTTCGCCAAATATACACACTCTAGAACTAAAGAAACAAACGAAAATAGTAGAGAAGCCATATACACACAATATGGTTCTGACGAGTAAAAGTTAAATGGATAAGAGTATCTTCAATCTGATTAAAATCAATTCCTGAAAAACGCTACGCTATCAGGATCTGACGACGAGCAACTAAACCGTGCTTTTATCACAAACCTTTTGAACCAATCAGATTGTCGCCTACTAAAGTGCAAAAGTGAAGGTAAAAATTGTATTTTAAACCATAGAAACTGTTGACAGCCTGTGTAAGACATATTTTAATAGAGATATATGTGTTTATGTAGTTTTGCATTCATTTCTAATGTAATGATATCTTCAGATCATTTTTCGAGCGTTATAAATCATGCTTCTTGTGTTGACAATTTTTAAAAATAGTAATCGGGGAAAACCACTAGGTCCTGGCCTTGCAAAATTTAGCAGCTATTTATCAGGTAGTTTCGATAAATTAATCTCTGTGTCGAGCTAAAATATAAATAATGAAAGTTTGTTAAGAACTGGAATAACTTATTGTATTCAATAGTTTGGGATGGATCTAAACTTTACTGTTTACTTATATAAATATTAAGTTGCGCTCAACCTTGGGCTAGGAGGCAATGGTGGTAATTTGCATTTTCCATTACTATGTTGTAAAGTTGGACTTTGATACAAAATGTCACATATTTTAAGTTTATTTTAAGGTTGATGACAGAGAATTATGCAACTTAAGGGACTTATAGTTCCAAAACCTTAACATTTAGAAAACTTAGTTAGTTATTATGTAGTGCACTTTAGCTAGTCTATTTTGAACTTGTTATTATGTAGGTCTGATATCATCCAAAAACCTGTCATATTTGCAATTATTTTAAGTAACATATGCATTTCTTGTTTGATATATATGCTATTTCTAGTCTATGTTGCATTTTTGTAAATTTTAACTATGATATATGTTTTACTTCACTTTGTTGATTCTCAGACTGGTGCATAGCTTTAACACTACTCGTATATTTAGAATGAAAGCAATGCCTAGTGACCTTGATGACATTGGTAATTTTCCATCACTTAGGCATATCAGTTACTGGGAAGATTAACTATATTTAGATTATTAGGTAAACAATGCCATGTGACCCAGTTGACCAATCAAAAGCCTCAATACATCGTTTAAGCATTTTGATTGACTTGCTGGAACAGCAATCCGTTGTGGGTAATTGGGAAGTTTTCCTCGGTAAGATTTGTGGTTAAGTTAATCATTCTGCATTTGGCTTTCAGACAGAACACATAAGGAACTTTGGCTTATTGTTCAAAATTAGGAAATTAATTAATTAATTTATTATTTTAATGTAATTGTCTAATGTTTTATTTTACTTAAAAAGTTTTAAAAGGTATTAAATATACCGACTGCTGTTGTACTTTGAATAAGAAAATATAATCTAGAAACCTTCATTAGACAACATTGCACTTGAAATTGAATATAGATGATTAGAACAGTTAATTAAAACTTCTGTTAATTATTTCAAATCAAAATAGAATCTTGCTTTTAATTTTCCTTTTATTTTAGTAAAGGTGGTGTCATCCTGACGAAAAAGTTAAGCCTACTATTGCATAACATAGTAGACCCCCAGAGAAAACACACACCCTTTAAAACCCCGCACACCACACCACAACTGCATATGAACAGGCTCTAGCAAAACGATCATACAATATTTTCATACTTGTCGTGCCCGGTGGCTTTCAAAGTTCCATTTTTATCTATTTTAAAGGTAAAGATATGGGTTTATAGTCTGTAATAACTGACGTTTTCAACCGACTTTCACATTTACCCCCCGATCACTGGATATAAGTCGTCCGTTAACAGTCGGCGCCGTAGGCAGCCACGGAACATTGGTTTTTATTCCTCACAGGTACGCATTTATACACCTGGGTGGAGAGAAGCAATGAAGGCTTAAATTCTTGCTTAAGGAAATTAGCGGCCGGACTGAGGCTCGAACCAGGGACCCCTCGATCCCTAAGCGAGCGCTCTACCACTGGACCACCGCTGCCATAATGACTTATGCTTCAGACAACGCAGTGCAAGCTTTTAACACGTATGATTTGAGTGACTAACATTTGTATAGCGACATTGGTTTTGAAAGGTATCGAATATTTGTAGTATCCCTTGCTTAGTTCAAAATAAACAATCAGCCGTGCGTATTTGGTTAGTGATAAATAATTATTCATGATGACCCAGACGTGCGTATTTGGTTAATGTTAAATAATCAATCATGATAACTTAGCCCTGCGTATTTGGTTCATGTAAAATAATCAGTCATGATAAATCAGTCGTGCGTATTTGGTTTATAAAGAAATAATCAATAGCTTCCGGTGATTTATCAAAGGATAATTCATGGGGCGAAGTTCAGATGCGTAAGGATAACAACCCCCGTTTATTATTTTAATTTATATTAATAATTAATATTAATAATAATAAAATACTGACACCCATTATAGAAAAAATATTCCCCGATTTTATCTATAAATTATTAACCCCCACCTAACCTGTTATTACTGGGCTGGAAGATATATAGGTTTTGTTTACAAGCAGTAAAACAACATCGTCTTTAATTAGTCATCTGGAATGATTCTGATACAGTTTTCTTGATAGAAATGGAAATCATCCTTTAGAAATCCTACGTGGGGAATTAATAATATTATGACAGAAGAGTCATGCTCTATTTAAAGTTATATCCTGGGGCACATGAACGTTCGCACGGACTAGTGTCATTACCATATTCTCCTCTTCTGCCTATCGGTGGGGATTATTATGTTGTAAGTGTACATTAGGGATGACGCTATTCTATACTGAACAAAAATAAAAAGTATCCACTTTTTATGCTTATATTCTCATTTACATATTTTCATTTAATCGGGTACGCTTTGAATGGTGTTTTGTTAGTTAATCTCAGTTATTTTCAAGTTTGAAAATAAATTTCCACACCAAGACCTAAGCAACTGTCAGTCGAATAACAATAAATAATGCATTACAAAACACTGCATATTCAATATAAAGGGAGGTAATTGAAAATGGTTGGAATTTTCAGCGTTGTTAATCGAGAACTAGTTGTTTTATTAATTAATGTTTTGTGGTTTTATTGTTCACAAGCGGTAGAGAAAATTAATTTAATTCAAATAAATTTGAATACTTTCAAAAATTACTGACATTTTCCCGAAAACCTAATTATTACAAAGGGAGATATTACTACATTGTAAGTTGTGGCTGTAGATTTTTAAGAACATTTCATCTCTGCAATGATAACAGTTTCATTTTCATAGTTTTCATTTTTAAATTTTACAAAATTTAAGACAGGAAAGTGGATACTTTTTTATTTTTGTTGAGTATAAATCAAGTTATAATCAGGGCTGAAGGTTATAAAACTGAGTTTGGAAACCAGTCTCAAATCTCAAGCATCTGATTGGCTGAAATGGCGACAAGTCGCCATTTCAGCCAATCAGATGCTTGAGATTTGAGACTGGTTTCCATGCTCAGTTTTATAACCTTGGGCACAGGATCATAATCATTCTATGGAGGTCATAACTTTACACCGGCTCAGACTAGTCTCAATAATTCTACGGCAAGCACAGACCCATTATCATACTAACTTTTTATACTGTCTGTCCTTTACGTCTCAAGCAGTTACGATCAAAACTGTGTCGGAAATCGCACTGCTTTAAAATCCCATTTTTTCACTGCAACTTGAAAATTTCAGCGCTGCTAAGTTTATTTGTTGTTATAAAACATAAATAGTCTCTAAAGTATCAATCAAATAAAAATATTCCACAAATAACACTTTTAAACTTACTATTGTTTATGCCGTTTACATGTAGATTTTAATGTGCTAACCAATGGAAACGTCCCTTTTATAAATCGATACACTACACAGTCGGATAAACTTATAGCGGAATAACATAAAAACTGCTGACATGTGTGGAGGTTTATAAGTTGTTTTTTTTTCATAATAAACGAACAAGTTTCTTAAAAAGTACATGTATGTAATATTTAAAAGATATATAAGGTTTAAAAAACTATTTGAAGCCGTTAAAAGTTGCGACAGGATTCTGGTCGCTGGGCATATAGGCGTAGAAGGAAAATTTTCCGCATTGATTTGAATGCTAACAGGGTTGTGCGCGAAGGACGAACATCGCATATATAGAAAAGTCCTTGTTGCGCACAAATAGTTGTGCTACGGCTCAGGCGGTGTTCAAACTAGCTACTTTTGAGTTGACTGTCCGAAGCGCTACCAATACTAAATTCGGTATCGAGTAACAAATTAAGGGCCTCGCAAACCTTTAACGCACGTTCCCGCGTATATTTTACTACACACCTGTATATTTAAATACAGAGAGTTACTCACATAAAAAAGAACACTAAGAACAGGATAAGTTTTTGATTATACTGTGGAAAAATGCATGCGTTAGAGTTTTATTTGTAACAATAACATGGCACAGTGAACAAAAACACAACTTCAGTGTTGCCGGCTGCCGTTCGCCAGTGGTAAAGATAACATTTATAGATATATAACATGCCACATACAAATTGATCATAAAATGAAGAAGAAGTGAGTTCTACAGGGAAGCTGTTTTGATGGAAAAGTAGACCATACAGGGTACCTTTTTCGACACTAATCCAACGACCATACAAGGTACCCTCTTATAATCCCAGGGGCGGTACAGGGTACGAACAACAATTTGTTTGAATCGCATTTTCTAAAAAACAAAATAATTGTTCAGTTTAATAGTTATACCACAAGATAGACAATTAGAGGCGCTTCAAAGGGATATCACATATTACGAGAACAACGAAGTTGTCATAGAATAAAAAGCCGAAATCAGTCGTCGCTCTCGCTTCAATTTTGAAATAGCCAATGAGGTCATTTATTTTTATCAATTACAGGGTCAAACAGACACACCGGCAATGAAGCAGGCAATCATTTAATCAATCAACAATCCTTTTCATGATATGATCCAAGTATACAAGTCTATACCTTACAATGTGTATATAAATTGGAAACAAAATAGCACATACATTTTCGTCGCTTAACTGGTCGCCATCTTGCGGACTGCCACAGGGTACCCACAATTTGGTACAGGGCAGCTGTTACATGACAGTGACAACAGACGTTGTTTAAGATGAATACATCTGGAACACTTAACAGCACTATCGACCATTTTCTGTTTTCAGTACACCTGCTGTAAAACGCGTGTTCTGCTGCGAAATGCGCTCGTTAGGTAGCGTGCACTTGTAACCTTGAAACATATACAATACTCGCTATATCAGACGCAGACGATTAGTCAATGTGCTACAAAATGAACTATTTATCGATTGACCCTGTCGTTATCAGGTGGTCTTGTGCTACAAAATGAACTCGATAATAATGTCCAAGTAAGGGCATGTGTTTATTACTCCTTCCTTTTGGGGTGAAGTAAAGCTTTTTTTATCATTGTATTATTGCTCATGTTGTTAATATACTTAGTATGCTGATAACACATTCTAACAAGAAGCGAGATATGTTTGATTTAATGACACAGTTCTAAAAATAAACCGATGATTAATAGCTTAGGCTGGTGAACATATAAACTTCTATCGCTGCATATATTTTGCAATTATTTGCAGACTTCTCCGGGCTTAAAGAACTTAAAACATGGAGGTGTTGGGATTAGTAGATATTCCTTTATGGTGTATTGGAATCGTCGGGTTTCTGAACTTTCTGGTGTTCATTTACATGTAAGTCATATATATAATATATTTTAATATGTAACATTAGTGAAGTCTGGTCCATTTAAGGATAGTCTCAAATTTTAACCAATCAGAGTTTTGAATTTGGACCTGTGATATACGTCAAAACCACCATTTGCAGTCTACTCTTTCGAGATTTCAGATGCCTTTGCTATTTCAGGGCACGTCAAAGGTACCCCACCCCACCTTGCGCGCCTGTACATCTATGGCTTGTTAGTTAATTACAAAATAATATTAAAAACAGAAATATTTATATAACTTGTTAGCTTGTTTTATATATATGAGTAGAAATCAAAGACCTATATATAGGTGTTTGTAGAAGTCGATGTATAAGCGATGTGCATGGCTAAAAAAACTTAAGAACAATGACAATATTGAAAATATATGTACTCGTACAATAAGATAATGAAATTATGAAAACAGATTTACGCACATGGGGGGGGGGGGGAGGGGGGTAAAGTTATGGAACGATTAACACGCATACACTGTGCTATCAGAAACTGTTGTATGAGTAAGATAACAAATATTAAGTTTTTTCTTTCAGTTTTTCTATAGGGTGGTATCATTATATTACGCGCGGTTTAAGTTCACGTATTTCGAGCTAGTGTGAAAGCGCGAATTTAAGTCCCAGCGAAATTTCACCACGAAATATTAAAGTGTCTTAATAGAATAATTCAATTGTGGGAATCTAAGACCGCGCAAATATGTCATTCACGGCTTTTGCGAGAAAATTCATCAGGGTTGATTAGGGTTGATCCTGATCAGACGTCAGGGATGTGTCAGAAGATATGGATCTATATTTTTATGCCTAATCACACAATAAAGGCGACAGACAGAGCAAAGGGTTACTCCGAGACGCCAATTTACCCCGGGAATGTCTTAATTTTAATTATTTTTATTTTTCAGATATACAAAACGTAAGCAATGCTATTTTTCTAACCACGGAATTCCTTCCAAAGAGCCTGTGTTTCTTGTTGGGGATTTTCCAGAACTGGTGAAAAAGGTAATTACCTGCTTTGTTCACAGTTGAGAGAGATACAATTTGTTGTACGCCGAATGAAAATGCAAGCTAGCTTGTACTGTAGAGTAGCAAGAGAAGAAAAACTATGGTTTTAATAATATTAAAGTGGGCTCTATAATTCGCGGAATTATATATTTATCGAGCACTTTATTTCGCGGAGAAGAAATGTTGGATTGCTCTTTCATTTAAAGTGTATATTTCGCACTTTATTTCGCGGATAAGCAATTTAAGATTGATATTTCATTTAAAGTGGGCTCTATATTTCGCGGGTTTATATTTATCGAGCACTTTTATTTCGCGGAGAAGAAATGTTGGATTGCTCTTTCATTTAAAGTGTATATTTCGCACTTTATTTCGCGGAGAAGCAATTAAAGATCGCTCTTCCATTTAAAGTGGGCACTACATTTCGCGGGTCTATATTTATCGATCACTTTATTTCGCGGAGAAGCGATTTAAGATCGCTCTTTCATTTAAAGTGGGTACTATATTTCGCGGGTCTATATTTATCGATCACTTTATTTCGCGGAGAAGCGATTTAAGATCGCTCTTTCATTTTAAGTGGGTACTATATTTCGCGGGTCTATATTTATCGAGCACTTTATTTCGCGGAGAAGCGATTTAAGATCGCTCTTTCATTTAAAGTGGGTACTATATTTCGCGGGTCTATATTTATCGATCACTTTATTTCGCGGAGAAGCGATTTAAGATCGCTCTTTCATTTTAAGTGGGTACTATATTTCGCGGGTCTATATTTATCGATCACTTTATTTCGCGGAGAAGCGATTTAAGATCGCTCTTTCATTTTAAGTGGGTACTATATTTCGCGGGTCTATATTTATCGAGCACTTTATTTCGCGGAGAAGCAATTTAAGATCGCTCTTTCATTTTAAGTGGGTACTATATTTCGCGGGTCTATATTTATCGAGCACTTTATTTCGCGGAGAAGCAATTTAAGATTGCTCTTTCATTTAGATTTGCACATAACTGATCTAGGCAATATTTTTTTCAACCAAATTAAAACTCACACAGATTTCAATTCCGAGAAGAGCTTGTGTGAATGTACATGTTTATACCGCGAAAACAAATAATAGCAAATAAATACAAATGCTTTCAGGGCATGAGCTACATCAATGAAGAGACGGTCCAGAAGTATGGCAAAGTTTTTGGGTAAGAACATAAACAAGTTTTCAAAATTTTCCTAATATATTTAAATCATAGCACTCCGCTGAAAGAAAAAATATGCGAAACACTGTCTATATCCGCACATATCATACAACTGATCGTTGCTTTTTTCCGGAGATACAGTAGTCTTAAAGCTCGGCACTTGATTCGGAGGTCGCAGATCCCGAGATTCTCATGCGATTTAAGAAGATCCTATATGAACCTACATATTTTTTGTAGATCCTATTTTGGCAACATACCTATGTTGACCGTCTGCGATGCTGAATTTGTCAAACAGATCACTGTGAAGGAATTCTCCAAGTTCACTGACAGACCCGTAAGTCGGTTTGTTTATATTTATGGAATGCTGTCGAAAGATTCTTATTTTTCGAGTTGGGTATGTAAACTATATCACGCTTGACCGAAGGTCGAGCATGATGTGGTTTACATACGTAACGAGAATTAATACGAACTTTCAGACTGCATACTGTAATAATGTTCCATTTATTATATATACCGTTCTCGCTCAAAACAAATTTAAATGCACTAAAATCAATTTTAGCAAACAACGTGGTTTACAAAGTAGTAGAAATAAAAATAGTAACGCAATAGTTTATTTATGAATGTACGAACTTGTGTTCTTCTTGAAGATAAAAATACAGAATATTGTTGTGATGTCGCCCTGAGAAACATCAAACAACATTACCTTTCAAAATGGATGTAACCTAATTAGCAAAATTTCTGTATTTTTATCATGACGAAAAACACGAGATCGAAAATTTCGAAATAGTGAAATTTTTTATAACGTATACAACTGACTTCTTTTTTTTTGAAGATTTTACGTATTTGTGATATTTATGAATGGAGTAGAAAATTTATGGATTTCGTAAGAATATCGTAATACATGTAATAGTAGAACAGCGGAGGGATTTTACATGCTTTTTTTACATGATTTAGAGTATAATAGCCATGGACAAGTTCTGGAATTCCTCTATCACAAACGCGCACGGTGACCACTGGAGATTTTTAAGAGCAACTCTTAGTCCTTCGTTCTCGTCAGGAAAGTTAAGAGCGGTAAGGTTATTGTTGTTGTTTCATTTTATTGGGTAACACTCTTTCCCATATTTTTGTAGGTCATACTCTAGGGTTTGTACCACTAAATTTCGATTCTAAAAGCCGTCCCAGACGTTATGAAATTTAGAATCATTCCGTATTTCTTGTTTCTAGCACTTATATATGCGTAAATAAATGTAATATTTATCTTTGCCGCAAAAGCTTAACATGCTACATCGCATTGTTGTATTTATTCGACAATAAAAAATAAAGCTATTGCCACAGTGACTCTATGACCTATGGAAAAGAGTCGCACCCCATTTTATTATCAGTCAGTCATACTCTTCTTAAAGACGATAGCGCTACTCCTAATAAAAAACAGCTGACATGTACTTAAAAACAAGACAACAAATATGATCACGTGACGGTCTACTTCTTAGTAATCATTTATACTATGAATTTCGATTTCAATAAGATTTTGACCCAGCGATCGAGCAACCTCCGTAAACACCTGTTGCACTGCAGCACTTCACAAGACGCCGACCACTTTTTTTTCTGTCATGCGACGACTGTTAGAACTCCCGCCCCAATCAAAAGACGTTGAATTTTACTTCCTAATAAGGTTTTGCTGTCAATCAATTTTTGTCACTGTGGGTTCATTCCCCTTGCAGATGTTGAAACAATAACAAAAGGTGTAGCTTAAGGTAAAGCAACCCGAAGGCGTGATTAACAATGAACAACGTTCTGGCAATTTCACATTCCCGCGCTACTTCTCAACTAAAATATCAGTCGCCGCGCATCGTGTTTGATGTTTTGGTTGCAAGCAAAAATCTAACTGAAATCGAAATTTGTTGTAAATCGGCGGACGCGTTATCGACTCTAAGTAGCATGCACCAATATTCATTCCAGACACGAGATTTTATACTAACAATATTGAAATTTTGTTGTTGTTGTTGTTTTTCAGATGGAACCCCATTTACACACTTGTCTTCAGACATTACATGAACTTTTAGATGAAAAGAATAAATCGGAACCAGATGGATTTGACTTAGTGCCGTAAGCTCTCCCTTTAACATACATAGCTGTTTTATAATGTACCCTTCAAATTGTTTATGAACATCTTGTTACTTTACCAAGAAAAATTGTACTTGTGGCCATTCCTGATAAGCATATTTCACATTTTTTGTATATTTTGACCTTAGAAATGATATGTTGACCTGACTATACATCTTCAATGAAAGAAATTTGCCGTTAAAGGTGCTTGGTCATGTGCAGTGTATCCGTGCGAAAGAATTAATTGTTTTCAAATTACAAAATGTATGATATAAACTGTAGAAGAACTGTAAACAATGTAAATGCGATGTAAAGACACAGTCAATGGACGAGTAATATATATTTAAAGTCAATTTTGTTAAAACGTTACTTACGCAGTAAAATGAACTCTTAACTGGCCCTTTTAATGTATTTAGTCCAAAATTTTGGCGGATTTCGCTCTTATTCAGTTTTTTTTTAGCAATATATACCCACACTGATTATTAACCACAAGTGACACAATAAAGCATTCCACACTGAAAGGAGAAAAGGCAGCTTTATAATAAATCAGTCATTTGCTGAGAATGTGTGATTCCTTCATTCTATTAATAGCGTAATGCTTTTTCTGTTACATTTTTAAACTGAATAGACTAAATGACTAAATTTAATGCTGAGTAAACAGTATATTGCAATGTTTGTTTCCTATTGCAGATTTATAAATGGCTATACAATGGACGTGATCTGTAGACTGAACTTTGGCCTAGACGTAAGCGCCCAGACATCACTTGATCACCCGTTTATCAAAAATGCCCGAAACATTGTGTCCGGGTGTGGACTTATGAATCCAGTCATTATGCTTCAACGTAAGTTGACGTGATAACTTGAATTGACGTCATAAAATTGAGCAGAAAACAATAATTATATTGTTGTTAATGGAATAAGAATATAATAAGTAAACAATTGTAATACAATTATTTAATATTTTGTAAAAAAAAAATAAAGCAGTGTTCTTTTGAAGATAGCGAAACTGAAAATACGCTAAAACATAGTGTTTCAAAACGAGACTCAAATGTCAGCTGACACATAAACGAACAAAATTAATGAAGTATTAATTATATATTAAGCTGAGCACTCACAACTTTATTACCCTCACATTGTAAAGTTACCTGAATCTTTGATATTTTCATGAGTAATTGTTTACTAAAATTAAATTTTTCATTGTGATTTTCCCGCATTTATTTTCTTCACGTCTTATCAGTACCTGTAAACTGTAATATGTTCATGAGGTATACTCAAATCATCTTTTTCATAATTATTTTCCCGCATTTATTATCCTCACATCTTATAGTTACCTGTAAACTTTGCTATTTTTATAAGGTATATTTCATTTAAATCATCGTTTTCATAATTATTTTCCAGCATATATTAACCTCGTGTCTTATAGTAACCTGTAAACATTGATATTTTCATGAGGTATGGTTCACACATATTATCTTTTTCATAGTGATTTTCCCGCATTGTTAATCTCACATCAGAAAGTTACCTGAAACTTTGATATTTTCATGATGTATTGTTACTCAAATTATCTTTTTCATAATGATTTTTCTCGCATTTATTACATACACATTTTATTGTTATATGTAAACGTTGGTAGTTCACTCCGATAATCTTTTTTATTATTATTTTCCCGGATTCATTACCCTCACATCTTTTAGTAAACTGTTAACTGTGATATTTTCATGAGGTGTGGTTCCAAATTATCCTGTTCATAGTTATTTTCCCGTATTTATTAACCTCACATCTCAGAAGTTACATGTATGTTTTCATCATGTATGGTTCGCTCAAATCATCGTTTTTCCGCATTTATAATCCTCAAATATAAGAATTATCTGTTAACTTGATGTTTAGGAAAAATGTGAAATATGCATATCAGGAATCGCCACATTCAGAAAAACAGCCTCCCCACACAGGTGAGAGAGGGAGAGAGCATGGTTAATAAAATGATCAGTTTCAAAAAAGGCACCACAAACAATTAACAAAAATAGAACCCGAGGGGTTACCGCCTTGGAACGGTCAGTGGCAAATCAAATTGCCACTGTGGGTTTAAACCAGGTTCTAGGGTGCACCAACCTCACACTTGCCCCAACAGGTTCTCATATCACAAAACAAGTACAAGTTGTCTTGGTGAAAAAACTCCAACTCACTTATCGGCTCAACAATGTTGCATGCATAAGCACACAAACATATAAAACATAAGAAGGTATGATTCTCTCAAATTATCGTTTTCATATTGATTTATCCCGCTTTAATTATCATAAGATATTATATATTATCTGTAAACTTTTATATGTTCACGAGATAACATGGTTCACTCAAATTATCATTTTCATATTGATTTTCCCGCTTTAATTACCCGTATATATTATAGTTATCCGTAAACGTTATATGTTCACGAGGTAAGGTTCACTAAAATTATCTTTTTCATACTTTAGTGATTTTTTCCCAAATTTATTACCCTCACATCTTATACACTGGTCAAAAGTTCTAAGTGCACACTTGATAAATGTTAATTTTTCCAATAATTTGATTGAATCTTTCAAAATAGGGTAAATTACAATGAAGAAGAATCAATATTCTATTACAGCACACCAAAACTTTTAAGTCTTCTTAACCAGATTAAAAAAAAATAATATTTTAGCTCACTTGTTCTCAGAAGGAAATTCTCAAGTTAATTATCATTTCATCGGCTATCATTTGTGATCGTTTTCTCATCTCTGTATAATTTAAATTTCATGCAGATTTAAAGGAAATACTGTATCATTTCATCGGCTATCATTTGTGATCGTTTTCTCATCTCTGTATAATTTAAATTTCATGCAGATTTAAAGGAAATACTGTAGTTTGCCATTCCATTGCACTGAAATAGCTTTCTGTAGCTTTGTAATGGTCTGCTGGGCACGATGCGCCAGCATACTCAACTTTATTTTATCCATATAACGTTTTTAAAGGATTTCAAGGAGAAAATTCCTTTGTTCACACAATGTTTTGTGCCAAAAGTTTTTGAATTGTCTAGCAGTTTGGGATGATACAATTTTCTATGAAAGATGTGTAACAGCCTTTCCAAACGAAAAAAAATGTATTCATTTCGATAAAATTGACCAGTTTTCGGATACGCCTTTTGACCGAATAAGCGTCATTTTCGAATAAATCGATTTTGAAGTTTATTGAATTTCTATAAATTTTAGTTTTAAATTTTTATTTATTGGACACTTATCCAACAAATGTTACACTAATATTTTCGAGTTTACGTTGTTTTACGTAAATATTTAATGACGTAATTGAGTAACATCAGCGTTCAACGTAAGCAACGTAATCAATCTAGAAAATAATATCGTTTGATTTTCTTCTTAAATTAATAAAATATGAAAAATAAGGTATTTCTTTTGCATTTACGAAAACCGTCAAGATGTTTTTACAACAAATTTGAAGTTGTGCCTGTGAAAAGAATTTTGACGGCAATGTCGTTGTCTGCTGACGTCAACCGTTCCATGGTTACAATTTGTTGGTGTGTTTTTCGTGTTTGTCTTGAGTCGATGAACATGTGAAAAACAAAAACGAGTGTAAAAAAATAAATTTCGCTTGCCGCACGGGGATAATGCATAAAAAGCGTATGCCGACGTGCATGACGTAAAACGTAAAACATATGCACGATTTTCAAAAAAATTATTGTTGTTTGATCATTATTAACATTAAGTCAAACTTTCATTCAATTTGAATAAGTTTACTTTAAGATATTCAAAATTGAAAAGTGTGCACTTAGAACTTTTGACCAGTGTAGTTACCTGTAACCTTTGATATTTTCATGAGGCATGGTTCACTCAAATTATCTTTTTTTTTCCACAGTGTTTTTCCCGGATTTAATACAGACGAGGCTAAAATGTCTATTCACTTCCCACATTGTTCCAAAGAAACCATTTCAGTATTTCTGGGACACTTCGAAGCAGTTGTTTGACGAAAGGAAACACGAAAATTCGGTGAGTTATGGCTGTATGTAAGTCCAATCCATATCATTTTTCACCATATCACTGCACTTCATATGGGGCGCGTCACGGGAAAATGTACCTTCGGGCAGTTGACGTCAATCTTTGAAATGACGTCATAAATTTGAGCAGTCGACATTATCTATTATGCATTTCGCGGTCAAAATACCATTTTATTGTCAAAATGTGTAATTAAATCACATTTTAGTTAAAAGAAATTGATTTAATAGTTGTAAGTTCTTCTAAATTTAGTAAACACTAAAATATCACTAAAAATGACCGAAGGTACCTTTTCCCGTGGCGTGCCCCATATGTTTGTGTGTTTTTGTGTATCCCGCTTTCTAAATGTTGTCATTTTGAAAATATAGTAAACATCATTATATAGTTGAAGGGTGGGTTGGAGATGGGTTGGAGTTATTTCACCAAAACAATTTGCGCTTGCTAGTTTTTATGAGAACCTGGAGGAGGACGTGTGAGGTTGGTGCACCATATAACCTTGTTAAAACCTTTTGAGACAAGAAAATGCCAAAGATCGTTCTAATGTGATATCTTCACGGGTTTTTATTTTAAATTGTTTGTGGTGTGATTTTGAAATCGACTTTTAGAATGATCTTTAGGGTTTAGCAACAAAATTTACAATAACATTTAAGCAAGTATGGCTGTTATTAGATAAAACATGTGCCCTCTACTGTATAAACAAGGTATTACTTTAATTTTACCTAGTGACCTAGTTTTAGACTAACAAGGAGAAATCATCGAGACAAAAAGATTGAGCATGCACAAATGGTTAAGATTAGCAATATACACAATTAAAGACATGCACTTAAAGAAACATAGTTTCTGATGGAACGCAGAGTGACGTATTACTTTAAGAGTGGTAGCTAAAGTAAAAGCCGCTAACAAGTTATTGGACAGTGCACAATGTTTCAAACACTTTACAAAACTGAACTGTTTCCATACCCGAATGGGAACAATCAAGTCTCCCCTCAATCCCTAAATAACGAAGAATGATCTTGGAGAAGATGGGGCGGATCAACTCTTTGTTTCATTGATCAGTACAAATAAACAGAACATTAACATAACAATTCTATATCAATTTTGCAAAACTTTTGCTAATAAGCGATATTCAAATTTAATTGTCTGTCTAACATACAATACGATTTATCGTGCATTTATAGGCACACAAAGATTTACTACAGAACATGATAAACGCCCACAAATTAGACAGGACCGATGATGCCGAAGAAATTCTACAGACGTTTGATGACTTTAAAAAGCGTGGTTAGCCTTCCATTGTTTTACAGCTTTGTTATTCTTTAAAAATAATCCGATACCGATGTCATGCATTGATGATAACATATATCAGGGCTATCCGATTAACCTTTCTTGGGATTGTTCCGGTTAGCTCAATGATTTGCAGGCTGGGCGCAGGCAATATCATTTCGAAATGAATGTCTTTCCCTAGCCCAGGCCGTCTGGTAGTTAATATTGACGTCGTTTATTGACAGTGGAATTTTATGACTAGCCACTAATCTTACTCCTTTATAATTTCTCAAAATAGTTGAAGTACTGTACATGTACCATTATGATTTTACCTTTCACGTCTGGCAGATCATAAATTGCATTTTTAAAACTCTTAACATTTTTATGATTTACATCTTAAATACATAAGATGGTACTACTTACTATAACATGTTATTGTGGCTCTATATTTTGAAGAACTTAAAAACTTTGGTTGATTTTTATGAAAGAAACACTTGTAAATTGTTTGAAAATTGTTTCAATTTTAGGTCTAACAGATGAAGAAGTGATGATAAACTCGGTGATGCTTTTGCTTGGTGGTTATGATACGGTTGCCACGGCGTTGTCATGGTTACTGTACGACATTGCAACCAATCCAGAGGTACAGGAAAAACTGGTACTGGAAATAGATACACAAGTTGAAAAAGTATGTTGTTTTCTTCCTTTAAATAGATTGAAAGGGAACTTTGAAAGCCATCGAACACGACAAATATAAAAATACTGCAGGCTCTGTTTGATTGAGCCTGTTCATGGACTGTAATGGAAATGCATATTACTGCCCACGCCACCTAGCCCTCTTATATTATTTCATCAAATCATTTCGGATATGTAACAAGAGCTGAATGATATTTTATGTAATTGGCACCAAGAGATGACAAGTGGAATGATGACCAAAATTTCAAGCAGAATATAATTCTTAAAGGCAAATAACTCATACATAATATTTATATCACGCTTAGCTTCACCTTTGTAAAATGGTAACAGTTTTTATTGCGCGCCTTTTGAAATATGTCATGCTAATTGTTCATATAGGGGAGAGAAGTTATAGTCATTTCTTACATAAAAAGTAAAAGTGGAGGGCTGCAAAATATTAATTCTTGCAATATTACTTTTGTCAAAAATGAATTTTGACCAGTAAAAAGCTAATTTTAATAAGCTTTTAATTTGCCAAAAATGTTTTATATGGGTTTGGGTCAATTTCAGTTGCATGTAGATCAGCCCCCAAAATGCTTCATTTAATAAGGGCCCAAGATCATAAACCTGAGCTTGGAGACCAGTCTCCATTTCAGCCAATCAGATACTTGAGATTTGAGACTGATCTCTTGATTTAGTTTAATGATCTTGGGCAAAGGCAAATGTAAGCTCAAAAATTGAAATATTTTATATAACTGAGATTTTTCAATTATTCATAACAAGTTAATCGAGATATTTGACAGATTTAAGCAAATTTGAATCAAAATATTGATGTTACATTTGACAATAGGGGTGTAAATCTGGGTTGGGGTCTATTTTACATAATTTAGCTTGAAGCACTCCAGGTTACATCATGTGTATGCATAAACAGTCATATTTTTGAGATGTTGTACAATTATTCATAACCAGTTGTTTAATTGAGACATTTGGGGCGCGTCACGGAAATGGTACCTTCGGACAGTTGACGTCAATCCTAGAAATGACGTCATAAAGTTTAGCAAATAACATTACTTATTATGAATTTGCGGTAAAAGTACCACTTTATTGTAAAAATATGTAAGATAATAACTTTTTAGTTAAGAGAAACTAATAAATAGTTGTACATTCTTTCTATATAAAGTAACAAATAAAATGTCACAAAATATGTCTGAAGGTACCGTTTCCCGTTGTGCGCTCCAAATTGATGGTTAACACGACATTTTAGGAATGCAACAAAAGTTATCGTTGTGTTTGCTTTAACAGGAGAAACCAACCTACGATAATGTCTTCAAGCTCCAATACTTGGACATGGTCGTTAATGAAACACTGAGGTTCCACTCTCCGTCACCCGCGTAAGTTTTAACAATTCAGAGTGTTATCAACAGAGTTCATTTTTTAAATTGTGACACATGCATTCTCATTTTGCAATTAATGAGTTCCGGTACCTAGACTTTGTCGTCAATGAATAACTGAGGGTCCACGCTCCGGCACCAGCGATAGTTCAAATTCAAAATTTCGCCAACAAATTTCACTGTTTTAAATTGTGACACATGAACTCTCATTTTAAAATTGATTATATCTTGTACCTGAAGGTCCACTTACTGTCACCCGCGTAAGTGAAATATGCATATTCAGGAAGTGCAACATTCAGAGACCACAGCCTCCCCACGCAGCCATAAAGTAGAGAGAATAAAGAGAGCATGATTGTATGGGGCACGCCACGGGAAAAGGTACCTTCGGTCATTTTTTGTGTCATTTTTGTTGTTACTATATTTAAAAAGAACTTTCGAATTTCAATTATTTTCTCATAACAAAACAGTGATTTTGTTACACATTTTGACAATAAAATGGTATTTTTACCGCGAATTGCATAATAATTAATGTCGTCTGCTAAACTTTATGACGTCGTTTCATGGATTGACGTCAACTGCCCGAAGGTACCTTTTCCCGTGGCGCGCCTCATATAAGAATGTCAATTTCAAAGACACCACACACAATTAACGAAAAACGCTTGGAGTTACCACCTTGTCACGGTCAGTGACAAAACAATTTGACACTTGGGGTTTAAAACAGGTTTTAACTCACACTAACCCCAACAGGTTATCATATGAACAAATAAGTATATATTGTCTTGGTGAAATAACTCCAACCCAACCATCAACTCGACACTGTTGTTTGCAAAAGCACAACAACAAATAAAACATAAGAAACTGATAGTATTATGTTGTCACTTCACTGTTACAACAGCGGAAGTTCCAATTCAACAGATTTCACTGTATAAATTGTGACGCATGCATTCTCGTTTTGCAATTTGTAAGCTCTCGTACCTAGTCATGGTCGTGAATGAAACACTGAGGGCCCACTTCCCGTCCCAAGTGTAAGTTCAAATTCAAAGTGTTACAAACAGATTTCACTGTTTAATGTGACATATAAATTCTCATTTTGCAATTAATAAGCTCCAGCCCCTAGACATGGTCGCAAATGGAACACTGAGGGTCCACTCATCGTCACTAGCGAAATAACCAGTTTAATGTTTCACTGTTCAAATTGTTACACATGTACTCTCATTTTTTGAAATTGTTATGTAAACAAGTTATTATACTGTTATGTAGGTAGCATTCTTGAATGCTAGCCTGGCTACTGGCGGAATGATTATAATTTAACAAACACATTCACATGCTCTCATCCCTTTGTATTTTTAGTTTCCAAGCCTTATACTCTGTCGCTCTAGTTTTTATAAAGTTTGCTTCACTGTTCAAATACAAATTGCGAAAAGTTACTACTTAATAAATATAGAGTTTCACTTCCCTTGTTCTAACACAAAAAGCGGTTTATTTATTTTAATACTTCTGTTCTAAGCGTTTCCTTCAAGCGTAGCTTATTTCTGATATACTTTTCTGCGTTCTGATATACTTTCCGCGTTTTTATACTATTAATTCTTAGTTCCATTCTAATAACGATTGTTTCCCGCGTTCTTATGCTAACAGTGGTTTATTCCTCTCTTTAAGACTCTTAATTCCGATAACGTTTACCTCCCTTGTTCTTATTCTTACAGCGGTTAATATCTCTCTTTAAGACTCTTAATTCCGATAACGTTAACTTCCCTTGTTCTAACTTTTACGGTGTTTAATTCCTCTCTTTAAGACTCTTAATTCCGATAACGTTTACTTCCCTTGTTCTAATTCTTACAGAGGTTAATTCCTCGTTTATTACCATGATCACTCCTCATTATAATACATAAACTTCAGAATATTCCGGACAGCTCTTGAGGACGTGGATATAAACGGCATTCACATTAAGAAAGGACTCGACATAGCAATCAGAGCTACAGCCCTGCATTTCATGCCAGAATATTGGGATGAACCTCGCAAATACAACCCCGATAGGTAAGTGAGAACTCCAATGTGATATGCCATCTACTTTCATATCGGTAGCCGAAAAATTATCAAAAAATGGAAGACCTAACACACTTTTCCGCTGAATAAAACTTTGCTTTCCTGTAAAACAATTTCATCAGAACACAATTTGGTTACCAATATCATGCTGCCCTAACTTCTAAGTTGACGAAAATTTATCTGAATGAAAACAATTTTTTCTGTTACAGATTTGCACATGAAAACCAGGCAAATATCAAACAATACGCTTACTTATCCATTGGTCTCGGTCCCTGAAAATGTTAAACATGAAAACATGTTTTCTGTTACAGATTTGCACCTGAAAACCAGGCAAATATCAACCAATACGCTTACTTACCGTTTGGTCTCGGCCCCCGGAACTGTATCGCAAAACGCCTGGCTCTTCTGGAGATTAAGGCAACTGTAGTCAGTCTACTACATAACTACAAAATTCTGAAAACAGACAAACTGGAAGTAAGTAAAATCTCGAAATTCTGTTGTGCATTAGTCACATTAAATCTCAAAAACATCCTTGTAATTACATGCAGTCATATCATAATCTTTTTGTTAAATCATAATAATAAGTTCATATTAATTCTGTACTTACTCTTAAAAAATGACACTGATCCGAAAATTTTAAATAAAAAAAATCAAATCTGCTTATCAGAAATTGCCACGTCCGGAAAACAAGGCCTCTCAACGCAGCCACAGAGAAGAAAGGAAAGTAGTAGAGTATGCGCTTATTTTCGAGATTCTACAGTATGTGCTATAAAATGATCAATTTCAAAGTAGACGCCACAAACAATTAAGGAAAATGAAAACCATAGGGGTTACCGTCTTGGAACTGTCAGTGGCAAAACAATTTTCCGCTGTAGGTTTAAAATAGTTTTAAGGGTGCTCCAACCTCACACTTGTCCAAACAGGTTTTCATATGAGCACATGCTGTATTTGTGAATAAGCTCAAACCCACCCACCAACGAGACAATGTTGCATGCGAAAGCACAACGAGACAATGTTGCATGCGAAAGCACAACGAGACAATGTTGCATGCGAAAGCACAACGAGACAATGTTGCATGCGAAAGCACAACGAGACAATGTTGCATGCGAAAGCACAACGAGACAATGTTGCATGCGAAAGCACAACGAGACAATGTTGCATGCGAAAGCACACATACATATAAAACAAATGGAGCTTAAAGCATTGTCAAGCAAAAAGGTGGGTACTCGATAACATTATTGTGACCACCAAAGCCCCAAGAGTTAAATCAACAAGAAGGGGACAGATGACAGGGACAAATGAAACAGTGACCTTCAATACAAAAACCTTGTCCAGTCATTAACGCGACGACGATTTCACATGGTTCCCAGATTTGGTAAGGAGGTTAACAATCACAACACGTCACAACTGATGGTGCGTCTATGTGAGATTTGAGAATACATTTTTCGTTTCAGGTGCCAATGCCGGAGGAATTGGTAAAGTCGCCTAGACCAGCTAAACCGTTAGTTCTTCAACTTGTTCGGAGATAAATAGCGAACATTTCCGGCGGTGTTAAACATACGAACTTTCATTTGTGATGTTGTACATACAAACTATCATTTCTGACGTGTAGGAATTGTTCTGTGAACAATTTCAATTTTTAGCTGCATTAGAAGATACTAAAAGTATGATAAAAAACTAAGCATTATTGTTCATTTTCTATTTATGTACTCCACATTAAATCTTGCCTGTGTATTTGCATTGACTGCGGAAGAAAAGGCAAAGGATTTGTCGAACCTTATTCATCTCAATAAAAGTCATGTGTGCATAGATTCCTGCCTCTAAACTTATAAAAAATGACAAGATTTCTATGCAATTTCAATATAAACATGATCATAATTATTCAAATTTTCGATGTACCTAGAAGGAACGCAAACGTACTGTAATGGATATTTCTTTCTTGCATACCAGATCAGGTCATCCGGTGTTTTCACCCGTGTAGGAAATTTTGATTCTACATCCCCCATGTAGAATGAGTCACGCGCCTTATATGACGTCACGACGTCTGACGCATTTATGAATGAACGATGGAATGTCTCGTATATCACTCCGCTACTATAAAAAAGTAGTGCAAAGAAAAATTTACAGGAAAATACCCCAAAATGCACAAAATAAATACGGTATGCAAGAAAAAGTATCATTCACTTATGTTGAGTTTAGATCGTGTGATCCAGCCCTCGTGAAATGTGCACTTAGGCGGTAGGTAACTCGGCAGAGCCTCGTTACCGCCGTTGTGCATATTTCACTCCTGCTGGATCACGCGATCTTTACCCAACACACGTGAATGATACTTATATTCTGTTTCTGACAATATTCAAAATTGTCCAAATTCTGTTGTTGTTTTTTTCCAGAATATATGAAAATAGAACATTGAAACTCACCGAACACGACAAATACCAAAACTGTTATATGCTTGTTTGGTTGTGCCTGTTCATGGACAGTAATTGAAATGCATATTACTTTCTACTAAGACTAACCCCGAGTTGAGAGCAATTCAATATGTCAGGGATTTCAATAGCTTCTGAAAACCGGGGTCATTTGACCCCTGTTTGCAATTTTTCGAGGGGTTATAATCAGATCGTCACGAGTCACTACCTTGTCTTCAGTGAACTACTTATAAAATTGTTTTAACTTCATTAACTTATTCTCATGGTTCAAAAAAACATTCCCTTCACAATATCTATCTTTATTCTTGAAAAATTGACCACTTTTCCTAAATTCTATTGCATCAAAACGACCTCACGCTCAGAATTAGGTGTGGTCATAAATGAAAAAAAAAATCAAATTTGCCTGCATCAAAATGCAAGAATCTGCATCAATTTGAAATCACTGATATTTACACATACTTTCTTGCATACCGGATAAGTATTTCCGCGTGTTTTACCGGGGAAAGAAAATCTTATCTTTTCCCTAGGGAAAAGATAACGTTCGCGTGCTACACGAGTGATGTCACGTCTTCAAGTATCTGACGTAATTTATTCAAGTTAATGACGTCATTTAGAAAATAAGGTTTACGTTTACGTCGATATTTCAGAAAGTTTAGTTTGTATACTTGTACACAAATGTTATGAACAGTGAAAGGTATGCAAGAAAAAGTATCTTGCATGGGACATTCGGTAAAGATAGAAAAATCTGTCACCTCGGGTGAACTGTTTTGGCGGGAACTCGGCAGAGCCTCGTTCCCGCAAAACAGTTCCCCCTCGGTGACAGATTTTTCCATCTTCACCTCACACTCATGCAAGATACTTATATTCCGTGACTGACGGGCTTCAAAGAGCGTGACAGCACGGATTAGATGTAGGGATGGCGTTTTAGAAGTCGTATCCACTTGTATTTAGTTTCTTCAAACAACTAAAATACATGTATTCTAAAGGAGAAAACTTTATTCATGTCAATTTGAAAATTGTAAACAGATGTAAGATACAGTTCGCATGCCACATGAGTGACGTCACCTCTTCCAGTACATGACGTAATTTGTGCCTAATATATCGGCAAAGCATCGTTTACGCAAAAAATTTTCACGTTAATGGCGAAATCATTGTTCTGTATCAGTTAATGGCAAAATCATTGTTTTATATCAGTTAATGACGAAATGTTTGTTTTGTATCAGTTAGTGGCAACAACCGATTCCTTATTACTATAGTATTAGTCGTTAATGATCAACAAGCATATTGAATTTGAACATATACTGTAACTTGATGGCTGAGTGTGAAACTATTCTAGACTATCAACTTTGTATTTCTATATAGGATTGAAATGTTTTCGCACTCAGCACTCGAACTGTCAAAATACTGTGATAGTGGTATTGTATATTTATTAATGCTTACCATGACATTAAATTATATAATATTTTATTATTATCTATGTTAAGATAGATGAAAGGGAAACTTTGAAAGCCACCGACCACGACAAATATAAACATATTGCAGGCATGGTTTGATTGAGACTTTAAAAGAATTTAATTTTCGGGGGATTAGATTCAAATTGATAGAAGACTGATTGGAGGCAAGTTTTAATGATCAGAATGTTGGAGACTGGTTTCAGATTTAACCAATCAGACGCTTGAGATTTGAGACCGCTCTGCCTGCAGTGTTAGTTCTACTTGATTTGTTTCTGTTGTTAAGGCGTGAGATCTGAGACTTGTCTACAGTGTGTAATGGATGATTTATAATACGGGCATATACGTCGGTTTGACTTTATTAATGTTAATATGTATGTTATGAACGTAACGTCGTTATGGTTTGGCGTACTTTTTATGTGACGTCGATGGCGTCACTTTTGTTTACGTTGTATATACAGAATTAGTTCAAAATAAAAGGTCGAACCTGAAATACTGTATTTCTCTCCACTATACGATCGCATACCCGCCACAATGTAAATATTTATTAAATGCCATCATAATTATAATTAATTTCCCTTCCTTCCATTTTTATTCTGTGTCATTTTTGAGTCTGCGCAATTCAGTTTTCGATGTAAATTAACATTGCATACTTCATTTCTATAAATTAATTGTTGAGAATTCAAAATTGTTCTTTAATGTGTTTGCTTACTTATTTGTGCATTGTATTATTGTCCGTAATATGTGGATGTGTGATAACGGTATGTTATCTTTGTGTCATTAAAGACTGAAAGGAATAACAGATAGGATGCCATTTTATGATTTTATGACAGTTTTTTGGCGTTTTTCCATCCATAATTATATGTTGTTGTTTTTTCAAACTTTTGACAGTATTTGATTGTTGCTCTAAATCATTGAAACCATTTAAAACAAAGAAAATAAAAACGAATAGAAAATAAAGATAAAATAAGGGGTAACTGAAAATAGGGATTGAGCTTCAAAATTATACACGATGAAATGCAAGTTGTTTAAGGGAATAAAAGAATAAATAAATAATAGAAGAAATGCGCCAACACACAGAAAGTCAGCATACGTTTCTGGAGCAACAAGTACTATAAGTCTATCGTCGGCGAGTCCTAACAGATATTTCAAGAGCAGTGTGTCCGAGTCAGCTTCTATAAATACGATAAATGTATTGAACGAGATACTGGAAAGTTTTGTCACAAAAGTATCATGAAATGTAGTCACATCATTGTTGGGGCAGTAAAACGCTACGTCAAGTCTAAAGTCACATTACAGCTGACCACAGAGCGTGATTTCGATTGTTGAACACGGTGTGCAGCACAGTTTTGCCAGGAACGTCACTAGCTCTATACTATCTGGTTTCTCAAGTGCGACTCGCCAGACGTTAGACGTCGTCAGTTCATAGTGTACGTCAATGAATATTCTAAATTCAACACACGCGGTCATTCGTTCATACCACTTTTGACTGTGCAGGCGTAAGAATGTCGCGCTTGCAGGCATTTTTCCAAGAATATTTGCTAGGAAATTTCTATATCTATTTAAAATCATGTAAGTGAGAGGCTACGTTGTATTCATTAAGAATGTTTACAATGATTGTATCGAATAAATTTGCTATGTGTCTTTGAGCTGTTCTTAAGGTATTGAGTTAATCTGTGTACGAGAATTTTTATTACAAAATCTGAAGATTTCATGCTACATAAAGAACCTATTAAGAAATTTAACATTTGTTAAACCTCTGGAACTCCTTTCGCCATATCTGAACGAGTCCTAAGCGCAACGACTGCCTATGTTTTAGGCAAAAGTGATGAGTTGCTTCCATGTGACAGATATCTGTCCGCGTGATGTTGTTCCAAACGTCACAGCCAGCCAAACGCGACTTCTACATTGTGTTATACCTAATGTTTGTATTCTGTAACAACTGCTAAGGTTACACATCCGTAGGAGATCCGAATGGATGGATGGATGGATGGGATGGGATGGGATGGGATGGGACGGACGGACGGACGGACGGACGGACGGACGGACGGACGGACGGACGGATGAATAATGAATGAATGAATGAATGAATGAATGAATGAATGAATGAATGAATGAATGAATGTCTTTATTTATACATGTAGAGGGTTACCCAATTAGTCAAAATAACTTATCTCCCTTGGGCCCCTCTTAATAAGTACATACATATATTCAGTAGTAAGAAAACATAGAAACAACAATGATATGCAAAATACAAACAGAGACATGAAAAAATATTAAATCAATATACATATATAATGCGATCGATTAAAGTTAAGAACATGATCAATCAAGTTTAACTTAAATCGTCAAAATAATCATAATCAAAATGTTTTACAGTCAATGTATTAGAGTTTTATTGATTATTATCAAAAAAAAGGTATGCGGTTTTTGGAAGTATGTATCATAGTTAGTTCTGCTTTATCCAATTTGTTAGGTTACTGGTAAACTGATTAAGTGTTTTACTTAATCTTATGCTTTCCGGTTTACTATTCCAAATCCTGGATCCAGAGTAAGACATACTTTCCTACTATTCTTGGTCGCGGTACTTTAAAATCTGTAGAGCTGGAATTTCTGATATTGAAACCGGATGACTCCCTATATTGGAACATATCTTGTATGTATTCAGGTACAAGTTTATTATGCACTTTAAACATAAATTTGGCTTTCTGAAGTACAATTCTCTCTTTTGTTAAAACTTACATATTCTGGTCCAAATATTGTTTTGAATGCTCTTTTTTGTAACGAGAGTAGTTTATTTAAGTTATTTCCTCCAGTGCCTCCCCAAATAACATTACAAAAGTCTAAATGCGGTTGTATATAAGCTTTATAATACATTATTCTACTGTTTAAGGGTATAAAGTAATTTATTTTAGATAAAAACCATATATTTGAGGCTATTTTTCTTTTTATACTATTAACATTGACATCCCATTTAAGATTATCTTGTATATGTACGCCTAACAGTTTATCTCCTGTTGTTAGTTTTAAACTGATATTTTTATAATTAACATTTAGCTGAATATTTCCCATTTTGGTTCTTTTTTGCGTAGTGATGAAAATGACCTTTGTTTTTTCAGTGTTAAGCACCATGCCATTTTCTTAAAAACAGGTTTCAAGGATATCTAATGAATGCTGAAGATTTTGCTGTAGTATATCTTTGGAAAAACTGATGTCACTGATTGTAGTGTCATCAGCATACAAGTCTGCGCTATTAACAGCTGTCGATAAGACTTGTGACAAATCATTAATGAATAATAGAAAAAGTAGAGGCCCTAAAATTAAGCCTTGGGGAACACCACATTTGATTTCAGCTTCTTCAGAGAGTACACCGTTCAAATTTACAACTTGTTTTCGTTCATAAAGATAGGATTTTAAAAATTTTATTGTTTGATCACTGCATTTATATAGTTTTAGTTTCCTTATTAAGATATCAAAGTCAACAAGATCAAAAGCTTTTCCCAGTGGCAATTTGTTTTGCCACTGACCGTTCCAAGGCGGTATCCCCAAAGGTTCTCTTCTTTGTTAATTGTTTGTTGCGTCCTATTTGAATTGACATACTTATATAAACATGCGCTCTCTCTCTTCCTCTCTTCTTTTTCGCTGCGTGGGGAGGCTGTGTTTTGTGAGTGTGGCGATTCATGATATGCATATATTGCTTTTTTTTCTGAAATCAATCATGATTACTCCAACAAATTTTCCTTCATTTAATGCTGTGATCCACTTATCTAACATGCTTACTAATGCTGTTTCACACCTGTGATTTTTTCTAAATCCACTCTGTGATTTACTTAAAAGATTGTATTGGTTTAAAAAAAAGGCCATAAAACTATCATGAACATGTTTTTCTATTAATTTTGATAATGTAGGAAGAATTGATATTGGTCTGTAGTTATTTAAATCTTGAGCAGACCCTGACTTGAAAAGTGGATTAACTTTAGCTAGTTTCCAGCAGTTTTGTACTGTGCTTTCTTTAATACTTAAATTAATTAAGTGATGTATTACAGGATATATTACATTGGCCGACATCTTCAAAAGCCGTGGACCCAAATTGTCCAGACCTGTGGCTTTGGATATGTCGAAATCATTAAGCATTTTACACACTTTTTTAGTAATATATGGAATGTTGAAAAACATTTCTTTAGGTACCTTTCCATTTACATATTCTTTGATTTCTGTAAAATCTGAATAAGTTGTATTTTCTTTTAGCGATGTAGCAACATTAGTAAAAATGAATTGAAATAATTGCTCATAGTTTCCAAGTCATTTAGTTCAAAACCATCAATATTTAACCGGTTAATAGCAGATTTGTGTTCATTTGGATTTTGGAATTCTTTGAATATTTTCCAAATATTAGCAGGATTGTTTTGACCATCTTCTATTTTCCGTTCAATACTTGATTTTCTTGCTGCATTCATTAGACTTGTTACTTTATTCCTCAATAATCTATAGTTCTCAACATCATTCTTTGTTTTAATTTTATCTCTCTGCTTTATTGCATCTAGAATATCAGAATTTACCCAATCAGGTTGATTTGCCCTCTACTCTGTCATGTCTAACCGGGACATGTTTGTCCAAGACGTTTGTAAATAAGTCCATAAAAGAATCTACAGCATTATTTGGATCAGTTTCATTAAAAATGGTTGACCAATCAATAAGTCGTAAATCTTTTGAGAAATTATCATTATTGAAATTCTTAAAGGATCTGTATTTTATAAACTGATGTGAATTGCATAAATTTTTTTTGTTTGCGTATCTAAAGCACAAATCCAGAAGTTCGTTAAGGCCCGTTTTTCTGAGTGATATAAGAACAATGTCATCGGCCTGTCTTGGTGCACATAGTGAAATATTGTTCATTTTCGAACCACTCGGTGAGAAAGTTTGTTTGACATTCCATCTAGGAATATAGTACACAAGAAAGGCACACATATACTTACTTGTCTGGCGCCCTGCCGAATCTTGAATGGTTCGAATAGATGACCGTAGAATAACACTCGGCTTGACGCACCGTGGAGCATATCATGTAAAATTCTTAGCGGATTCTCGTCCAATGTTATGAAGTTTATATACGATGCCATCGATCCAGGTCATATCAAAGGCTTTCATGGCGTCCATGAATCACGTGTACGTGACACAACCACGTTCCCGACTATAATTGACTGCTTCCTGGTAGAATAGGGATACGATTTTGCTTGACATGCCTTTCTGGACGCCATGTTGGAGGGGGTTGAGTCTAGTCAGTTGATTATAAAGAGGAATTCTACCTGTTCTCCTTGGAAAAATCAACAAATATGTTACCGTTTTTAACCTCATTTAGGAGTTAACCTAGGCGAATGTATATTTAACTACACGGTTCTTTAAACCTGTGAAGCAGTAGCCAGATAGTGGCTTCGTCAGCGTTTTCTAAACAGAGGATAACAAAAAAACATTATCTTGCTTTTGACGCCGCTGCTAATGATTATACTGTTGTAACAGTCAGAAGTACTGCTGTAACTACTTGTCATACATGTCATTTTACTATTAGCAGCTCGTTTGCTCTTATTTATGCCACCGCTAGTCGTAATTATACCGCAGCTGCCTTTCGTGCTCTACTTTTTTGTTGACCATTGCATTGCTATTACTACTCATACATTTTTATGCCGAAACTACATAAAGTAATAATGTGGTATTGTAGTGAAGTTACTGCTGCTACTGTCGGGATTATGACCTCTATAACGAAAGATTCTGCTAGCATCATTGTTGTTTTAACCCTTGTTGTAACCTGGTTCTAATACCGCAAGCATTTGTTTGGTAGGCATACAGCAGCAGGGAAAGAATCGGGACTTTGTTGACTGTCACTCTTAACAAAGCGATGCCTTGACAAAAAATTGGTGTTATGTCCCGCTCTTTCTCTACCAACCACAAAGTCTATCAGTCTTCCTGCCAACAGCCCTATCTAAACGTTCCATTTAGCATAAATAAAAACATGACAGAGTTCAACTACTAATTATTCATAAAATGCATTTCACAAAAATGTGTATACATATGTATATATGTTTTTGATGTAAAGCGAAATTTATAGTTTACTTTAACTTAAGTCTAGCGGAACTGGACACCATATACCTTATCGAAAGACTTATACTGTATAGAGCAAAATATGTGTCTATGCCGTCGTTAATACTGGATCCTCTTTGATAGGAGAGATGTGTAATCATGTTTCAACCTCCATCGGATTTTGGCAAAATTCCAACCGATGAAACATGACAGTTTTGATATGGAGAATGTCAAAACGGACCCGCCAGCCGACACAAACTTAATTCTTTATTGATCTTTTCGAACAGCTAAGTTTTATGATCGAAAGCTGACTTAAGATTACATTACTCAAAAGCCACCATTGGCCCTTCGTAATTTAAACTCGTAAACAAATCCGTCTGCCAAACATTTCGGCCTATTTTCATAGTCAATTGAATAATGCTTGAGGAACTGACCATTGACTCGTTAAATACCTAGATGTAAACATTTTGATTTTTTCGATGCACGGGTATTCGGATTATGCGGGTGTGGCAGTCTAGGCCTATTGGGGGTCCTAATCTCAATATGAGATTCCTCGGCTGCTGACTCAAGGATGTAGGCCCCCGTACTTATCCTTGAATTGGCGAATTTCCAACAAGTTTTTGCTGCATGGTTTCCACTGCAATTCAAACAGGCATGACGATACTGACAGTACATGCAAGTAAAAATTCTGTAATTTAAGTCGTACCATTTTCTGTCCATACTGACGTTGGACATTGCGGATGGCCCCATACAAAGTAACCATCGTTCCTGATCAATGACCCCATATCATTGGCAACTGATTTGCTGCCAAACTAAATCTAAATTGGGTGTCGTCACTTTGCCATTCTTAACCTAACGGCCTTTTTGCTGCTGTTCTTATAACAGCAAATATTCTAATATCGCTTGAATGTGTTCAGGATCTGCAGCCATGAATACAATTGTTTAAACAATAAAAGCATCGGACCACTCATCTGTTTGATTAATTGTTTTACTGTGTGTAGGTAGCGCCGTGGCTAACTGCCTTATGCTATTTATAACCAGCCGCGCCCTATTACCATCAGGTTGCGTCGAACTAGACAATAAGCAGGCTAAATAAATGTACAAACGAATAACACCCTTTGCTTATCCGACCTCAAGCGAGTGATTTTGCGTGTGCACATCATTCTAAAAGTGACGTCGTATAGCAACACTGGTCGAAGATATCAACGCTTATTTTTGCCACTCATTCCTGCGAGAAAGCCTAATGCTTGTTTAGTGACGTTTGTTGATGGACAAAACAGGCTAAATCATAGTCTAGATCATCTAGACGTTTTGTCAATGATCTGTATCACACTGCTTCGAGGAAATCAGAGCATCTGAATAATTGAGACTAGCTATATAAATTTACAAATGATGTATTAAGCCCTGTGCTTATCCTACCTGACGCAAGTGATTTTGCGTGTGCACGACATTCTAAAAGGGGCGTAGTTTACTTATAGCCACACTGGTTAATGATATCAACGCTTATTTTTGCCACTAATAAGTGCGCGAAAGCCTAATGCGTCTTAAGTGATGTATGTTGATGGACAAAACAAATGAAATATGCTTATCAGGAATTGCCACACCCAGAAAACACAGCCTCCTCACGCAGCCAAACAATAGAGAAAAAAGAGAGCATGTGCTTTTAAGAAGATCAGTTACTCCACAAACAATTAACGAAAAAGGAACTTTTGGGTTACCTACTTGGAACGGTCAGTGGCAAAACAATTCCACTTGCAGTTTAAACCAGGTTCTATAGTGAACCATCCTCTCACTTGCCCCAACAGGTTCTCATATGATCAAGTTATCATGGTGAAATAACTCCAACTCACCTATCAACTCGACAATGTTGTTTGCAAAAGCACACGAACAGTCATATAAAACATAGAAGGTAAAGAAAAAATGCGGATACTTAATGACCTTACCCAGAAAACATAGCTTCATCTCGCAGTCAGAATGTAGAGAGGATAAAAGAGAATGTGTTGGTAAGAAAATCAATTTCAAATAAGACACCACAAACAATTAACGAAAAAAGAACATTTGGGGTTACCGCCATGGAACGGTCAGTGGCAAAACAATTTGCCAATCGGGGATTTAAACCAGTGTGAGGTAATTCATATCAAGTCATACTTAATGTTTCGAATGTGTACCTGATTGATAAATAGTAATTAAAACGGCATCATAATAATTGAGTTTTGAATATAATTGGATGATTAATTGAATCATAGTAAATAGATAAAAGCTCCTTCAGAATTTGCTTAACTGTTCATTGACCAATTTTAATGTTTCATTCTGTTTCAATAAAACGCTTTAGTGTCAGTCATGGTATTATAATTCTCTGTAGCTCTGTTGACACTGCAGCATGTCTGGTAAATGTCTGGTTTATGCTTGAAGAATGAAAATAATATGAAAAATAATATGACGAGCTTTCTTATTTGTTCTGACATTGATCTCACCAGCTCAACTCTTGTCAAATTTTAAGGGCGTTCTCTAAAATAATGTAACAGGCGTCCTTGTTAACCAGCATGATATGAGACGTAATTTCTGTCTGTCTGTCTGTCTGTCTGTCTGTCTGTCTGTCCGTCCATTATTAGAGTAAAGCCGGAGGCTGAGCATGTATAAAAACTCACCGCTTTCTTTTATAAATTATCAGAGTATGAATTAATTAATATATTGATACTTTACACCCCTAAAGGAGTTGGGTTAAACAGACGTAAACATTCAGGTTAATTTGACAGATAAACTGGTTAAAACAATATACATTCCCCATATTATACTCATATAGGTAGAGATAGTATTTATGTTTTTAAGTTTATTAATTTGTTCAGATTAATAATTTCGGGTCCCTCCCTTGTTTAGAGCGCAACAAAACAGATTTAAATAATGACCTTTCTGGGTCAGTGTCCGGGTATATGTACACTTGAGGTGACGTCATAACGGATGTAAATTTTTATCGTTTAAAGTGCGGATCACGTCAATCTTAGGAACGACATGCCCTGTCTGCCTATCAAAAATCAGCTGTCAGGAGCAATATCTTTGTAAATGCTCACATTATCCTTCTTAACTCAACATATGTATTCATATCAACAAGACAAAGTGTTGTGTCTGAGGACCGTGACCAACAGGGGTTAAGAAGTAAAAATAAGTCAACTTTTAATTTGTTTCTTGTATAGTGCTCTTAATCCTTACCTTACTGTTGAACATAAGACCTATTGTATCCTTCATTTTTGATTTGTTGGTCTTTCCGAGATCATAAAACTAAAACTGGAAACCAGTATCAAAGTTTAACACCTGATTTGCTGACATGGACACTGCTCAGATGTCAATCAGATGCTTAAGATTTGGGACTGGTGAAACCCAGTTTTTGACCTTGGGCCAGGCTGTGTTTAGGTTCATATTTAAGTTATAGTTTGATTCGTTATTCAGATGAAATCCAGTTTCATGTTTTCGAAGATTTATATCCGACCTTTGCGCATATATAAAGAAATCTTGTCGTTTTTTGCTTTTTTATCATGCACTTTGATGCTAAAGCTCCTATACTCGCGGGGATGATATTTGTTTCGCATATCAGTTGCTTGTTCCGTGTAAAATTTTACGATAAAATCCGAGGAAACCTCTCGTCAAATCCGACGAGATCTCTCATCCGTAACTCCGCCCACTTACTGACGGAACTACTTCCCGGCAGCCATTGTAACTAATGTAAACGAATATCGATAACGAAACAATTTTCCATATTTCACTTCCTTTAATAAACCTTGAAAACAAATAATGGTGTAATTATCTTTTTTTCTTAGAAAAATGTTTATTAAACACTGCTGATTAGACTTTCTCCGGTAGTTCGTCGTTTTTCGTCTGTTTTCAAACGAGTTATTCCTGTAAATTCGTGGCCCGTCAGAAAATTTGTTGTTGTTGGCGTGATGAGAATTCTTTTTTTTTCGTGGGAAACTCTGGAAAATAAACGAGAAAAAACACTTCATTAAAAATGAACTTTGGCTGACTCCAAAAAGACTAATATTTTGAAATGGTTCTGCAAACGCAATTAATAATAATTGTGAATGACAGAAGAGTGACAAAACTTGCTTTTCAACAACGTTTTGTGAATAAAATTACTGATCCAGAATTAGTTTTTTGTGACTAAAAAGTGGATGAAGAACTTAATCTGTTGTTGTTAACCGTCAAACAAAATTATAGTCTAGTTAAACTAAACTTACTGAAATTATTCTGTCTGGTTTTAAATATTAAAATCGTATTAACCATATCCTTTTGATGAACTTAAAACCTTTTTCAACAGATGATGTTATGTGCAGTGTTTTCTGCACCATTTTAAGAAGGGATCGGGGAAACACTACAACATTTTCACTAAAATTGGGAATTAAAACTTAATTAATCAAATGTTAATGAAAAATTATTTTTTAAAGAGTCTACTACCGATCCCCCAAATTGAATTCCAGACTTTAATGTGATATTTCATCACAAGCAAGTAACAGATATTTTTTCTTGCTCATGTTTTGGAAAAAAAAAATCTTTTGCCATTAGGAATGGGCTGATGGCTGTAAATGTACTTAATGCAGGCCGAAATTGTTAATGCAATTGTTAATGCATAGTGTGTTTTTAACTATGAAATCTTTAAAAAAAAATCTTGAGTAATGATTTAACATAAATGTTACAAAGGTAGAAATTTGGAGTAAGTGTATATTAAAATAAAGTTTCTTCATAATATTTTATACATAATTGTACTGCAATATCTTATGAAAAGTTATATTAAAAAAACCTGTCCAGTTATGAGAAAATTTTAATACATAGCCTACTATATTTTCAGTGTAGACTTTCAAACCAGAAGTAGGAAGTGTTGTACGATAATTTATATTCTATCATAGTATATAAACAAGCATAACTATGATTTTGTAAAATAAATCTGTTATTTCAAATTTTTACCTTTCTTGTCTTTCGCAACTCCAGTACGGTTGGTACCTCCTGTGCTGATCAATTCGGCATTACAAAGACATCCATTCATAGGGTTAGAAAATCATGGTGGTACCAATCTACAAATGATAGAAAACGTGTAACTGTTTCTTGATATGCATTATGACACAAGGCAGGTACAGGGTTTAGGGGCAAAACTCAAAAAAATGATACAAGTTATGCATGGTTAATGCATGTGCGACCTGTGTAGAACCAGATCAACTTCCTTGCTATCTTATGTGGATTTGCACTAGTTATATCTTGGTCAGAAATAACCTTAAGAATAAAAAAGGGAACAAATGTGCCAGCTGATCTGGATCTACAATGTTCACCCACGCAATAAAGGTGACTTTATTGAGTAAAGGGTTAATATTGGTAGTTACATACATCTTTCTAACATACTTTTTGCAAGTCATAAGAAACTCTTACTGGGGTTTACTTTCATTTTCCAGCAGTGTCATATGCGTGCTAATATGGTGAAAATAAAACTTTAAAATTCAGTTCAATAAATAAAAAAGCCAAATCTTTGCTTTAGGTAATACTATATTTTTTTTTAAATTTTAACAAGACTTGTTTGGATTCGTAGATATATCAAAAGCATTGTAATGTAGTGATAAATATTTGTCTTTGTTGTAGAGTTTTGTCAAAATTTGCTGTTTGTTTTTTGTATTCTTGTTATGAAGAGGGGTATACCCAACCCCACTCCCAGGTTATTTTACATAATCAAATAGTGGACAAGGCCTTTTTCGTTTATAATAATAAGTGCTTAATAGGCGAAGAAAATCCTGTCGTGATCAAATTCCATAAATATTAAAGATGAATCGTTAACATAAGCATCTGCTTTGATAATCTTGTTTTTTTTTCAGAATTTTCATATTTTCATATTTTCTATGTTTTAAATTTTTAATTGGACAAATAAATTTTTCTCTTGTACGTTCGCCAAATATACACACTCTAGAACTGAAGAAACAAACGAAAATAGTAGAGTAGCAATATATACACAATCTGGTTCTGACGAGTAAAAGTGAAAATGGATATGAGTATCTTCAATCTGATTTAAATCATTTCCTGAAAACCGCTACGCTACCAGGATCTGACGACGAGTAACTAAACCGTGCTTTTATCACAAACCTTTTGAACCAATCAGATTGTCGACTACAAAAGTGCAAAAGTGAAAGTAAAAATTGTATTTTAAACCATGGAAACTGTTGACAGCCTGTGTAAGACATATTTTAATAGAAATTTATGTGTTTATATAGTTTTGCATTCATTTCTAATGTAATGATATCTTCAGATAATTTTGCGAGCGTTATAAATCATGCTTCTTGTGTTGACGCAAAATTTAGCAGCTATTCGTCAGGTAGTTTCGATATGCTACCATGCTCAATTTGGTAGCATTGAGTTTGTTCTTATTGTATCATGGATTTTGGTCTATTTTGTATTTTAACTTTTCATATTTAAAATTCACTTCAAATGTTAAAGCTTGAAATTCTTTACAAAGCGTATTTGAGACAAAGAAACCTTTTCTAATCGCAATTACAAGTCTCTAAAATTGTAAACATGTCAGCATTAAGATTGTTATCTTAAGTTAAAAGTCAAGCTCATTGATATTTGGCATCTTGTCACTTATAATCGGATTGACTCGATTGGGTCCCTTTGTCAATAACTTAACTAAGTATCCCCTCCGTGTTTATCACGTAATCATTTGGCATTTGTATGGTCTTCGTAAGACATGTCCAAGTTTCGCAAGGTGTCACGTGTTCAGGTCCTTGATTAGGGAGACCAATCCGATTGGTTGAATCGGTCACCCTACGCATGCGCAGGAAATCGATGCTGGACCCGAAGGTGCGGGGACTCATCACTTTCCTTTGCGCCTTCGTCATATAAACACCTTAACGTGAACTTGGATATTTTCTTATCATTTCATTTAGCTGCACCCGTCGGTACCTCAACAAGCAAGCGAGTTTCCCCAACTCAGGCAAACCCATCATAATTAATAACCAAAAACAAAGTCGGGTCAGCAGATAACTTAATCTCTGTGTCGAGCTAAATACAAATTATGAAAGTTTGTTAAGAACTGGAATAACTTATTGTATTCAATAGTTTGGGATGGATCTAAACTTTAATGTTTACTTATATAAGTATTAATTTTTGCTCAACCTTGGGCTAGGAGGCAGTGGTAGTAATTTGTATTTTCCGTTACTGCATATGAACAGGCTCTAGCAAATCGTTCATGCAATATATTCATACTTGTCGTGTCCGGTGGCTTTCAAAGTTCCTTTTTTATCTATGTAATGTATAATGATCTATGTTTCAGACAACGCAGTACAAGCTTTTAACACGTATGTGTTGAGTGACTAACATTTGTATAGCGACATTGGTTTTGATAGGTGTCGAATATTTGTAGTATGCCTTACTTAGTTCAAAATAAATAATCAGCCGTATTTGGTTAGTGTTAAATAATCAGTCATGATTACTCAGCCGTGTATTTGGTTAATGTTATATAATTAATCATAATGACCCAGACGTGCCTATTTGGTTAATGTCAAAAAATCAAATCATGATTACTCAGACATGTGTATTTGGTTAATGTTAAATCATCAATTATGATAACTCAGCACTGCGTATTTGGTTAATGTTAAATAATCAGTCATGATAAATCAGTCGTGCGTATTTGGTTAATTAAGAAATAATCAATAGCTTCCGGTGATTTATCGCAGGATAATTCACGGGGCGGAGTTCAGATGCGTAAGGATAACAACCCCCGTTCATTATTTTATTTATACTAATGATTCCTTTCTATAAAAATATGACACCCATTATATAAAAATATTCCCCGATTTTATCTTTTAATTTTTAACCCCCACCTAGCCTGTTATTACTGGGCTGGAAGATATATAGGTTTTGTTTACAAGCAGTAAAACAACATCGTCTTTTATTCGTCATCTGGAATGATTCTGATACAGTTTTCTTGATAGAAATGGATATCATCCTTTAGAAATCCTACGTGGGGAATTAATAATATTATGACCGAAGAGTCACTACTCTATTTAAAGTAATGACCTGGGGCGCATAAACGTTCGCACGGACTAGTGTCATTACCATATTCTCCTCTGATGCCTATCGGTGGGGATTATTATGTTGTAACTGTACCTTAGGGGGACGCTATTCTATACTGAACAAAAATAAAAAGTATCCACTTTTTATGCTTATATTCTCATTTACATATTTTAATTTAATCGGGTACGCTTTGAATGGTGTTTTGTTAGTAAATCTCATTTATTTTCAAGTTTGAAAATAAATTTCCACACCAAGACCTAAGCAACTGTCAGTCGAATAGCAATAAATAATGGATAACAAAACACTGCATATTCTTTATAAATGGAGGTAATTGAAAATGGTTGGAATTTTCAGCGTTGTTAATCGAGAACTAGTTGTCAAGTGCCTTGGGAAGTGGTTTGATGCCAGCCTATCAGACAAGGACAACGTCAAGAAGCTAGAGAACCAGGTAGAAGACGGGCTGAAGAAGATTGACCGAAGCAACCTACCTGGGAAGTTCAAGGCCTGGCTGTACCAGCATGCCTTACTACCAAGGCTGATCTGGCCAATGATGCTGTACGAGGTACCCAGCTCAACAATAGAAGCCCTGGAGAGAACCACCAGTAGACATCTTCGCAAGTGGCTTGGAATCCCACCCAGTTTCTCCAGTGTTGGACTGTACGGAAAAACCAACAAACTGCAGCTCCCACTCTCTTCACTGGTAGAAGAATTCAAGACTGCGAAGACAAGACTGGTGCTTACCTTAAGAGACTCCCCAGATGAGCAGATCCGGGAAGCAGGGATCGTTACCCGTACTGGAAGAAAGTGGTCAGCGACAGAGACGGTCAGCCAGGCGGAGAGCTCTCTCATGCACAAAGACATCGTCGGTGTAACGGCTGTCGGACGACAAGGCATTGGTGCGACCAAGACACTCCTATGGAGCCAAGCCAACCAGACTGAGAGGCGAGCCCTGATACAGTCAGAAGTACGGAAGGAAGAGGAGAACAAGAGACAGGCCAGAGCGGTACAGATGGGTGCGCAAGGAGCATGGACAACATGGGAAACCATGGACAGGAAGCTGACCTGGGAAGACATTTGGAAGTATGAACCACTTCGTCTATCCTTCCTCCTCAGGTCAGTTCATGACCTCTTGCCATCTCCAGCTAACCTCTGCCGATGGGGACTTATCACAGACCCAACATGCAGTCTGTGCAAGAAACCAGGCACTCTGGAACACGTTCTATCTTCGTGTCCCACAGCACTGACGCAGGGCAGATATCGCTGGCGGCACGACAACGTCCTCAGAGAGGTTGCCGATTGGCTGGAAGGGGAGAAGAAGAAGCCACGCAGAAGTAACTCACAGACAGGCCACATCAACTTTGTGAGATCGGGTGAAACTGCGAAGACAGAAGCTTCACAGAAGAAATCAATCCTTGACGGCGCCACAGGATGGAATATGGCAGTCGACCTAGGAAAGAAGCTCGTGTTCCCAGATATCGTCCAGACCAACTTGAGACCAGACATTGTACTGTGGTCCGAGACAGGGAAGAAGCTCGTTGTCATCGAGTTGACAGTACCTTGGGAGACGAGATGTGAAGAGGCCTATGAGAGGAAGAAGGCCAAGTACACTGAACTACTTGAGCAGTGCCGACACCGAGGTTGGCGGACATGGCTTTTCCCTATCGAAGTAGGCGCTAGAGGGTTCTGTGCGCAATCTGTATGCAGATTGATGACAGCTGTTGGCACCACTGGCAGAGACAGGCGCCGGGCAATCCAGAAGCTGAGCCAGGCTGCAGAGCGGGCGTCTAGCTGGCTGTGGCTACGACGCGAGGAGACAAGCTGGATGCGATCAACCTCCACACCGTAAGACGGTGGGCCCACCCGCCATTACAGATGTACTTGGATAAGGGCCGAAACATCTGGCGGGCACCAAGCTGACGATGGAGGGAGATCTGCAGTCAAGAACCAGACCTCAGTAAGGTGCGGTTAAGACTGTACTATCCACATTGACCATCTGGTTTACCAGTGACTTCTAGGAAAGACTAGATGGCAACCAGGAATAGATTGGTGACACTGGAGAGACAGTTGACCCCAGGAACAGACTGGAATCGGGGCACTAGGGGTAGCATCCCGACGTGCAGCCTTCGTGAGAAGACACCCACAGACAAGCTACAGACTACAATAATGAAAGACACCCCCCCCCCCCCCCAGAGTCTTCCGAGATGGGGGCAGGATGAAAGACTCACATGGACGGATTTTATGGAATCGACACGGCCTGCCCAATCGACTACGAACTCAGCACCAGGGACAGTAACTTGCCCTTGTGGCAAAGTCTGCAAAAACCAACGAGGGTTACGCATTCACCAGGGGAAGGCTGGTTGCCAGCGCGTGAGGCCACTTGAGCAGCGCATAGCCAGTATGGCTAGTGAGACGCGGGAGCACTTCAGTCAGGAGACTACCCACAGTACTGATGAACTCTCCGCTCAAGAGACAGCGTACGATGCCACCCAGGATCCAGTGATGGATGAAGACGACCCCCTCCTAGAGTTACTGAAATACTCACAGGACACTAGCAGCCAACCACAGGAGCAAGAGGCCATCCCTGACAGACCATGCCCACTGCCTACCACAAGAACACCTAAGATCAAGTGGCCCAAGGCATCCGAAAAGGCACCATGGAGACAGTTGGACGAGGACCTAGACATCATCCTCGAATCATCCATGCAAGGTCCAGTACACCGGAAGTTACACACCCTTACTACCCTTGTCTACTCTGTAGCAAAGGAGAGGTTTGGGATTGAAGAAGCCAAGAAACGCAAGGAGGCTCAAAAGCCGAACCGGAGGCAACACCGCATAGAGAACCTGAGAAGAGAAAGAAGACAGCTGAAGAAGCAGTATCGAGACAGCTCACCAATGCAGCGCCTTGGCCTGTCTCAACTACGTGACACACTGCGCACACAGCTGAAGTCTCTGCGGCGAGCCGAGAACACGAGGAGAAAAGCGAGGGAGCGAACACGAAAGAGAGCCGCGTTCACAGCCAACCCATACAAGTTCGCGAAGACTCTGCTTGACAAGGAGCGTTCAGGAACACTAGAGACCCCACTAGAAGAGGTTGAGAAGTACCTACATGATACGCATTCAGATGCCAACAGAGAAGACGCCCTAGGGGACTGTGACCGGATAGATCCTGCCTTACCACCAGAGACGCCACTAGTAACCACTGAACCCACACTGGGAGAGGTGAAGGGCGTCGTCAAGAAGGCTCGATGGGGCTCTGCTCCTGGCCCTAACGCCATCCCGTACAAAGTGTACAAGATGTGCCCACTCCTACTGAAGAGGCTATGGAGACTCCTCAAGGTGGTGTGGAGGAAAGGGGAAGTACCTGAAGCCTGGAAGGAAGCAGAGGGAATATTCACGCCCAAGGAAAGGAACTCCAAGACAGTCAACCAGTTCCGGACCATCTCGCTATTAAACGTCGAGGGGAAGATATTCTTCGCTATTCTTGCCAGAAGACTCACCTCTTTCCTGACGACCAACGTGTACATCAACACTTCAGTCCAGAAGGGTGGAGTACCTGGTTTCTCCGGTTGTGTAGAGCACACCAGCGCCATCACCCAACTAATCCAAGAGGCGAAGACGGGGAAGAAAGACTTGACAGTAGTTTGGCTCGATCTTGCCAACTCATACGGATCTATTCCCCATCAACTGATCTACACAGCCCTCCAACACTACCACGTAGACAACCATGTCCAGAAAATCATCACCAGCTACCTTGACGGCATCAAGCTTCGGTTCTCTGTTGGTGACCAGTTGACGAAGTGGCAGAAGTTGGAGAAAGGTATAGTCACCGGATGCACTGTCTCTGTGGTACTCTTCGTCATGGGGATGAATCTGCTCATCAATGCTGCCATTAGAGAGACCCGCGGACCAAAGACAGAGTCAGGTATCTATCTCCCATCCAGCCGAGGCTTTATGGATGACCTCACGTTGACGACACCAACACACGTCCAGGCTAGATGGATGTTGACAGCACTGTCAGATGTCGCTTCATGGGCCCGAATGAAGTTCAAGGCCGTAAAGTCCAGGTCCCTCATTATCAAGAAAGGCAAGACAACAGACAGATTCGTGCTCCGAGTACAGAACGATGAGATCCCATCTATCACGAAGAATCCAATCAAGTGCCTTGGGAAGTGGTTTGATGCCAGCCTATCAGACAAGGACAACGTCAAGAAGCTAGAGAACCAGGTAGAAGACGGGCTGAAGAAGATTGACCGAAGCAACCTACCTGGGAAGTTCAAGGCCTGGCTGTACCAGCATGCCTTACTACCAAGGCTGATCTGGCCAATGATGCTGTACGAGGTACCCAGCTCAACAATAGAAGCCCTGGAGAGAACCACCAGTAGACATCTTCGCAAGTGGCTTGGAATCCCACCCAGTTTCTCCAGTGTTGGACTGTACGGAAAAACCAACAAACTGCAGCTCCCACTCTCTTCACTGGTAGAAGAATTCAAGACTGCAAAGACAAGACTGGTGCTTACCTTAAGAGACTCCCCAGATGAGCAGATCCGGGAAGCAGGGATCGTTAACCGTACTGGAAGAAAGTGGTCAGCGACAGAGACGGTCAGCCAGGCGGAGAGCTCTCTCATGCACAAGGACATCGTCGGTGTAACGGCTGTCGGACGACAAGGCATTGGTGCGACCAAGACAGTCCTATGGAGCCAAGCCAACCAGACTGAGAGGCGAGCCCTGATACAGTCAGAAGTACGGAAGGAAGAGGAGAACAAGAGACAGGCCAGAGCGGTACAGATGGGTGCGCAAGGAGCATGGACAACATGGGAAACCATGGACAGGAAGCTGACCTGGGAAGACATTTGGAAGTATGAACCACTTCGTCTATCCTTCCTCCTCAGGTCAGTTCATGACCTCTTGCCATCTCCAGCTAACCTCTGCCGATGGGGACTTATCACAGACCCAACATGCAGTCTGTGCAAGAAACCAGGCACTCTGGAACACGTTCTATCTTCGTGTCCCACAGCACTGACGCAGGGCAGATATCGCTGGCGGCACGACAACGTCCTCAGAGAGGTTGCCGATTGGCTGGAAGGGGAGAAGAAGAAGCCACGCAGAAGTAACTCACAGACAGGCCACATCAACTTTGTGAGATCGGGTGAAACTGCGAAGACAGAAGCTTCACAGAAGAAATCAATCCTTGACGGCGCCACAGGATGGAATATGGCAGTCGACCTAGGAAAGAAGCTCGTGTTCCCAGACCAACTTGAGACCAGACATTGTACTGTGGTCCGAGACAGGGAAGAAGCTCGTTGTCATCGAGTTGACAGTACCTTGGGAGACGAGATGTGAAGAGGCCTATGAGAGGAAGAAGGCCAAGTACACTGAACTACTTGAGCAGTGCCGACACCGAGGTTGGCGGACATGGCTTTTCCCTATCGAAGTAGGCGCTAGAGGGTTCTGTGCGCAATCTGTATGCAGATTAATGACAGCTGTTGGCCCACTGGCAGAGACAGGCGCCGGGCAATCCAGAAGCTGAGCCAGGCTGCAGAGCGGGCGTCTAGCTGGCTGTGGCTACGACGCGAGGAGACAAGCTGGATGCGATCAACCTCCACACCGTAAGACGGTGGGCCCACCCGCCATTACAGATGTACTTGGATAAGGGCCGAAACATCTGGCGGGCACCAAGCTGACGATGGAGGGAGATCTGCAGTCAAGAACCAGACCTCAGTAAGGTGCGGTTAAGACTGTACTATCCACATTTTATAAATTAATGTTTTGTGGTTTTATTGATCACAAGCGGTAGAGAAAATTAATTTAATTCAAACAAATGTGAATACTTTTAAAAATTACTGACTTTTTCCCGAAAACCTAATTATTACAGAGGGAGATATAACTATGTTGCGGCTGCAGATTTTTAAGAACACTTTATCTCTGCAATGATAACAGTTTCATTTTTATAGTTTTTTTTTTTAAATTTTACAAAATTAAAGACAGGAAAGTGGATACTTTTTATTTTTGTTGAGTATATATCAAGTTATGATCATGATCGTAATCAATCTATGGAGATCATAACTTTACACCGGCCCAGACGGTGTTCAAACTAGCTACTTTTGTTCGAAGTTCTACCAATACTAAATTCGATATCGATTAACAAATTAAGGGCCTCGATTTATAACGCAAATCTTTAACGCACGTCCCCGCGTATATTTTACTACACACCTGTATATTTAAATACAGAGAGTTACTCAAAAAAAAAAATAAGAACAAGATAAGTTTTTGATTATACTGTGGAAAAATGCATGCGTTAGAGTTTTATGCCTAATAAACTAATAAAGTCAGTTTACATGGTAAAAAGTCTATCAATAACGTTCATTTCTTCATTATAAAAGGATCGTTTATGCGCCACCAAAATTGCATGTCTGCTGAAAACATGCGCCACTTTTTCTAGAGTGGTCATTTGTGAATATCTACAACTTTCTTGAATCGTTATATACTCAACAAAAATAAAAAGTATCCACTTTCCTATCTTCAATTTTGTAAAATTTGAAAACTCAAAATTCTATATATGATAAATTTTGCATTTCTGTTATCATTGCAAAGAGATAAAATTTTCTTAGAAATCTGCAGCCACAACTTTGTAATCATTCCTTTTGTAATAATAAGGATTCCTGAAAAAAAAATCAGTAGTTCTTTAAAGAATTTACATTTATTTGAATTGAATCAATTTATCCACCTCTTGTAATCAATAAAATCACAAAACATTCATAAAAAACAACAAGTTCTTGACAAACAATACTATATATTCCAACCATTTTCAATTACTTCCCTTTAATTGAATATGTAGTGTTTTGCAACTCATTATTAATTGTTGTTCGTATAGCAGTTGCTAAGTTCTTGGTGTGGAAGATTATGTTCATGAACAAGTTAACTTAAAAACAAGTGAGAGTAATTATCAAAACACCATTCAAAGTGTTCGTAATTAAATGAGAATGTGTTAATGAGAATATAAGCATAAAACGTGGATACTTTTTATTTTTGTTCAGTATATTTTGCTTCGGGCTTTGTTTGACTGTAACAGGAAATATTGCATTTTGTGTTGGAGGTTACTAAAGTAAGAAACCTACTCTAAATTTTTAACTGGCTTGCTCATAAAGTATCGTTATGACATAGTTTCTACAATATTTTTGTATTTAACTTTGTATTTTTTTGGATGTGCGATCTAAAAACTTAGTTTATATGCAGATCGTACATCCATCCGTATTAATAAAAATTAGTTTAGAACAACAGACGTTGTTTAAGATGAATACATCTGGAACACTTAACACCACTATCGAACAATATCTGTACACCTGCTATAAAATGCGTGTTTTGCTGCGAAATGCACTGGTTATGTAGTGTGTACTTGAAACACATACAATACTCGCTACACTCGGATCACGCTTCTTTGTTTATATCCGAGGCTTGCCGGAGATCGCCGAGTTGATACGATTGTCCTCGCAATATCAGACGATTAGTCAATATAGTCTATGTGCTACAAAATGAACTATTTATCGACTGACCTTGTCGTTGTCAGGTAGTCTTGTGCTACAAAATGAACTCGATAATAATGTCCAAATAAGGGCATGTGTTGGTACGTACTTCCTTTAAGGGTTAAGTAAAAGTCTTATATCACTATATTATTGCTCATGTTGTTATAAAATGCTGATAACACATATTAACAAGAAATTTGATGTGTTTGATTTAATGACACAGTTCTAAAAATAAACGGATGATTAATACCTACGCTGGTTAACATATAAATTTCTATCGCTGCATATATTTTTCAATTATTTGCAAACTTCTCCAAGCTTAAGGAACTTAAAAGATGGAAATTTTAGGATTGGTGGATATTTCTTTATGGTGTATTGGAATAGTCGGGTTTCTAAACTTTCTGGTGTTCGTTTACATGTAAGATAAAAAATATTATTATATATTTTAAATATGTAATATTAAACATAAGTGAGGTATGCAGCTACGTAGCTTGACCCTAAGTTCAAATATTCCTGAATTGCACATTCTTAGACTAGCTTCACTTTAACCATTCAGTGTTTTGAGTCTCCAGTCTCCAGTCTCTGTTTTTAACGATTTGGAGCCTTATATTCTACCCGAAACGCACCGTTTGGAATATAGGAATCTATAGAGATTTCAGACGCTTTCGATATTTCATGACATGCCCAAGGTACCCAATCTCAAACTGTTGTGCCTGCAGATCAAATAGGTACTAGTTATGGCCTTCAAGTCAAATACAAAATAATTAAAAACAGAAGGGCTTATAGAACGTGTTAGTTTGTAAAATATATGTGAATAGAAACTAATGAACAGACGGTATGCATTGCTAAAAAAATGAGAACAGAGTCAATAAATTAAAATGCAAATTAGTTATGAAATTAGGCAAACAGATTTACACACAAGTTATTGAACGGTTTACATGCACATCCAGTGTTAACATTTGTATTGTAGATAACAGGTATTTACTTGTTGAGTATTATCTTTCAGTTTTCCATTACTGTGGTATCATATACTACTCAAAATTTGATAGGGATCGCTTTCTGTTTTATCCCGAAATATTGCCCCTTCCAAGTTTCAACCGCTGTTCCACTTCCAAAGATTGACGGCTTATTCTTTTTGGCACATAGCTGATGTCAAATGAACATATTTTCAGAATCACAGCAAATAGTTTATCCTTATGTAAGGAATAAACGCAATCTTTTAAGTTATCCTTATCGAATTTTGAGTAGTATATGTCTCGAAGGTTTAACTGTGTTTTACTTTCATGTATTTATCACGCTTGGGTAAAAGTACGAATCTAAACCCCTGCAAAATTACACCACCTAATGCTATGTCTCAGAGGAAAAATCAATTCAGCGCGCGCAAATATATCAAGTAAGTTCAATCGATGGATACAAATGTTAAGACCTGTCAGCTGATAGTGTCAGGCCCAGTATTTTAGATTTAAAATTAGAGACACTGATCAATGTGGTCTCGAATCCCAATTTTATTATCTGCGGCCCTGTGTAATGCTTAAAAACAATAAACTTCTTGTTTTATCGCGTGTGTGACCAGAGAAGATTCAAATCAACCGGAACATCCGTGCCATCAGATCTGAATCTAAAGTTATTTGCTAACTGGTAAAAAAACAATTTGATGTAAAAAAGAACAGTGTAGCCGCCGATCAGACGGCATGAGTGTGCCGGTTGTCCTGGATCTATACTATTCCACCAGGTCTCGCGATGAAGGCGACAGACAGAGTAAAAGACTCATACCAGGTGCATGTTTACTTTTCTTTCTTTTCTTTTGTAGATATACAAAGCGAAAGCAATCATATTTTGCTTACCATGGAATTCCTACCAAAGAGCCAGTGTTTCTTGTGGGGGATTTTCCAGAGTTGGTTAAAAAGGTAGTTACTTGTTTTGTTCAAAGTTTAGAGAAATAAAATTTATTATACGCCGAATAGAAATGAACAAAAACTGTGGTTTCAGTAATTGTAAAGTAAGCACTATATTTCGCGGGCACTATAATTATCTTGCACTTTATTTCGCGGAGAAGCAAAATTCTATAAGATTGTTCTTACATTTCTACAAATTTCATTTTCAATAAGATATTGACCCAGCGAGCAACCTTCGTAAACACCTGTTTCACTGCAGCACTTCACAAGACGCCAACTACGTTTCTTGTCATTAGACGACTGTTAGAACTTCTGCTCCAAGAAAAAGACGTTGTATTTTAATTCCAAATTGATTTTGCTGTCAATCAAATTTTGTCGCTGTGGGTTGAATGAATGCGGATGTTAAAACAATAACAAAAGGTGTGGCTTAAATTAAAGCAACCTGAAGGCGTGATTAACAAAGTACAACGTTTTGTAAATTATACTTCCCGTGCTACTTATTAACGAAAATATCAATCACCGCTCATTGTGTTTGATGTTGTGGTTGCAAGCCATAATATTATATATGTGACATCTAAAGTTGTATAACATGTTTAATGTAGTTTACTCAAAAGTTCGAACAAACGATCAGCTGACGGATACCAATTTTCTTTGCCAATTACTACAAATTTCGAGTTCAGTTAGATTTTGGCTTGCAACTTAAACATCAATTAGGTGACGCGGCGACTGATATTGCTGTTGATTAGTAAATCTAGCGGGAAAGTGTAATTAACAGAACTCGGTTCATAGTTCATAGTTCATTACGCCTTAAGGTTGCTTTACTTAATAAGCCAAACGTTTTTGTTAGTAGTATTAGTATATTAGTAGCAGATTCAGTGCTACATGTACCATTCACATCTTTAAAAAACTTAATTTTCAGTACAACGTCCGCAAGGAGAATGAACCCACAGCGACAAAAATTTGATTGAGAGCAAAATCTTATTTGTTAGTAGAACATCTGATTAAAGCGGCAGGTTCTAACAGTCGCCGCATGACAAAAACATGATTGACGTCTTGTGAAGCGTTGCAGTGCAACAGATGTTTACGGTGGTCGCTCACTGGGTTAATATAGATCTAATTGATATCGAAATTTGTAGTATTTTAGAATCATTTGGTTTCAATGTACGAATTTGGTTTCTAGAATTAATATTATATATTTTAATTTCGAGAATAATTTAAATATACCTATACGCTCATGCCGCGATAAATAAAATTTATAGCAAATGAAAACACATGCTTTCAGGGCATGAGCTTCATCAATGAAGAGACGGTCAAGAAGTATGGCAAAGTTTTCGGGTAAGAAAAATTTGTTTTTAAAAGTTTCCTAGAAGTTTTCATCGAAGCAGTCCCTTGACAGTTAAACTATGCAAAACACTGTCTACCTGCGAACCCATCATAAAAATGATTTGTTGCTTATTTTCCGGAGAAAAAGTAGTCTTAAGGTCCGATCCTTGATCCGGAGGTGGCAGGTTCAATGCCGAGAATCCCCTGCGATATTTGCTCCCTAACGTTGCTGAGATACTACATAGGTTAAACGCCTTTCACTGAACAGTATCATTACTGCCGAAACACAGTTTTCAACTCAGCATATTTATTCATATGATCATTTAATTAAATTTATTTAACTTACTACCCCTTCATAATATTACAATTAGTTGTCCAAATTATATTAACTATAATAATTATAATAATAATAATTATTATATTAATTAATAATAATAATAATAATAATAATAATAATAATAATAATAATAATAAATGGACAACTAGGTCGCTGAAGCATACCCTGAATGAGTCTTCAATCATATGTCTTGTAGATCATATTTTGGCAACATACCTATGCTGACGGTCTGCGATGCTGACTTTGTCAAACAGATCACTGTGAAGGAATTCACCAAGTTTACTGATAGGCCCGTAAGTTTGTATATTTTGTATGTTTAGAGACTAGACAGAGACGTACGTTGACGTTCTCTGAGCTCACTAATAGGGCTGTACATGTAAGTTCGTATTGTATGTATTGATTAAAGAATTTTCAAATATGTTGATATGTTATATGTTAATTCCATATATATCAGAATTCATTTTGATACACTTTTTGACAATAAAAAAATTATTATTTCACATCATAAACAATGCTGTCTGCTCAAATTTATGACGTCATTTCAAGGAAAAACTTCAACATTCCGAAAAACACCTTTTCCTGGAACACGTCCCATATGTTCTTTTATCATGCACCTTAATGCTAAAGCTCCTATACCCACCGGGGTGATATTTGTTTCGCATATCGGTCACCGACCCGATATCGCTTGCTCCGTGTTAAGTTTACCATAAAAGCCGAGGACACCTGTCGTCCAATCCGGAGAGACCTCTCATACGTAACCCCGCCCACTTAGTGACGGAACTACTTTCCGGAAGCCATTGTAACTAATGTAAACAAATATCGATAACGAAACATTTTTCCGTATTTCACTTTATTTCATAAAATTTGAAAACAAATAACGTCGTTTTTGTCAGTTTTTTTCTTGAAAAACGTTTATTAAACACTTCTAATTTGACTTTCTCCGGTAATTCGTCTGTTTTCGTCTGTTTTCAAATGCGTTATTCTTGTAAATTCGTGGCCCTTACGATTGGTGTTGTTGGCGAGATGTGGATTCATTTGTTGGCGAGATGTGGAAACTCTGTAAAAAAACGAGAAAAAAAACTCTTCGTTAAAAAAAACTTTGGCTGACTCCAAAAACACTTACATTTTGAAACATGTCTGCAAAAGCAAAAATAATTGTGACAGACAGAAGAGTGCCACACATTGCTTAAAAACTAGGTTTTGTGAAATAAAATTACTGGTCCACAATTATTTTGTGACAGAATAAAAGCGGAAGAAGAATTAAACCTCTTGTTGTAAACCGTCAATAGAGAATAACAGTTTTTTTTAAGTTTAACAGTTTTTTCTGCACCATTTTGAGAAGGGATTGGTGAAATACTGAAACATTTTCACTGAAAATGAGAATTTCAATTTAATTAATCAAATGTTGAAAAAAAAGTTATTTTTAAAGAGTCTACACATTGATCACCAATCCCCCAAATTAAATTTCAGGCTTTAATGTGATTTTTCATCATAAGCAAGTAACAGATATTTTAGCTAGAATGCAGTTCACCGGTACGGTTTACATAGAGCTCGGGCAATAATATAAAAAATTTAATGCAAGCGGGGGGGGGGGGGGGGGCAGCAGCACCCATTAACCACTATATTCTGAACTAACTGTTCAATGAATAAATGAATTAAAATGGCAGCGGGGTTATGGGACGTCAACAACAAATTTTAAGTACCGGTAAACTGCAGGTGTCTCGATATTTTTTTCTTGCTCATGTTTTTGGAAAAACCATGTTTTGCAATTAGGAATGGGACTGATGGCCGTGAATGTTCTTCATGCAGGCGAAAATTATTAATGCATAGTCTGTTGCTTTTTTTAACTATGAAATCTTTTCAAAAATCTTGAGCTATGATTTATCTTATAAATGTTACAAAGATGACAATTTGGAGCAAGTGTTTATTAAAATAAAGTGTCTTCACAATATTTTATAAAATTTATGCACAACATTTACTAATTATTTAGCCTACTATTTCAGTGTTGACTTTCAAACCTAAAGTAGGAAGTGTTTTTCAATAATTTAAATTTCTGTCATAGTATATAAACATGCATTTATAATTATGATGTTGTAAAATAAAACTCTGGTTTTAAATTTTTACCTTTTTTTGTCTTTCACAACTCCAGCACAGTCAGTACCCCTGGTAAATTCGGCATGACAGAGACTTCCATTCATAGGGTTGGAAAATCATGGTGGGACCAACCTACAAAATGATATAAACCATGTTAAAACACATCGCAGGTACAGGGTTTTGAGGCAAAACTCATAAAAATTATACAAAATTATGGTTAATAGTCAATTTTTAATTAACCTTTAACTCCAAATATACACATTTTGATGCATGTGACTCCAGTGTAGAACCAGATCAACTGGCATTATCCTTGATTTCTGATCTCGATTCGCATCAGTTGCATCTTGGTCAGAAATAACCTAACGAATATAAAAGCGAACAGCTGATCTGGATCTACAATATTCACCCACGCAATAAAGATATTTACATAATCAAATATTGGACAAGCGCTTTTCTGGCTTTTTTGAGAAAAAAGACCCTTTCCAAAATTGGGAAACTCATGTCAAGAATCATTCAAAATAGGTAAAAAATGTAAAACAACTGTAAAATGATTGATAAATCCTGTCTCATACTGTCCTAAAACATGTGTTTTTGACTCGTACTAAGCATCCGAATTTCCTGCACCTGTTCAGCATCAAAAATTGTATCTTTCAATAGGATTTTTTTTTAATTGGGAGAAAAATCAAAATTTGCATTGGGAATGCATCAGACCCATGGTAAGCACAGCAAAAGGCCTGTGGAATGGAATCACTCATATAACCCGACTAAAATTGAAGATTTTTCTTTGTAACTTTTGTATAAATTTGCACTTCTGATTTCAAAATGTGTTTATTTAACTGATAAAATTGTCCTGTCAATGGATTGTTGGGTGAACAGGTAAATAAGTACCCTGAAAATGAAAAATTTTAAACACTGTCAAATTCACATTTTAAATTAAAAATTACCTTAATAATACATTTGAGATATCATCCTTCATCACTGAACAGGTCAAGTGTTGACTGATCTCAGTTACTGTAGTGGGTCTGCTGTAGACCCTGTTCTTTTGAAGACCAGCATAGATCAATCTGATGAAACAAGTGATGTTTGCTATCATTGCCCCTTTAGTCTGATGGTTATTCAAATTCGTTGCTGCGTTGATGCCTCATGTTATTAAATATGTTTCATTGGCATTTCCTTGTTGTCAACTTGTTGTGTTGATCAATGTCAAAAATTATAACGATGACACAAATCACTGAACTGGATTCCGGAAACATAGCGATACTTCACTTTTCTGTTGCCACTTTATTTTGTTATAAATCCGATTTCTGATTAAAACAGTTGTTTCTCGACATAGTTTCCACGAACAATTGTTAATTTATCAAATCACACCGAAGTAAACACACGTTTTTGTCAGAAAAAAATGGCGTCCACGATCTCGCTAAAAAAATTTGACTGATCGTATTCCTGAACAATAAACGTTCGTTTCAGCTTATTTTACTTCGTTTATTTGAAATTTGGATAAGAAATGGGTAGTTTATCGCTTCAAAATGTACTAATTTCTCAAAATTTTATGTAAAACATAACAAAAGGGGCCGTTATAAAGGAGAACTATTTATCGCCGCGTAAGAAATACCGCGCGCGTTGTTAACGTTTGTTATTGAAAAAATCACGGTGATAAAACCTTTCATATTGAATTTAGCATACACAAAATCACAGCGGTAAACCTATTCCAGGTGAATTTAGCATACAGTAGAAAAACATCGATATTTTAGTGGTAAGTGCATGATAAATAGAATAACAGGTTACTGTCTTGCGATATAAGTGTTATCAGGCTCGGCCGATATGGGGGCGGAGGAGCTCGGCAGAGCCTCGCCCCTCCGCTCCCCATATCGGCCTCACCTGATAACACTTATATCGCAAGACAGTAACCTGTTATTCTCTATAAACCTCCTTTTTCCTAAATTCATATAGAGTGTGCTAGCCATGGACAAGCTCTGGCATTCTTCAATCACAAACGCACACGGTGACCACTGGAGATTTTTAAGAGCAACTCTAAGTCCTTCGTTCTCATCAGGAAAGTTAAGAGCGGTAAGAAGTTGTTGTTGTTGTTTCACTTCCTTATGTGTCAGTCATACTCCCTTTAATGACAACAGCCCAAATGTACTTGAAAAATTAACCAATCCCATTTATATACAACTACAAATATGAACAGAGTATCACGTGACGGTTTACTTTTCAGGAATCAATTATACTACAAATTTCGATTTCAGTTAGATTTGGACCGAGCGAGCAACCTCCATAAACACGTGTTGCACTGCAGCACTTCAAAAGACGCCGACCACGTTTTTTGTCATGCAACGTCTGTTCGAACTGCCGTTCCAATCAAGTAGCATGCACCAATATTCCTTCTAGACACGAGATTTTATACTAACAACATTGATGTTTTGTTGTTGTTGTTGTTGTTGTTTTTCAGATGGAGCCTCATTTACACACTTGTCTTCAGACTTTACATGAACTTTTAGATGAGAAGAATAAGTCGGAACCAGACGGATTTGACTTAGTGCCGTAAGCTCTCCCTTTAACATACATAGCTGTTGTGTAATGTACCCTTCGAATTGTTAATGAACATCTTGTTACCTTACCAATACAACTTGTACTTGTTTGTTCATTTGATATCCTGTTGGGGCAATTATGAAGTTGGTGCACACTTGAACCTGGTTAAAACCGCCAGTGGCTTTGTTTTGCCACTTACCGTTCCATGGCGGTAACCCCTCGGGTTCTCACTTTCGTTAATTCTTTTGGCGTGTATTTAGAAACTGATTATTGTATAACCATGCTCTTTTATTTTATGCTTTTCAATGAAATATAGAAATTTCCCGGCGAAATAAAAGTGGTATTTCACTGTTTTCAAACAGTGGAATATCATTTTTATTTTCACTGATTTTTTCACGTTGGTACCCAAACGCAAATAACATACCAAATGAGAACGTTTAGAAAACGTGCTCAAATGTATATTTGACGTCATGACGTCAAGTCATAACCAAGCGGTTTTGGCGCCGTTTCTTGCAACTTTTCTGTCAAATTCACGCAAATTTTGCAGTAAAAGCATAAAATAAAAAGAGAATTTATTTTTACCAGTGAAAGATAGATATATATTTCACTCGTGAACTCCGAAATTATGTATTTTCACTCGTGGCTTTGCCACTCGTGACAATACGAATTCCGGAGCTAACTCGGTGAAATATATTTCTATCTTACACTGGTAAAAACAAATATCCTCTATATCATCTGACTTCGAAATCCTCTATTTCTTCTCTCTTCTTTTTGGCTTTGTAGAATTGCTATGTCTGCTAGATGTGGCCACTCCTGATACGCATATTTCACTGTTTTAAAAGTTTGACCTTAGAAATGATACATGTATGTTGACCTGACTACACTGCTGCACAGTCAGAAAAAAATATATATAATTGACAAATTTACACTTTTAAACAAAATTTGTCTTTAATGGTTTGAGAAAACGGCAGCCGAACTGGTAATGGAGGTTTAAGGTGTAACGCGCCCTAAATGTTGTTTTTTTTCCGAGTTTCCTCACGAAATATCGCATACATATTATCGTACATCGTCAATTTTATGTTGATTGCTACGAAATTTCATAACCTAGTTCGTCTTACAAATTACTTTATGAACATATAATTTTCTTATCCGTGGCTCACGTTTTGCAAATTTAATGCGTCTTTAACGTTAGTTTTCAGAGACAAATGGAGTCGCGTTTTGCTTAAAAAATCGCGGGTTTCCTTGATTATAAACAAATTTGATTTTTTAAAATCATTTGATAATAACTTTTACCTCAAATCGTAAATCCACCTTAGAAAAACATGCTTTTTAACACGAGTACGATGCTCTTAACTTGGTCGAAATCGGTCCAGAAATTATTGAGAAATAAGCAAAAGCACACATGAAGCGAGAGATTTTGTGTGTGTGCGACATCCAAAAAGTCACGTGGTATAGCCACCCTGTAATTACAGATTTGTAAATGGGTGTACTATGGAAGTAATCCGTAGATTTAACTTTCTTCGGGTTGCAATAAAACGAAATTTAATTACTTATTAAACTGGTATATTGTAATAATTGTTTCTTATTGTAGACTTATGGATGTGGTCTGTAGATTGAAATTTGGTCTAGAAAGAAAAAAAGAAATTTAATTACTTAAGTATTAAATTTATGACTCGACAAATTGTTTCTTATTGCAGGTTTATAAATGGCTATACTATGGACGTGATCTGTAGATTGAACTTTGGTCTTGACGTAAGCGCCCAGACATCACCTGATCACCCGTTCATCAAAAATGCCCGAAACATTGTGTCCGGAAGCGGACTTATGAACCCTGTCATTATTCTTCAACGTAAGTTGACGAAATTTCTCCGTGACGGTGCGGGTTCGCTCCCAGCTACAGACACTATCATTTAAAATTTACAGTAGCGCTATTTGTTCAGTGTGGTGGCCGTAAAAAGTCTCCCCGTACATTTAGTCAGTACTGTTATCAGTAAAATAACCCGTTACCGATGTCATGTAGTGATTGTTACGTATATCAGGGCTATCCGATCAATCTTTTTAAGGGTTGTCCCGGTTAGCTAAGTGGGTTGCGTCGCAAAAATTGCAGGGCTTGGCGCTGTCTCCTTGACGGTGCGGGTTCGCTCCCAGCTAGAGACACTATCATTTTAAATGTCACAATGTCATTAAGTTTATTGGAAACGATTGATTTTTATGTATTTTGAAATTCGTTTATAATGCAGTTAAAACGTGATAAAATTGTTTTATTATTTTGTAGAAATAAAAATAAAAATAAAACATTATTATTTCTGAAAATAGCAAAACTGAAAATATGCTTAAAGCACAGTATAATTCCAAAACGAGGTTTAAACTTCTGCTGACAAATATGAACAAAATGAACAAAGTATTTCTCAAATAAGCTTGGTACACACTATTTTATTACCCTAACATCCTAGTATTCTTTGATAGTTTAATGAGAGTCGAATAACTCACACTTTCCTTTTCATAGTGTTTTTCCCGGATTTAATACAGACATGGCTAAGACGTTTATTCACTTCCCACATAGTTCCTAAGAAACCATTTCAGTATTTCTGGGACACTTCGAAACAATTGTTTGAAGAAAGGAAACTCGAAAATTTGGTGAGTTCTTACTGTATATAGAAGTTCAAGCAGTATCACAATACACCATATCACCCGACTTCATATGACGTCATGTGCTTGCGTTTATGACGTATCTTCATACACTTAGACTTGAACCCGCTTTCTAATCTTTTTCATCCGGAATATTGTTTGTCTGGTAAAGATCATTATAGAGTTGATGGGTGTATTTGAGTTTTTTCACCAAACCAATTTGTGATCGTTTGTTTTTATGAGAGCCTGTAGGATATAAGAGCGCGTTTAAGATTGGTGCACCATACACTTAACAACTTTTCAAAGTATACGCCTTCGCACTGGGGCATTACTGGCTTGATAACTGAGCTATTGCTCTAAAACTTTCAATAAAAATGCAATAAATACTAACTGATATATTAGAAAAATTGGTCGAATTTAACAGGCATATTGGAAAACTAAAAGATAGGCGACTACATTTTATGCATTCAAACTGATTTGCCCCCAAAGTGGGTTGGACTATAAACAGTGATAAAACATTAAGATTGGAATGAAATTAATTTAACAGAAATAGAAGAATAGCATTTTTCTAGTTTCCAAATGTTCATTTATATTTACGCGTAATTCGTTTATTAAGTTGAACATCCGCTATAATAACTGATTTTGTGAATTTGTATTATGTGGATGTCAGTATTCTAAATGATTTTGAGCAGTCAGTTGTCGGTCATTTTGAAAGAAGTTTTACTAATAAATCAGTTAGCATCCATTGCATGGTCTATTAAAATTTTTAGAGCCATTGCCCAAAAATCAAGCCAGTAATGCCCCAGTACGAAGGTGTATACATATTCTTTAGGCACACAAAGATTTACTACAGAACATGATAAACGCCCACAAATTAGACCGGACTGATGATGCCGAAGAAAATCTTCAGACGTTCGATGACTTTAAAAAGCGCGGTAAGGCTTCCATTATTTTACAGATTTGGTTCTCCGAATGTATGCCTCATCCTGGTCCAGAACGACAGAAGAAATGACAAGCCACTAAACCTTATCTTTTCACTTAGTATTTCAATTGCTGTAAATAACTATTCTCTAAGGAGAATTCTCTATTCTCTAAATAATTCCTTAAACAAGTTAAAGGAGTATACCTGTTCCATTATTATTTTACCTTTAACGTCTCGCAGATAATAAGGTATTTTTAAACTCTTAACATTTTATGAGATTTACATGTTAAATACATAAGGTAGTACTACTTAACATGTCAATGTGACACTATATTTTGAAATACTTAAAAACTTGGTTGATTTTTATGAAAGAAACACTTGTTAAACGTGTGAAAAATGGTTACATTTAAGGTCTAACAGATGAAGAGGTGATGATAAACTCGGTAATGTTTTTGCTTGGTGGTTATGATACGGTTGCCACGGCGTTGTCATGGTTACTGTACGACCTTGCAACCAATCCAGAGGTACATGAAAAGCTGGTACAGGAAATCGATAATCAAGTTGAAAAAGTATGTTGTTGTTGTTTTTTTTTTCATTTAAATTCAGTGTGGCCTTATTTATTCCATGAGATCTTTTAAGTTATGTTACAAGAGCTGAAAAAAACCTTAATGTAAACTATTTTATTTTTTGAGTTCCTTTTGGCATAATGCAGCCTAGTGCTAATTAATGTTGCTCTTTAGGGTTGAATAACACGTAGCTAAAAAGACACAGACTCACAATGAAAACCATTTTTTGGCAAATTTAGCCAAATAAAATTTGATTTTTCACTGATCAAAATTCATTTTTCAAGCAGAAAAAGTGAATATGTTATTCTTAAAGGCAACAAACTCATAAATACATCACATTGAGCATTATAACCCTTAAAATGGTAACAGCTTGTATTGCTCACAGGGGCTCGTCACATGATGGGTTTTATTTTTATAGCTAAATAACACTAAACTGAAGCATTTTCTAAACAAAAATAGGGTCTCTATATATAAATATATTAAAGGGAAGGAACTCACCATACATCAAATTTCACACCAATCAGGTTTGAACAGTTGTTCTTGACACACTTCTGCACAAATCCGCAAAAGGTTTGGCCCTGATGGTTCCTTAGTCCTTACTCTTAACGTGCAAACCGGGTTCCTTCCCTTCGAAACAATCCTGTTCTTATAATCGTTCGCGAAATCACAAACTCATTGTCAAATTTCTTTAGTCGGACACGACCTCGTGAACTCGATTTGCACAGGTGTTTCGTAGCAGCCAATCAAAAATCTTCGTTTCATAAAGAGTCACGTGATTTACAACAACAAGAAAAATGGCGTAACGTGGGTGAAAACTTTTTCATTTGCTGGAAAATCGTGTCCGACTAAAGGAATTTGACAATGAGTTTGTGATTTCGCGAACGATTATAAGAACATGATGTATGGTGAGTTCCTTCCCTTTACTATATTTATATATAGAGACCCAAATTTTTTTTAGAAAATGCTTCTATTTAGTGTTATTTAGCTATAAAAATAAAACCCATCATGTGACGAGCCCCTGTGGTATTGCTAGCCTTTATAAATACATGTAGGTCATGTTTACTATTGTTTATATAGAGGAAACTATTTATTGGTCTTACTCCTATAAAAGTAGTATTGGAGGGTAGAGAACATTTCATTGCAATATTTTTTTTTCAAACATAAATTTTACCAGTAAATATTTTAATTTAATTGTCTAAATTTGCCATAAAAATGTAGTTTTTTGTGTGTTTTTGATGGCGCTATCTGGGTCATGTTACGTTATATTTTATTGGCTTCAAACCGACCCCATTACTATTTTGGCTGCATGCTATTCAGCCTTATAAATGCTTCATTAAATAACACTACGCTGCATTATGCAAATTTAAAATCAAAAAATAAAATATTTTGCATAAAATAGATTTTTACAATAATTCATTACCAGTTACGTGAGATTGTTGACAGATTTAAGCAAATTTGAATAAAAGAAATAATGATGTTACATTTGGGAATAGGGCTTTTAATGTGGGTTTGGTCTATTTTAGCTAAGTTAGCTTAAAATGCCACATTGAAGTCCATCTGAATTATGCATATATATGCACAAACAGTCACATACTTAACGTTTTTGAGATGTTATACAATTATTTATGATCAAATAATTGAAACATATTGGGCCCGTCCCGGGAATAGGTACCTTCGGACAGATGACGTCAATCCTTAAAATGACGTCATAAAGTTAAGCAGCAAGATACATACTTACCAAACTGTGTAAGAAAATTAATTTCAGTTAAGAGAAACAAATAGATAGTTGTATGTTCTTTATAAATAAAGTTAGAAATTAAAATTAAAAAATATGACCGAAGCAACATTTTCCCGAGGCGTCCCCCCTTATTTGATCACGACATCTTATGAATGCAACAACAGTAATTGTTCTGTTTGCTTTGACAGGAGAAACCAACCTACGACAAAGTCTTCAAGCTACAGTACTTGGACATGGTCGTCAATGAAACACTGAGGGTCCATTCACCGTCACCGGCGTAAGTTCCAATTCAAAGTGTTGCCAACAGATTTCACTGTTCAAAGTGTTAGGCATGCATTCTCGTTTTGAATTTGATAAGCTCGAGTACCTTAATATGGCCGTAAATGAACCACTGAGGGTCCACTTCCCGTCCCAAGTGTAAGTTCCAATTCAAAGTGACGCCAACAGATTTCACTTGTTACTGTTTGTGACGCATGCATTCTCCATCTTGCAATTAATAAGTTCCAGTACATAGTCACGGTCGTAAATGAACTACTGAGGGTCAATATCCCGTCCCAAGTGTAAGTTCCAATTCGAAGTTTTATCAACATATTTCACTGTTTTAATTATGACGCATGTATTCTCGTTTTCAAATTAATAAGCTCTAGTACCTGGACATGTCCATAACACTGAGGTTCCACTCACAGTCTGGAGCGTAAGTTCCAATTCAAAGTGTTGCCAACAGATTTCACTGTTTAAATTGTGACACCTGTACTCTTATTTTGCTTTTTTCTCAATCGCTCTAATTTGTATAATGTTTACTTCAACATTCAAATACAATTGCGAAAAGTTACTTTCTAATAAAATAATATATAGTTTTAGTTCCCTTATTCTAACACACAAAAGCCGTTTATTTCGTTTAATGCTTCTGTTTTAAGCGTTTAAGTTTATCTTATTTCCGCGTACTTATACTGACAACTGTTAATTTTTCGTTCCATTCTGATAATGACTATTTCCCGCGTTCTTGTACTAACAGTTGTTAGTATAACAATTCCGATAACGGTTACTTCCCTTGTTCTAATTCTTACAGCGGTTGATTTCTCCTTATTATAATACATAAACTTCAGAATATTCCGGACAGCTCTTGAGGACGTTGATATAAACGGCATTCACATCAAGAAAGGACTCGACATAGCAATCAGAGCTACAGCCCTGCATTTCATGCCAGAATACTGGGAAGAACCTCGCAAATACAACCCCGATAGGTAAGTGAAAGCTACACCCCTGCATTTCATGCAGAATACTGATAGGAACCTCGCAATTACAACCCTGATAGGTAAGTGAGAACTACAAGGTGATATGCCATCTACTTTCATATCAGTAGACTAAAAATTATCAAAAAGAATGAAACAAATAGCACACTATTCCGCTAATAAAACTTTCCTGTAAAACAATTTCACCAGAAAATCATTAGGTTACCAAAAGGGAGCCTCCGCAACAATATCATGCTGCCCTAACTTCTTAGATGACGAAAATTCATCTGAATGAAAACATTTTTTTAATGTTACAGATTTGCACCTGAAAACCAGGCGAATATCAACCAATACGCTTACTCACCCTTTTGTCTCGGCCTCCGGAAATGCTTTACATGCAAACATGTTTTCTGTTACAGATTTGCTCCTGAAAACCAAACAAATATCAACCAATACGCTTACTTACCATTTGGTCTCGGTCCCCGGAACTGTATCGCTAAACGCCTGGCTCTTCTGGAGATTAAGGCAACCGTAGTCAGTCTACTACAGAACTTCACAATTCTGAAAACAGACAAATTAGAGGTAAGTAAAATCTCGGAATTTTGTTGTGAAATGTTACATTATATCTCAGAAACGTCAATGCATTTACATGCAGTCATATAATTATCTTTTTATTATTAAATCATTATAATAAGTTCATATTAATTCTGTACTTAATCTTAAAAAAGAACACTAGTCCGAAAAGTTGAATTAGAAAATGTTAAGAATGGCCACATCCAGAAGACAAGAACCCAACGCAGCTACAAAGAAGAGAGGAATGTCGAGCATGAGCTACATAATAATCAATTTTAAGGTAGACGCCACAAACAATTAACGAAAACGAGAACCACGTTGGTTACCGTCTTGTACATGTTTTGTAAAAATGAGAACCCGTTGGGGCAAGTCGAGGTTGGTGCACCAGAACCTGGTTTAAACCCCCAGTGGCAATTTGTTTTGCCACTGACCGTTCCAGGTCGGTAACCCCAAGAGTTCTTTTTTTTCGTTATTTTTTTTGGCGTTTTATTTAAATTGATATACTTACAACAAGCATGCTCTCTCTTCCTCTCTTCTTTTTCGCTGCGAGGGAAGGATTAGTTTTGTGAGTGTGGCGATTCCTAATATGCATATTTCATTTTCTTTATCTGCCAGTGGCAAAACAAGCCGGTGTAGGTTAAAAATAGATTTTAGGGTGCTCTGATCCCACACTTGCCTCAACAGGTTTTCAATGGAGTACAAGTTGTACTTGTGAATGACCTCGAACCCACCCAACTCGACAATGCTGCATGCGAAAACACACATACATACAAAACATAAGAAGTTTATAGCACTATAACATTACTGAGACCACCAAAGCTGCTAGAGTTAAATCAACAAGAAAACAATGACGGGGACAAATGACAAAGCGACCATCAACCAAAAAAATGAACTTGTCCAATCACTTACACGACCACGAGTTAAGATGATACCCAGATTTGGTATGGAGGTTAATTTACTAATTTACTAATTTAATTCTGTGTGAGATTTGAATATAAAACATTCGTATTCTTTATTTCAGGTTCCAATGCCGGAAGAATTGGTTAAGTCGCCTAGACCAGCTAAACCGTTAATTCTTCAGCTTGTTCGAAGATAAACAACAAATCGTACGAAATTTCAATTGTGACGAAATGGCAAAATCATTGTATTATATAAGTTTATGGCAAAATCATTGTGTTGTATGAGTTAATGACAACATCTTTGTTGTATAATAGTTAATGGGCTAAAAATGATTCCTTATTACTCCTTAGTCCTTAATGGTCCACAAAACATTGCATTATACATAAACTTTAATTTGATGGCTGAGTGCAAAACTATTCTAGACTGTAAACTTTATATTTCTTTATTGGATTGAAATATTTTCGCACTGAGCCCTCGACTTGTTTAACTTACTGCTACCATGAAATCGTAGATCAATTAATGCTAACCATGACATAACATAAGATTTTTTTATTATCTGATAAAATGAATCAAAGGGAAACTTAGAAACCCACCGACAATGCCAAATATAAAAATATTGCAGGCTCGGTTTGATTGAGATATCAAAAAAATTTAGTTTTTTGGATATAATATCAGGAACCAAATTTATAAAAGACAGATTGGAGACAAGTTTTAATGCTCCGGAATTTGGAGACTTGTTTCAAATTATACAAACCCGATGCTTAAGATTGGAGACTGCTCTACCTGCAGTGTTAGTTCAACTTGATTTCCTTTTGTTGAAATTAAGACTTGAGATCTGAGACTTGTCTACAATGTGTAATTGAGGGTTTAAATCACGGACAAATCGTCGGTTCGACTTTAATCTTTATATGTAAATTTTTATTGGATGTCATCATAATGATAATATAAATTTACCTCCCTCTAATTTCATTCTGTGTAATTTTTTAATCAGCGCAATTCAGTTTTCAATGTAAACTAACATTGCACACCTCATTTCTATTAATTAATTGTTAAGAATGTTATACAATGTTATTATTTGTTATGACTTATACAAATCCCTGGAAAGAATTTTAGAAAATACAATACTAGTATACATATACTTTCTATGAGATTAAACATGTTAATATTGTTCTTGTTGGTACATGTAAAATTTATTTTTACCAAAGGAAATTTATACATTCTCTAGAGCGATTACATTTTATTGTGTCGCCTGCGATAGCAGGTATACACATAGGGATCCTAATGTCCGTCGGCGTCGTCATCCGCGTCGTCCGGTAGTCCCCAAACTTTAACATGAAACTTAATGTTGCCTTTAACTTTAAAAGTATTTGTCCTGTTTACTTCATACTTAGAATATATCATCATCATGAACAGCAACATCGGTTACAACAATAATGATAAGTCCTGTTTGACTATTTTTTGAGTAAAGCCCCTTTTAAATGCAACTTTAACATGAAACTTAATGTTGCCTTTAACTTTGAAAGTCTTTGTCCTCTTCACTTCATACTTGGATTATATCATCATCATGAACAACAACATCAGTTACAACAAGAATGATAACTCCTGTTTGACTTTTTTTAGTTATGCCCCTTTCAAATGCAACTTAAAAACACGAATGATAACTCAGATTTAACCATTTTAGTTAAGCCTCTTTTGAATGCAATTGAGGTGACATGTGTGTTCCGTGGAACACCAAATTCTAGTGTTGTATTGCAATCAACTTGAATTCAATCTTGTTATCTAAATGATTAAAAATAGACCCACATTTCAACATCTTGCAGACAGGCGACACATGTGTTCCACGAAACACCAAATTCTAGTATTGGCCTTTAATTAACATTATATATGTCATCATTACAGTACAATGTGTTCAATAAGGACATATGTTCATGAATGAAAATGATACACATTTTTTAAGTATGACAAAACTGTTCTTAAATGTGTTTGCTTTCCAAGTTCCAGAAGCATTTCATTTGAGGACTTTTTTTCTGGTGTTCTACTTAAAACATCAATATCAGTTGTGAAGGAATTTCTTTGAGATTTGATGAAAAGATATATAGCCTATTACTTATTTTTTGCATTGTAATATTGTTCGTTTACATATGGATTTGTGATAACGTTATCTTTGTGTCATTAAAGACTAAAAGGAATAACAAAGTGCATTTTTATGATTTTATGACTGTAAATCGGCTTTTATCCAACCATGATTATTAGTTAGGTTTTTCTCCAACTCTGTCCTCAGATTTCATTTTGTAAATAATTTAATAAAACCATTTGAAAAAATGAATTAAAACGAATAGAAAATAAAGTAAAAATCAGGGGTAACTGAAAGTTGAGATTGAGCTTCCAAATTATACACGATGAGATATAAGTTGTTTATGGAAATAAAAGAATAAATAAATAATAGAAAAGATGCGACAACAAACAGGAAGTCAGCATACTTTTCTGGAGTAACAAGTACTATAAGTTTATCGTCGGCGAGTCCTAACAGATATGTCGAGATAGTGTGTCCGAGTCAGCTTCTATAAATATGATAAATGTATTGAAAGTTTTGTCAAAAAAGTATCACGTTATGTGGTTACATCATTGTCGGGGCATTGAAACGGTACGTGAAGTCTGACGTCACTTAACAGCTGACCACTGAGCGAACTCGTGATTTCAATTGTTGAACAAGGTGTGCAGCACAGTTTTGCCAGGAACGTCATTAGCTCAATACTATCTGGTTTCTCAAGTGCGACTCGCCAGATGTTAGACGTCGTCAGTTTATAGTGTACATGTACGTCCCTGAATATTCTAAATTCAACACACGCAGTCATTCATTCATACCACTTTTGACTGTGCAGGCGTAAGAATGCAGCGCTTGCAGTCATTTTTCCAAGAATATTTGCTGTGAAATTTCATTGACTTTTCAAAGTCATGTAAGTGAGAGGCTACGTTGTATTCATTAAGAATGTTCACAATGTCTCGAATTAATCTGCTATGTTTTTTGAGCTGTTGTATAGGTATTGAGTTAGTCTGTGTACGAGAACTTTTATTTAAATATCGTAAGATTTTATTGTACATAAGAACCTAAGAACTTTAACGTTTGTTGATCGATAAAAACCTCTGGAAGTCCTTTCACCATATCTGAGCGAGTCCTAAGAGACAACGACTGCCTATATTTTCGGCAAAAGTGATGAATTGCCTTCATGTGACGCATATCTGTCCGCTTGATGTTGTCCCAGATGTCACAGCCAAACTTGTACATTGTGTTATACCTAAATGTTTGTATTCTGTAACAACTCCTATGGTAACACCTTCGTAGGAGATCAGAATGTTCTCTAGGTTTCTGCGTCTTTTCTCGTCATGTAAAAGAACGACACATTTTTTCAGATTATTCTTATATCGCCATTTGTTTGCGTATCTAAATCACATATCCAGAAGTTCGTTAAGGCCCGTTTTGCTGAGTGATATTAGAACGATATCATCGGCCAGTGTTGGTGCACATAGTGAAATATTGTTAATTTTCAAACCACTCGGTGAGAAAGTATGTTTGACATTTCATCTAGGAATATAGTATACAAGAAAAGCACAAATATACTTCCTTGTCTGGCGCCCTGCTGAACCTTGAATGTTTCGAATAGATGACCGTAGAATTACACTCGGCTGGACGCACCGTGGAGCATATCATGAACAATTCTTAGCGGATTCTCGTGAAGTCCAATGTTATGAAGTTTATATACGACGCCATCGATCCAGGTCATATCAAAGGCTTCCATGGCGTCCATGAAACACGTGTACGTGACGCAATTACGTTCCCGACTATAATTGACTGCTTCCTGGTAGATCTGGGATACCATTTTGCTTGACATGCCCTTCTGGACGCCATGTTGGAGGGGGTTGAGTCTAGATAGTCGATTATAAATACCTAAATGTTTGTATTCTGTAACAACTCCTATGGTAACACCTTCGTAGGAGATCCGAATGTTCTCTAGGTTTCTGCGTCTTTTCTCGTCATGTAAAAGAACGGCACATTTTTTCAGATTATTCTTATATCGCCATTTGTTTGCGTATCTAAAGCACAAATCCAGAAGTTCGTTAAGGCCCGTTTTGCTGAGTGATATTAGAACGATATCATCGGCCTGTGTTGGTGCACATAGTGAAATATTGTTAATTTTCAAACCACTCGGTGAGAAAGTATGTTTGACATTTCATCTAGGAATATAGTATACAAGAAAAGCACAAATATACTTCCTTGTCTGGCGCCCTGCTGAACCTTGAATGTTTCGAATAGATGACCGTAGAATTACACTCGGCTGGACGCACCGTGGAGCATATCATGAACAATTCTTAGCGGATTCTCGTGAAGTCCAATGTTATGAAGTTTATATACGACGCCATCGATCCAGGTCATATCAAAGGCTTTCATGGCGTCCATGAAACACGTGTACGTGACGCAATTACGTTCCCGACTATAATTGACTGCTTCCTGGTAGATCTGGGATACCATTTTGCTTGACATGCCCTTCTGGACGCCATGTTGGAGGGGGTTGAGTCTAGATAGTCGATTATAAAGAGGAATTCTACCTGTTCTCCTTGGAAAAATAAACAAATATGTTACCGTTTTAAACCTCATTTAGGAGTAAACCTAGGCGAATGTATATTCAACTCTTTAAACCTGTGAAACAGTAGCCAGATAGTGGCTTCGTCGGCGTTTTCTAAACAGAGGATAACAAAAAAAAGATTAAGTTGCTTCTGACGCGGCTGCCTGTGATAGTAATGATGTAACAGTCAGAAATACTGCTGTAACTACTTGTCATACGTGTCATTCTATTATTAGCAGCTCGTTTGCTCTTATTTATGCTTCCGCTAGTCGTAATTATACCGCAGCTGCCTTTCGTGTTCTACTTTTATTGTTGACCATTACATTGCTATTACTGATCATACATTTTGATGCCGAAACCACATAAAGTAATAATGTGGTATTTTAGTGAAGTTACTGCTGCAACTGTCGGGATTATCACTTCTATAACGAAAGATTCTGCTAGCATCATTATTGTTTTAACCCTTGTTGTAACCTGGTTCTAATACCGCAAGCATTTGTTTGGTAGGCATACAGCAGCAGGGAGAGAATCGGGACTTTGTGGACTGTCACTCTTAACAAAGCGATGCCTTGACAAAAAAATTGGTGTTATACCCTGCTCTTTCTCTACCAACCACAAAGTCTATCAGTCCTCCTGCCCACAGCCCTATCTTAACGTTCCATTTAGCATAAATAAAATCATGACAGAGTTCAACTACTAATTATTCATAAAATGCATTTCACAAAAATGTGTATACATATGTTTATATGATTTTGATGTAAAGCGAAATTTATAGTTTACTTTAACTTAAGTCTAGCGGAACTGGGCACCATATACCTTATCGAAAGACTTATACTGTATAAAGCAAAATATTTGTCTATGCCGTCGTTAATACTGGATCCTCTTTGATAGGAGAGATGTGTAATCATTGTTCAACTTCCATCTGATTTTGGCAAAATTCCAACCGGTGAAACATGTCAGTTTTGAAATGGAGAATGTCAAAACGGACCCGCCAGCCGACACAGACTTATTTCTTTATTGATCTTTCCGAACAGCTAAGTTTTATGATCGAAAGCTGACTTAAGATTACATTACTCAAAAGCTACCATTGGCCCTTCGTAATTTATTTAAAACTCGTAAACAAATCCGTCTGCCAAATTTCCGGCCTATTTTCATAGTCAATTAAATAATGCTTGAGGAACTGACCATTGACTCGTTAAATACCTAGATGTAAACATTTTGATTTTTTTCGATGCACGGGCATTCGGAGTATGCGGGTGTGGCAGTCTAGGCCTATTGGGGGTCTTAATCTCAATATGGGGTTCCTCGGCTGCTGACTCAAGGATGTAGGCCCCTGTACTTATCCTTGAATTGGCGAATTTCCAACAAGTTTGGGCAGCATGGTTTCAGCTGCAATTCAAACAGGCATGACGATACTGACAGTACATGCAATTAATAATTCTGTAATTTAAGTCGTACCATTTTCTGTCCATACTGACGTTGGCCATTGCGGATGGCCCCATACAAAGTAACCATCGTTCCTGATCAATGACCTCATATCATTGGCAACTGATTTGCTGCAAACCTAAACCTAAATTGGGTGTCGTAATTTTGCCATTCTGAACCTAACGGCCTTTTGCTGCTGTTCTTATAACAGCAAATATTCTAATATCGCTTGAATGTGTTCAGGATCTGCAGCCAGGTATACAATTGTTTAAACAATAAAAGCATCGGACCACTCATCTAGTTGGTTAATTGTTTTACTGTGTGTAGGTAGCGCCGTGGCTAACTGCCTTATGCTTTTTTAACCAGCCGCATTATCATCAGGCTGCGTCGGACTAGACAATAAGCAGGCTAAATCAATGTACAAACGATGTATTTTAGCCCTGTGCTTATCCTACCTGAAACGAAAAAAAAGAGAGCATTTGTTAATACACCACAAACAATTAACGAAAAGGGAACTTTTGGGGTTACCTACTTGGAACAATCAGTGGCAAAACAATTCCACTTGCGGTTTAAACCAGGTTCTAGGGTGTACAATCCTCTCACTTGCCCGAACAGGTTCTCATACGAATAAACGAAAGTACAAGTAACCATGGTGAAATAACTCCAACTCACCTATTAACCTCACTAATGTTGCCTGCAAAAGCACACGAACACATAACACATAGAAGGTAAGCAAAAGTGCGATTATCTAATGACCTTACCTTAGAAAACACAGCTTCCCCACGCAGCCAGAAAGTAGAGAGGATAAAAGAGAATGTGTTTGTAAGAAGATCAATTTCAAACAAGACAACACAAACAATTAACGAAAAAAGAACATTTGGGGTTACCGCCATGAAACGGTCAGCCGCAGAACAATTTGCCAAATGGGGGTTTAAACCAGTGTGAGGTAATGCATATCAAGTCTTACTTAATGTTTCGAATGTGTACCTGATTGATAAATAGTAATTAAAACGGCATCATAATAATTGAGTTTTGAATATAATTGGGTGATTAATTGAATCATAGTAAATAGATAAAAGCTGCTTTAGAATTTGCTTTATTGTTCATTGACCAATTTTAATGATTCATTCTGTTTCAATAAAACGCTTTAGTGTCAGTCATGGTATTATAATTCTCTGTTGCTCTGTTGACACTGCAGCATGTCTGGTAAATGTCTGGTTTATGCTTGAAGAATGAAAATAATTATGAAAAATAATATGACGAGCTTTCTTACTTGTTTTGACATTGATCTCACCAGCTCAACTCTTGTCAAATTTTTAGGGCTTTCTCTAAAATAATGTAACAGGCGTCTTTGTTAACCAGCATTATATGAGACGTTATTTCTCGTGCCATCAGCCAACCTTGCATTTTGATAAGTTGTAGGTTCTCATAACAAAAAATAGATTTCGGTTTTGAAAGTCGCAATAAGGCTAATACAATTCAACGTTGATCATACAGTTCTATAATTAAGCAAACTAGGATTTAATTTGAAGTTTTGTTTAAGGTAATTCGACACAAAGTAGCTGTACAGTCCCCCTTAGAGGCCTTCTAAATCGCGGTTTGAAGAGCCTCCTCAATCCCTCAGAGGCTTTCCACTATTACTGCGAGTACCCTAATGTTCAAAATTGTCAGAGTCTTTATTAACTGATTGCATCAAACATGACAAATAGAATATGTTTTTTAAGCCTTCCAATCCCCAATCTGTCTAAGAGAGCTCCTCAATCACTCCGAGGGTCTGCACTTTCGTTGTGAGGGGCCTCCTCAATCCCTCCGAGGACCTATACCATCACTCCAAGGGGCATCCTCAACACCTCTGAGGGCCTGCACTTTGACTCTGAGGGTCCGCCTCAATCCATCCGAGGGCCTGCACTTTCACTTTGGCATTCGTGACCTGTTACACAATACAATGAATCGTACTCTATACCATGCATCGTTAACTCCACGCCCAATTGATTTCAAGCTATTTAGTCAAGATGGCGGTTATTGTGCACCCAAGTATACCCTCCTCAAACGCAAACCTGTCTTTTAGGGGGCAGTATATACTACTATCCAGGTTTCGCAAACCCGTTCGGCATCGAATTTTTAACTTTCAATTGGGAATTTGTTGTTTTTTTTTTGAAAATTGGGATAAAATCAAAATTTGCATTGGGAATGCATAAAAAGTCAGACCCATGGTATGCACAGAAAAAAGCCTGTGGACTGAGATCATTCAATATACATGTACCCGAACTAAAATTGAAGATTTTTCTTTGTAAATTTGTACTTTCACTTCTGATTTCAATCACAATGTGTTTATTCAACCGATGCAATTGTACTGTCAATCAATTGTAGAGTGAACAGGTGAATTCAGTACCCTGAAAATGAATAATTTCAAATAAACAGTTTAAAATAAGTATTACCTTAGTAATACATTGAGGCATAATCCTTAAACACTGAACAGGTGTTGACTGATCTTAGTTTCTGTTTGGTGGGTCTATTCTAGACCCTGTTCTTTTGAAGACAAGCATAGATCTATCGGAGGAAACAACTGATGTTTGCTATCATGACCCCACTTTAATCTGATGGAGATTCGAAATCATCGCTGCGTAGATGCCTTATGTTATTAAATACGTCTCAATGATTTCTCCTAGTCCTATGCGACTGTTGATCATGTCCCAAAAAAACACACTTAACTCGGTCATAGCGATACTTCACCTCTCTGTTACCACTCAATTTTGTCCCATAAATCCGATTTCTGATTAAAAAAAGTTGTTTCTTGATATATTTATTCACGAACAATTGTTAATTTATCAAAAAGATTTGAGGCACGCCACGGGAAAATGTACCTCCGGTCATTTTTTGTCATTTTTGTTGTTACTTTATTTAGAAAGAACTTATATTATTTTCTCATAACGAAACAGTGATTTTGTTACACATTTTGATAATAAAATGGTATTTTAACCGCGAATTGCATAATAATTAATGTCGTCTGCTCAACTTTATGACGTCGTTTCAAGGATTGAAACACGATGAATATTGCTTTCAAACAATGGTCGACACGACCATGCGATACTGAAAATTTAAAATATTCGTGATTTAATAAAAGTTAGTGTGAACTTATTCCACTTTGCTAACATGAAATTTCGATATACAAAATGGAGGTTTCTTATCAAAATAAACTAATTTCTTAAAGGTACATGTAAAAATAAAATTAAAAGACCGTGAAACGAGGAACTATTTATCGGCGCGTAAGATGTACTTCTCGCGTTTTTAACTTTTATTTCCGGAAAAAATCACGGTGATAAACCGCTGTAAGATGAATTAAGCATACGGGAGCAAAACATTGACATGAAGACTAAATATAAGAGTTCAGTGTATGCTAAATAGAATAACAGGTTACTGTCTTGCGATATAAGTGTCATCAGGCTCGGCCGATATGGGGGCGGAGGAGCTCGGCAGAGCCTCGCCCCTCCGCTCCCCATATCCGCCTCACCTGAAAACACTTATATCGCAAGACAGAAACCAGTTACTCTCTATGCATTCGACCAGAGACGTATTCTGTGATTTATCACCGATATATACTTATTAAATTCAATATGTATTCTTTCTTAACCCCCAGTGGCAATTTGATTTGCCACTGACCGTTCCAAGGCGGTAACCCCTCGGGTTCTCATTTTTGTTAATTGTTAGTGGTGTCTCTTTTGAAACTAATCACTTTATTAACCATGCTCTCTCCCTCTCTTCTTTTTGACTGTGTGGGGAGGCTGTTTTTTCTGAATGTGGCGATTCCTGATATGCATATTTCACCTTTTTTTAAAACCACCCGAAAATTTCGTATAATCTGTATTAGACGAATGTCCACAAAGAAGAAGTTGTAAACCTTCAGTTGAACTTGCCTTAGCTTCCACCTGCTTTCAATAACTACCGGTTTTAAACACCCAGTTTGAGTATGACATTTTGTTCTAAGTGTTAACCGTCTTAAACAGCCATTTGTGTTAAGCAGCCACTCTTTGTCACTTTCTTGGGTAGCTGGTTAATACAGTTAATTTTACCTCGCTGTTTCTGATTTCTGATACAAACTAGATAGTTGAACTCAAACTAGATACAGCCAGATAATGACAAATAGCAATAATTTAAACTGCCTGTTGATAAGGAATGAGTACTACAGCACAATCTGGTACCTATATGCATACTAAGTATCAATTTCAACAAGCTGCGTTGTCTGGAGCAGAATTTAAGTACTTATTAATTTGTTTTAATGTAGAGTTTGGGCATGAATATGTCCATTTTCAATGAGTTTAATAACTTTCCAATTCACAATCAAATAGAATTACATGCAATTTAACAGTTTACTGCAATATACTCCTATCCGCATTGTTATCTTCGATTTTATACGTCTGAGTACCATATTGTAGAGGTAATAATTGTTTATAACTGGTATTCTAATATCACAATTTCTTCAAATGACCACGTTCTTGATACTTTCCTCCAAATTGTATATTCAATTAAAGTACTAGATGGGTGTTCAGTTGAACACTTGTGTTGCCCTCTGGTGCTGGTTGGAATAAAAATGCAAGTACAAAATGGGACATAACTCAATCTTGACCTAAAAAACTTGTAATGGGCAATAAAATTCGGCCTCGCTTCAATTTTCGAAATAACTTAACCGGATGATTTCGTCGTATCTGACCAATTTTCAGACTGACACTGTACACTCGGCGAAAGACAAAGTAAAACGCTGTCTTACAAAACCAAGGGTGTTATCTAACTAACTACTGAAGGAGATAAAAATACTGTTTAACTTCCAGTTGTCACACAATGCGATCTTATAAGGGTTCTCTGATTTTTTACGTACACTGGTTACTTCACAGTAACTATGCACACACATTAGCCTTTAAATCGTCTGGTGTTTTAATTCTTGTGGACCTTCTTGTTATGTTTTCTAGATAACTGTTTCTGTTTTTGTTATTGTATTCCTTCTTTTTAAGTTTTCTACATCGCTGTTTATGTTTTAATTCTTGTAGACCTTCGTGTTACAATGCTTTCTACATCGCTGTTATGTTATAATTCTTGTAGACCTTCGTTTAATGCTTTCTACATTGCTGTTCCTGTTTTAATTCTTGTACACTTTCTTTTAATGTTTTCTACATCGCTGTTTATGTTTTAATTCTTGTAGACCTTCGTGTTACAATGCTTTCTACATCGCTGTTCCTGTTTTAATTCCTGTACACATTCTTGTAATGTTTTCTACATCGCCGTTTCTGTTTTAATTCTTGTTTTCCTTCTTGTAATGTTTTCTACATCGCTGTATCTAGAATTGTCTTTACATGAGGAGTGGTTGAGTTTGGAGATAAAATGTTAACTTTCTAAAACTGTTTTGAGTTTCTCGTTATGCTTTTGTCATCATATTTTGCAATTATCATATTTCCTTTTTTTTCAATAATTTCAAACGGTCATTCATTTAAAGGTGTTGAGAATTTGTCCTGTTTTGTCCAGTTTTGCTGTTTTACAAGCACTCTGTCTCCAATCTTAAGATTTGATGGTTTTTCGTCAGCATACTCTTTCATTTTTTTCTTTTGGGTTTTGACATTTTACTTGTCGTGCATGCGTGAATTATTTAAAGCGCGAAATGCTTCAGGTTCTGGAAATTTTGTTCTAAATTTGCGACCAAAGAAAAATTCTGCAGGTGTGTAGCCAGTTGTGCTTTATTATGTTGATTTGTACTTTCAAAGAAATGCATACATTTCTAAAATCCAGTATCGATTTCCAGTTCTTGCTGTTTTGATTGATTTAACAATTAAACGCATACTACAAATTTCAATCGACAAGGTTATAAAACTGAGAATGGAAATCAGTCTCAAATATTAAGCATTTCAGCCAATCAGATGCTTGAGATTTGAGACTGGTTTCCATTTTCAGTTTTATAATCTTTAGCCCATATGCAGTTAATTTTTGTATAGTCATAGTTATTCCCTTAACTTCAGTTTAGCTCAAGAAAAATATGCTTCAACACGGAATACACAACAAATGCAGTCCCAACGGGTCCATTTTTTACGAATGATTGGTCAAATTTCAGTAACTATATCCTGGACACAGAGAAGACTGGAAATTTTACAGAAAGTTAATTACTCCGTGTAGGCCTAATGGTTTAAGTATTGCTTAAAATGTAGTTAAATACGATGGGTTTGTGTGATCGCTAAAAGGTAGTTCATATAAAGGCACGTGTTTGGCATTACTGTCCGCTGCGAAATTAACCAATTTGCAGTAAAATTATAAATCAATATCATGAGACAAAAATTGTTAACATCCATTGGTACCATACATGGTAGGCGTCTCTTATAGTGAATTTACTTGTGATTATTTAATATCATTGGATACATATGGCGTTGATTGCGCCAATTCAGCTGACACTACAATTTGCTTAATTGTTATGTTGTCTGACTTAACAGTATATAAGCGGAGTATGTTCACCAATGCGCACACACCTTTTCAAGTAAAGGATACTCTGAGAAATAGCTTTGTATTCTGGACAAGAATGCTGTTTGTTAAAGGTAAGAAACGTTTAAAATACATTTTGAAAATCAGAAATTACAGTTACAGTGCTTTTAGAAATTGAAGCACAACTTATTAATTGAATGCATAGTAAACGAACTTGCTACACATTTTACAATAAGTATTTTAACTTCAAATAATTATTATAAAAGTTACATTTTTTAAGATGCTTAAAGCTCGTATAGTGCAATACTAATGAAGATAACTTTTATTAAATGTTCGTGGTTTCTTTTGGTGCTATAGTGGAATTGGTTACAACTAATGGTCGAAAAAGGGTCCATTGATTTTACTAATATATGATGTAAACTGGTTTACTAATAAAAAATATATATCCATAATTATACTGTAAATCTATAATCAATTAAAACTTAAAATTAATGTGAAATCAATCACACAGATTTTCACAACACGAGTTTTTATTGAATTAAAATGTGGATATGTGGTTTTGTTGTATTGTTGTTCGTAGTGGATGGGGTGAAACATTTGTTAATTGCAATATCTTACATCGAAGCCAACAAGTAAAGTGAATATTTGGTTTTGTTGTATTGTTGTACGTAGTGGATGGGGTGAAACTTTTGTAAATTACAATATCTTACAATGTAGATAACAAGTAAAGAATTGCTTCAAATCCAGAAAAAGGAGCATGGCATAAAATGAATGGGTTAGCTTTTAAAATCAATTCTTTTAAAATGTAGTCTGGTCTGGTCGCTGTCACACAGATAAAAGCTTTTGCATTTTGTGCCGATTACTCAAGTTTACTCAATATGCTGTATTTTATTTGTTTGATTGATGCATTTAATGAAAAAATTTCTGATATGCTTAGCGCATGTTCGTTTAGCGATTGTGCCAGCAAAGGCAAACAGAGTATAGGTATAACATGAACATTATAAAGTGTGTCTAGACCAGTAAAACAGTCTTACCAATGTATGTAATTATTGAGTTTTGAATATTAAAGAATAAACTTTGATAAAGGTATTTATTTACATAGGATTATATGAGATAAAAAAAAAACAATAAGAAAACTGCTTTACTACTTGGCAAAGATGCAAATTATTAATTATCATCAAAAAAGATGGGTCTAATATTTGAAAAGATATGGAATGTAAATTAAAGTTGAAAATTTAAGCGACAAACTTGAATGATTTGTTGGAAAATTGCAGACTATGACTTATGAACATAGTTCCGTTATGATGAAGTAAAACATTTAAAACATAATAAAAACATGTAACTTGATATCTGAGAAAAGATGTACTATGGCATTTTGAAAAGTATTTTAATTTCATGTTCGGAACTAAAACTACAGCATATTAACACAATCGTCATCGTGCAAAAGAATAGGAAAAAGCAAAAACAAACATTTATTAACTTAATAACAGCGTTTAAAATTTGGAACATAAACTATAAGATTCGGTCCCAAAAATAAGGGTCCCCTCATTTAATTCTATTACAGTTTAACAACGTACCCATGAAATAAGTATGTGAGTACATCTATAAGAAAAACATAACTTTTTCAGATATTGTTAATAAATTGTTCGTTTGTGATTAACATTTTCACAAAAATCTAAAATGAAGTAACATATGCATATCAGGAATCGCCGCACCTAGAACACACAACCTTCCCACGCAGCCAACAAGTGGACAGAAAAAAGATGGGTTTACTAGAAGATCCTTTTCATTAAGACACCACAAACAGTTAACGAAAAAGAGAACCAAAACTTTGGCATTACAATTTTATCAGCTGAATATGTTTGTCTGCCTTTGCATTAAATGTGATGGGTGGGTTGGATCGATATCAACAAGACAACTTTTACTTGTCTCTTCATTATTTCTCCCCCCTCCCTCTGGGGGAGACATATTGTTTTTGCCCTGTCCGTCTGTCCGTCTGGCCGTCTGTCCGTCTGTCCGTCACTCCGTCTGTCACACTTCGTTTCCGCTCAATAACTCGAGTACCCTTTGACCCAGAGCCTTCAAACTTCATAGGATGATAGCCCTTATTGAGTAGAAGAACCCTATTGGTTTTGGGGTCAGTAGGTCAAAGGTCAAGGTCACAGTGACCCAAAGAGTGAAAACCGTTTCCGCTCAATAACTCGAGTACCCTTTGACCCAGAGCCTCCAAACTTCATAGGGTGATAGCCCTTATTGAGTATAAGAACCCTATTGATTTTGGGGTCAGTAGGTCAAAGGTCAAGGTCACAGTGACCCGAAGAGTGAAAACCGTTTCCGCTCAATAATTCGAGTACCCTTTGACCCAGAGCCTTCAATCTTCATAGGATTACAGCCCTTATTGAGTAGAAGAACCCTATTGATTTTGATGTCAGTAGATCAAAGGTCAAGGTCACAGGGACCCGAAGAGTGAAAACCGTTTCTGCTCCATAACTTGAGTACCCTTTGACCCAGGGACTTCAAACTTCATAGGTTGATAGCCATTATAGAGTAGAAGAACCCTATTGATTTTGGGGTCAGTAGGTCAAAGGTCAAGGTCACAGGGGCCTGAAGAGTGAAAACCGTTTCCGCTCAATAACTGGAGTACCTATGACCCACAGCCTTCAAAATTCATAGGGTGATAGCCCTTTTTGATTAGAAGAACCCTATTGATTTGGGGTCAGTAGATCAAAGGTCAAGGTCACAGGGGCCTGAAGAGTGAAAACCGTTTCCACTCAATAATAGGAGTTCTATTTTACCCAGACCATTCAAACTTCATATGATGGATGTCCTTATTGAGTAGAGGACTCCTATTGATTTTGGGGTCAGTAGGTCAAAGGTCAAGGTCACAGGGGCCCCGAAGAGTAAAAACCGTATCCGGTCAATTACTGGAGTACCGCTTGACCCAGAGCATTCAAACTGAACAGGGTAATAGCCCTTATTGAGTAGAAGAACCCTATTGATTATGGGATCAGTGGGTCAAAGGTCAAGGTCACAGGGGTCTGGGCGCAGGGGGGGGGGGGGTGCGCAGGGGGCAGACATGCGTTTTTCACAAAAAAAACATCTAGTTTTGTATGTAATGAATAATAGACTCATCAATAGCGGTTCATTTTGTTGCTTAACTTTTAAAGATTTTTGTATAATTTCAAGAAAATAAAAGGAAAATATGATCCTTAAGTAAAATTATTTGTCAAAATTTAGGCGAAATTGATGCTCTTCAGTCATTTATAGACATTACAAAGCAGTACAATGAATATTAATAAACCCATCTTAGACATTCCGGTATTCAAACTCGAATAGGCAGTTTTAGGAATCATAGAAAACAACCTTATTTTTAAAATGTTCGCTTGTTGCCGTTCGATTAGATTTTGAATCCACTTACCTCCATTTCCTAAAGCGGTAACTATGGGAAAATTATAAATACAAACATTAACTGGTAATTCAGTATTTTTTAAAGATTCCCAGCCGATTCTGTAACATGCTTCTCCTACTGTGTTGTTTCGGAGCCCTAGTCACATCTGGACTCGGCTTCTCGCCTCAAGACAAAGACAAGCTTGAACGTCTGGATAAAGACATTGAACAGGGAAAACCACTGGATGAAACATTCGAAACGTTTAAAGCCATATTTCGTAAGTATTGGCATGTAAAGTATCTTATCTCTTACCATTAAATTATACATTTACGACACTGAATACACTTAATTTTGGAAAATTATAATTTTGTTTTCGCAGTTTTGCATAACAACCGTAGAACCTATCGTTTCGCATGCAAGTTACTGTTATATTAATAAGAAGAGGCAAACAACAAAACTAGGGTCACTCGGAGCTATACCTAAACACCCTACCGATCCAACAGCAAAATGACGCAAACTACAAATTACTTTCTGAAATTTCTGCATGTTCTAGTGTAAAGTAACACTATGAAACTTTTCCATGAAAATGTGTCTGTCTTTTTAAGATGTATTGTGTTTATGTAAAACGATTCTGTTTTCGAAAAAGTTTAAAGTCGTACCTTTATTTAATTACAGACAAAAAATACAAGAATGACAAAGAAAAAACAAAGAGAAAGAAGATTTTTGAAGAAAATACCAAGTACATCAAAAATATCAACAAAAAGTATGATCTGGTATAATATTATTGTATAGTTTTTAGTCTCTTATTCTCATCTATTTTTCATGTACCCATATTATTAAAAAATACGAGTTCAGTTTCATCATGCGTATTGCATGTGTTGATTTTGTAGACATCAGCATTTCATCCGGTATTTGAATATTTTCATACGTTTATTTGGAATATAATTTATTATTATTTGGAATTCGATAAAAATGTCTAACCGATTCTTCAAGTTATACTCAAAGCATATACAGATTACATATTTATGATTACAGACGCAAAAAGAGATTCTTAGTCACTATACAGGACTTCTCCCGAACGAAACAGTGGCGTCTAGTGATGAGTCCAGGTTATTCCGTCGTCGTCGTCAGTCTCTTCCAGATATGATAAACTGAAGGCCCGGGGTTTCGTTACTGAAGTACAGGACCAAGGGCACTGTGGATCATGCTGGGCGTACTGAAGTACAGGACCAAGGGCACTGTGGATCATGCTGGGCGCACTGAAGTACAGGACCAATGGCACTGTGGATCATGCTGGGCGTACTGAAGTACAGGACCAAGGGCACTGTGGATCATGCTGGGCGTTGACCAAGGGCACTGTGGATCATGCTGGGCGTACTGAAGTACAGGACCAAGGGCACTGTGGATCATGCTGGGCGTACTGAAGTACGGGACCAAGGGCACTGTGGATCATGCTGGGCGTACTGAAGTTCAGGACCAAGAGCACTGTGGATCATGCTGGGCGTACTGAAGTACAGGACCAAGGGCACTGTGGATCATGCTGGGCGTACTGAAGTACAGGACCAAGGGCACTGTGGATCATGCTGGGCGTTGACCAAGGGCACTGTGGATCATGCTGGGCGTACTGAAGTACAGGACCAAGGGCACTGTGGATCATGCTGGACGTACTGAAGTACAGGACCAAGGGCACTGTGGATCATGCTTGGCGTACTGAAGTACAGGACCAAGGGCACTGTGGATCATGCTGGGCGTACTGAAGTACAGGACCAAGGGCACTGTGGATCATGCTGGGCGTTGACCAAGGGCACTGTGGATCATGCTGGGTGTTGACCAAGGGCACAGTGGATCATGCTGGGCGTTGACCAAGGGCACTGTGGATCATGCTGGGCGTTGACCAAGGGCACAGTGGATCATGCTGGGCGTTGACCAAGGGCACTGTGGATCATGCTGGGCGTTGACCAAGGGCACTGTGGATCATGCTGGGCGTTGACCAAGGGCACTGTGGATCATGCTGGGCGTGACCAAGGGCACTGTGGATCATGCTGGGCGTTGACCAAGGGCACTGTGGATCATGCTGGGCGTTTAGTGTGGTCAGTATGTTGCACTATTGGTTGTTGGTGTCTTCACTCTTTATGTCCATTACTAGAGTTAAAATAAGATGGAATGCTTTAATAAGAAATTAGACGATAAATGAATCATACAATACTGACTCTTTTCTAGCAAAACCGTTCGAACTGCAACAAAAACACATTCTTTATAAAAAGCTTATTAATGACTCCGTTGCCCAACTGTCTCGTCGGCTAAACGTTACTAACGGGACGGCAGTTTAGAACTTACTAGTCTATCTACATTCAAAGTGTGAATGAAACTTTTGTATAGGGATATCTTGTTAAAGAACATAGAAGCTCCGTTTCGTTTATCCATGGTATCGTGTTCTTGCTGATCTAACACCAAAACGTGAAATATGCATATCAGAAATCGCCACACTAACAAAACACAGCCTCTCCGCGCAGCGAAAAAGAAGAGAGGAAAAGAGAGCATGTTGTGAAATACAATGCCTGAGGGATGAAAGGGACTCTGGTCTCGGTAATGTCTGTGAGTACCCGTCCTTTTACTGGACAATGCTATTAGCTTCTTATTGCACATGAACAGGTTCAGTAAAACCGAGCCTGCAACATATTCATATTTGTCGTGTCACATGGCTTTCAAAGTTCCCTTTTCATCTATTTCTTATGTTTTATATGGTTGTGTGCTTTTGCATGCGACATTGTCGAGTTGATGCGTGGGTTAGAGTTATATCACCAAGACGACTAAGTTTTTTACTTGCTTGTGTATATGAGAACCTGTTGAGGTAAGTGTGAGGTTTGTGCACCTATAACCTTGTTTAAACCTCCAGTGGCAAATAGTTTTGTCACGGTTATCCCTCGAGTTCTCAATTTCGTTAATGGTTTGTGGCGTCTTTTTAAAAACTGATCGTTGTATAACCATGCCTTTTTTCTCTCTATTATTTGACTGTGTGGGGAGGCTCTGTCTACAAGTTATGGCATTCTTGATATGCATATTAACTTTTTCATAAGATGTGTATTTTGTTACAGACTGGCGCATTGGAAGGTCAATATAAGAAAAAAACAGGAACGCTGCTAAATTTTAGTGAACAGCAATTAGTGGATTGTAGGCTGGATAACAGTGGTTGTGATGGTGGAACGAGATCGGCGGGTTTTAAAGTGTGGTCAGTATTTTGCACTATCGGTTGTTGGTGTCTTCACTACATATGTCCATCACTAGAGTGAAACATTATTATGCATGAGTGGAACATTATTATAAAAATCAGTAAGACGAAACAATTTATAACCATTAGCGGGTTGGTTCGAGGCAGATGCTTACATGTACTTACATGTTACATAAGCATGGAGACGATAAATTTATTCGCAACAATATGCAAAGGTTAACATATTAACAATATACAAGGTAGGGACAGAATCAACATACAAACGTGAAAAAAATGAATGTTTTTATGTACGGGCATTAAAAATGATTAAGAGAAATATATTTCCGAACATAAGCAACGACTAAACATAAGTATATGAGCTAAAGAAACATAGCCGCATAATGCTTAAAATACCCCGGCCATAAAAGTCTGCACACTTGCAGATTTATTAAAAATATCTTTTTAATTTTGACAACATAATGAAACATATCAAAAATTACAGCAATTCAAAGTTAACAATGTAAAAAATCAGAAATAAAATCTGATCACTAGTTAATATGCAATGCATTGTTAAAGTCACAGGGGATTACTAAACAAAAGTTGCAAAAATAAAAATAAAACTAACAGTGAGTTAATCCACCACGAAGAATCCGGCATTCTTTCAAGCGGGGTTTCATGGAATGTACCAGACGAGTAATATTCAATTGTGGAATTAGGTTCCATTCATGAACAAGAAAACCAGGTAGATCAACTAGCCGTGTGTGTCATGTAATTTGTTTATTCATAGCACGACCACGAATAAATAGGATTCCATGATACAGAATGGAAACTGTTCAAAATATCACAAAACTGTTTTGACATATTATTATGCCATTTAGTGGGACAATGTGGTTATTAAATTAAATAAAACTTAGGTTCAAGTGTTTTACTGGAAATGTGTCATATATTGATTATTTCATGTCGATATCATATATATTGAATGCGTATATTACGGTAAAACTAAAATTAATGATTGCATAGATTTCATACATCTACCTTGATACAGCAAATTTTGCAACTTTTGAATTTTGACTCCTTTCATATTCAAACTGATTTTTCTTAGGGTTTTTTTACCAACCGATTTTTATTCTGTTTTTGTTTTTAACTCGACGATAATTCTTGATAAAAATATTTGTATTAATACCAGTTATTTTGTATATACATGTAATTGACGCAAAAGAACGCGTGTGTGCAGAACTTTTTTATTGGAAATACAAACATAAACGAGAGGAACACATTCAGACCAATATGTGGTTGGTTAACCTATAAAATAAGTTAAAGGTATATATTGGTAGCCATTTGCAAGAATTTCAACCATACCAAATCAGAGTGATTTGGTTTTACTCGTGGAGAAACATGATATAAAAGAATGATAATTTAGAATTTATTCATAATTAAAAACAAGGCGATTCCATGAGCAAACTGAATCCGTACCCATGAGCTTGGGGTGACTTATCTGTAACAATTATCAGATTTGTTTAATTCCCAACTTTAAAATGTAATCAGCATATTATTGAGCCAAACGGAAAATGTATAAAAGAACTAAAGCTGTCTACAATAATTTGATTTGTTGTTAAATTTTCAGTGAAACAAATATTATTTCTGACATAATTTGGTCAATTCAGAGAAGAAGACCTGTACATATATATCCTCCAATCACATTGGAGGTAATTTAAACGGCTAAAATGTTAGACATTTTTATATTTAAAAAAAATTCCCTAAGACGCTATGAAATGCTACAAAAAGCTGAATTTTTAGTATTCAAAGATCAATTTGAATTATAAAAATTGTGTTGCATCATGCAGTTAATATGTATTCATGAATTTGTGTTCGATATAAATGTCGATGTATCCACAAGAGACCAAGAGACGATGGGGTCTCCGGTATCGGTAACCACTCACCATAATACAAACACTAATAACTAATATTGATAAATAACTACATGTATTTTATAAAACTTAAAATTTCTTACCAGGCGTCAACATGTAAATACAATCAGTCGCTGGTTAAGGCTTACACGACTGGATATGTTCGAGTTCCCGAATACGATGAGGTAGCTCTGCAGTATGCTCTGGTCGAAAATGGTCCAATAGCTGTTGGCGTTAACGTTCAACGTTCGTTCAGCTACTACAAGGGAGGTAAGTAGTTCTCATAGGGAAAATGGATAAAACACTGACATTTCAATGTTGGTAGGAGTTGGAAATTGACCGCAATAAAAGTTTCCTCAAGAATCGCACAATTACTCCGAAAATTGAAAGTGAAAACGGGTAGCCATTTTTAAATGAAAACACTATCCGGACTTCCACTTGTTTTCAAAACGTTTGAATCTTTTTTATTTAGTTTAACTCTTTTCCAACGTAATCATCATCTGCTACAAATAAGAATTTTAATCATGTTTATGGGAGCGTTTGTATTCCTTCTGCAACACATTCCTTAAAAAGCCTTGATCACGAAATATCCTTCTTTCTTACAAATGATATTGTTTTCACCTTGGAGCAACCCGCACCGTAACGGCGACAGCGCCTAGCCCTGCAGTTCCGACGACGAAACCAAATTAGCTAACCGGGACAACCCAAAAAATGGTTGATCAGATAGCCCGGATATACATTATTATCACTGCACGACATCGGTAACGGCTTATGTTTACTGATAACAGTACTGACTATATATATGTACGGGAAGTCTTTTTACGGCCGTCACACTGCACAAATAGCACTACTGTGAATTTATGTGAAGTAACGGGATCACGAAAGGTCCGGATACTTTCCGACTGATCTCTTACACAGTGACGGGATAAGTTGCAAGCTGCACTTCTTGCACAGTGAAGGAAAGTAAAACAAAATAACACTCTAAATACTGTAACCAAAATTGACAAAAGATATAACATATCAATAGGAATGCGAAACATACAAAAAAATTAATTTACGGTAGGGTACCCCCTTAAAACGATAAGTAGCAATTTGATGAAGGCCATTTGGATTGTAGTGTAAAACTTTTTTTACCCGCGCTAATTCCTGTCTAAATTCACTCATATTCGCTCTCCTAGCAAGCAATAATGATCACGAAGAAGCATAATTATGAACAATTTGAAAGAAAATTAACTAAAGAACTATTAAAAAGTCACCGTATGCTTATTTGTTCATATTATACGAATCTGTAGGAGCAAGTATGACGTGCGCCCTAGAACCTGGTTTAACGTCCAGTGGCAAAATGTTTTGTCACCTTACGCTCCAAGAACTTAACCACCGAGTTCTTAATTGTGTTCATTGTTTTGTTAAGAAATTAACAAGATCATAAACCCATCCTTCCTTATCCTGTCTCTTGGAGGCTGTATTTTCTAGATGCCGCCATTTCTGATATGTATATTTCACTGTTTTGTACATTGCATTTTTTCAGGCACATATGACGAACCTGATTGCGATCCAGACGATCTCAACCACGCAATTATGGTAGTGGGGTACAACACCAGAAATGGCCAGGATTTCTGGTATGTCAAAAACAGCTGTGGTACGTCATGGGGCATAGAAGGTTATATCAGAATGTTAAGAAATAAGAACCTGTGTGGAATTGCAACTTCTGGAATTTATCCGCTGGTGTAGACAAACAGGGAAGATGACCAAAAATATTTAGACTGGACGACCAAGTGAATGCATTTGAATTAAATAAACTCTATATTAAGCATTTCATTCAATAAACCTTCAAGCATATGTGTATTTGTTTAATTCCTTGAACAAGCGCTAGAAATGGTGAATATGGGCTTAATCTGTAACCTTGTAATTGTTGGCGCTTGTATGCGTTCATTTTTCCCACTAAGTTAGTTATACTAGGTTACACTACAAGCTGTATTTTTTACCAAATAATTTTCAGTCATTCTATTTTTGTCAAGAAACACTCATATTGACCAAATTTACACCTCATATTCATGAACACTTTTTTCTAAATTTGGTAGTTTCGCGCCGAAGAGCAGTGTACATCTTTAATTGAAAACGGCACTTAATTCACCCAGCAGTAAGATATGGGAAAATAAAAAAAATAAAATCAAAATCAACCTTACGTTCTTGTACAATAATTCTTGATGTTAATCTTAGAATATTTTGCCTGCCCTTTTGAAATTGCAAACGTATGTGACTACTTACTCTTATTCAGCAAAGGCTCAGTTCCTTCCTACAATGTTTGATGTCCATCATTGTTGTTAAAGCTTTCGAGCTTAATTACAAAATGGAATAACCCCCACCAATTCTCTGGTTATATGATAACATAAGTCCCGCTCATCACCTGCTCGACAGTGACAATTACTTAACCTATATATATTCTTGTCGATACTCAGCGTCCCTTAGCGCGGTCTGCAAGCTATATCCGTATCAACACGTAATTTTATCAACTAGACAAAATTTCCAAGGGGTCTGAAACATTCACTAGCATCCATATTTGGCAGTCCTATATTATTCAGGATAATCTCAACTCATAGTTTACAGTCGGTATCTAATCCAGGATAATCCTGATCCATAGCTGACAGTCCGTACCTAATCCGGGATGATCCTAATTCATAGTTAACAGTCAGTATCTAATCCAGGCTGATCATAATTCATAGTTGACAGTCCGTAGCAAATCCAGGATAATCCATATCCATAGTTGACAGTCGGTACCTAATCCAGGATGGTTCTTATTTAAAGTTGACAGTCCATATCTAATTCAGGATGATATTTTTCCATAGTAGGCAATCCATATCTCATCCATTATGATCCTTATCCATAGTTTGCAGTCCGTTTCAAATCTAAAATGATGCTTATTCATAGTTGGAAGACAGTGTCTTATCCAGGATGATCCTAATTCATAGTTGACAGTCCGTATCTAATTTATGATAATCCTTATCCAAAGTTGGCAGTCCGTATCTAATCCAGGATCTTCCTTATTCATAGTTAACAGTCTGTATCTAATTTATGATAATCCTTATCCAAAGTTTGCAGTCCGTATCTAATCCAGAATCTTCCATATTCATAGTTAACAGTCTGTATCTAATTTATGATAATCCTTATCCAAAGTTAACAGTCCGTATCTAATCCAGGATGAGCCTCATTTATAGTTGGCAGTCCGTGTCTTATCTAGGATGATCCTAATTTATAGTTAACAGTCCGTATTTAATCCAGGATGATTCTATTTCGTAAATATTTCCGAAATCAAATCAACTGTGGCATTATATACGCTTTGCATTTAGCAAATTGAAATGCGTTTACCAATTCTCTGCTTATATAATAAAACACCGCATAGTACCTGTTTGGCTTATAACAAGTGTAAAAACGTGTAATATCAGTGCCCTTCCACCCTTACGTTAGAGGACTTCCAAAAGACCAAAATGACAAAACATGTGTAGGCTAAACAACTGAATAGAAATGGTGTGTTTTCGCCGTATATGCACTAATGTTAAAAACACTTTCTTTCTATCCAAACATATATCACTGTCTTAATAGGGTGTCTGAGTTGCCATTTTAGGATACTAAGTAGACCTTTAAAAAATGGCGGATGAAAAACATAAACCACGGTATGTACTTTAATATCTTGTAGGTTTTCTCGCTGTTCGGTTTTTGTTTGAGAAAATTGTTTAGAAACCACGGTTTTTACTTTAATATCTTGTAGGTTTAGACTCAATGATGCAAAAATGATTCCTTCACACACAACACCCTTTTTTTAAAAACAAATACCTCACATAAGGTCCAAATGTTCGATACAGCTTGGACGAGTTTGAAAAACAAAATTCTTAAGCGAGAAACCATGTGAATGTTTTTTGAAAAAAAAAAGACATTCAATAGTCTTTCTTTGCCAAATAGACACCACCTTCGGCCTACCTGCCCCTTTGCTGCATTTCCTAAGCTCAGTCGGGAGAGCACTCGCCCTGTAAGAGAGGGGGTCTCGGGTTCGAGTCCCGGTCCGGCTAAACTTTCTTTCTCACCCTGTGACATCGGGCACCTAACGGCGGACCTAGCAGGTTCGGCCACCAGATTGTAATAGCAAAAAAATACATATTACTCTCTGGTATTCGAGGACGAATCTCAAAATTTGAGGAGGTGTTTGTCGCGGACCGAATCAATTCACTTTCTTAGGAGAAGATGTGTATGCGGCCCAGATGGTTCAGGCGGGAGAACAACCACCCTTTGAGCGTGGGGGCCTAAGTTAGAGTCCCGGTCTGGACAAACATTCTTTTTCACCCTGTGATATCTGGCGCCAAACGGGATACCTACCCGGTTCGGCCACCAGCCTGCTTTCTTTTAATAATGATCAATGTCATATACAGCATTACAGTACTGATTGTGTACACATATACTGAGCCAAAATGAAAACTTGACAAAAATAACATGGGAAACTCCTATAACATTAATAATGCACGTGAATGAAAATATCTGGAGAAAAAGGATTGCCAATATATTTATCTTGAAAGTTGTCAGTTCAGTGTTTGTCTTTTTTAAAAAAAGAATAATTAAGAAATGTTATGTGGTTGTGGAAAATTAAGCGTTAGATTTTGTCCTTTCTTTAATTAAAAGGGAGGAAATTCGCAAAAACGGATATTTAGGGAACTGTATCTTAGTTCCTGGCCTCAATGATTGTGTTTTTTTCTTCTGTGCATGCCATAAACTTCTTAATTTGACAGTTAAAGAATCTTTTTGAGACTTGTGTGTAAAAAAATTAAGAATCTCGTCATTATTTACTAATAGGAAAGATGAGATAACCTTGACCTCTGTGAAAAAAATAACAACATCATCCCGCTTTATCAAATGTCCAGATATGTGCAAATACCAAATATTAAATGCATGATAAAAAATAGCATCAAGGATCAAAAATTTTGAATTTAAAACTGGTAAGTTTTCATTTTTGCTCGGTATATTTTCCTTTAGCCTGAATGTCCACTTCTCTCATTCAACATTAATTTATTGAATATTTCTTCCTTATGTTCAACTTGATTAGGGATTTCTTCAGACATTATCGTTGCCATTCCTGTTGTGGTCAGCTTGAGCAGCGTGATCATTTTGATTTTTAAAGTATCAGTTTCCGTTATCATTTGCTGTTTTAAGTAATGCGAAATTTGTCATCTAATTTTCACCAAGAGCTTTCTAATCATGGCTGCCTGGTAAGCAGCCGCTCTGCTTATGTCTGGTGTACTGTTCATACACCTAAAAAGGATGGTACTGAATTGAAAGAAGAATTCTTTGGCTAGATGACCTTTGTAAATTAAAATGTAGGCCTAAAAGAGATCTAGCGATTTAGTAAACACAACATGACAAGTAAATTTGAATCTAGTGAATTCATATCTTCGGGACACATACATATTTCACTGAATTGATGGCCATTGGGGCTAAACCTGCTATAACAATTCATCAGAATATGCAGATTCGGATCAAATATTATTTTATTGGTCAAACTGTTTCTCAAAATGAAGCCTAAACATTAACATTTGCATTTGACTAGGACCATAAGACATAATTGGCCATAAAGTCTAAAAACCCATAAATGTTGTAATGTAAATATTCTTGAATTTTATGCAAGTTTATGAAATTAAGGCAAGTCGACCAAGCAAGAAATTATTGATTTTGGGGTCAATTTGTTTGTCAGATAGAAGCAAAAAGATGAACATTGGTAAATTTAATTGGGACCATGTTATTTTTTATAACAACCAGTATTGTAAAAATATCAAACATAAAAACAATATCTGGGATGTTTTAAAACCTGTTCTGTCCGGAACAGAATATTTTCTGATTTTTTTACCAATAAATATTTTTGGGGCGTTTTTTTGGACAGGGGCGGGCGGGGATGAGAATCTGAAGTATTTTCTATTGCCTAAACAAATAAACAAGACACAATCATTTTAAATGTATTAAATTCCAAAAATTGTTTACTTGTGCTCAGTAATCAGTAAAAACTACATTCCGTGAATTTATGTATGTAAAAAAATCAATTCAAGCAGGTGCCCAGACTTCCCAGATTTTCCAGACCGAAGGACCTATCTGCCAAAATTAATGCCAGTCCAACGTGAGTTCGTATGTTATCAGACCGAGTGTCAGACAAAAAAAATGAACTTAGTCTGCAGCTTATTACTATATTTCAGTCTGACAGATTTTCACATCTTGCCTGACCAATTTTTTCAACTTTCGGGAAGTCTGGGGGCCTTTTTCCCGAACCCACCTGAAAAAGTCCTGTCATGTTACCATTTTAACTGAAGACTTTCATTATTAGACAGCTGATGTGGGGTGACATAAACTTATTTTTCGATGATGAGCTATAATCGGAATATCTAGAGTTTAACGAGAGACAGACCAAGACGGGAACCGGTATAGATTTAAACAAAATCAGGTTCCAAAAGCTTAGAATGTATGCTACCGGAAACGACAGATGCCCTGTGTTGACATAAAAAAATTATGCCGATCACAGACCTGACAATTTCTCAGGTATGAAACTATTGATCAATTATTGATGATAAAGGTACAAGTACACTGGCAAATCTACTATCTGGAGATACTACACTTTACTGTAGACCACTTAAATCGTGAAAACTGTACCAAAATTTTAGTATTTCGAAAGTTTGAAAATTACCTTTGAAAATATATTTTACTGAATAATCTTCAGAGTTTGTTATTTCACAATTTGGATAAACAAAAATTGCTTGGCTTTTCATCCTAATTTAACAGAGGCCGATATTCCACTACCCAATCCAAAATAGAGCATTTTTCCCCAACTAAGACATCTACTCGTGGACAAACGTCTTGTCCGGTAAGGTTTTCCATAATATCTTTTAAGCGCGTGAAGCTACCACCTTGAAATTTTGCCTACTTTATATCGCCTGTTTTAAAAATCGGTTTTTACAATTTTGATTGTCGTGTGAGCTCTAACAATGAACGTACACTTCCAGCAACGTTTTTCACGTCCCCCCCACCCCCCCGTGTATTGTACTGGGTACAAATTTCATAAAATGATTTACAAAATCCTCTTGTCTTAGGATATCCCAATCGGAAGACGTCCGAATATTGGAAGAAAATATTGGTTTTGATCATAAAAATGAAGCTTTCAATCGAGCAGCGTGCGCGCACTATATTCCAACTTGAGGCTCGTGCAACTGCCGCACATGTTGCCCGTCATTTCGGGGTTAATGAAAGAAACATTCGTCGATTACGTAGAAAATTCGCAACGCAAGGCACCGTGGCAGATCTCCCACGTTCTGGAAGGCCGCGTGAAACATCGTTACGTCAGGATAGGCATATTAAGCTAACGCACTTGCGTAATCGCTTTGCAGCTCCAAATAACACGGCACGAAACATACCTGGTCGTAATGGACCTCGCATAAGTGCCAGAACGATACGTCGATCTCTCAAGGCAGTCGGATTACGTTTTCGACGGCTATATCTCGGAGAATTAACTCCAAATCACACGCGTCTAAGGGTAGCATGGGCGTTACGCCACCGAAGATGGCGCTTTAATCAATGGAAAACCGTCCTGTTTATGGATGAGTGTAAATTAAACGTTGATTCAAGCGACCGCCGTCAAAATGTCTATCGGCGCTCTCGTGAGAGGTTCATGGTTTGGGCAGGGTTTTCACACCATCATAACACCCAACTTGTATTCCTCGAATATGGTCGAGGAAGCGGTCGTGGCTTAACTGCACAACGTTACGTAGACCAGGTGTTGCAGCCGATTATTCTCCCATTCCTTACTGCCCATCCAGGTACTGTTCTACATCAGGACGATTCCCGGCTTCATTCTGCAAGGCTGACTCAAAACTTTCTGGCGGCCAACAATGTCCAAATGTTGCCATGTTCGGCTTTATTTCCATATCAATGAACCCAATCGAACACTTTTGTGACTACATGAAACGGAAGATTCGGACACGGAATGTCCACAACGTCCATCAATTACGGGACGCCATTGCTCAGGAATGGGACCATCTTCCGGCTAGATTCCCTGTAAATGACCCGTAGCGTCAATGCGTAAAAGGTACCTGGCGGCCTAAACTATATATTTATCATAATTTATGTTTATCTTAAAAACGGCTTGAAATCGATTTTTACACCATGCAATGTACATTTCAAGGATGATTAAGTAAAATATCATCAAGAACTAAATTTGATTTTTTTTAAGTTTTCGAAGACTTTTTAAGATAAACATAAATTATGATAAATATCAAGTTTAGGTCGCTAGGCCGCTAGGCCGCCAGGCTTCGAAAACTTAAAAAAAAATCGAAGCTAGTTCTTGTTGATATTTTGCTTATTCACCCCTGAAATGTACATTACATGCTGAAAAAATCGATTTCAAGACGTTTTAAGTTAAACATAAATTATGATAAATATGAAGTTTAGGCCGCTAGGCCGCCAGGCCGCTAGAGCGCCAGGCTTCGGAAACTTAAAAAAAAAACAAAGCTAGTTCTTGTTGATATTTTACTTAATCATCCTGAAATATACATTGCATGCTGTAAAAATCGGATTCAAGCCGTTTTTAAGATAAACATAAATTATGATAAATATTAAGTTTAGGCCGCTACCTTCACGCCGCCAGGCTGCTAGGTCGCTAACTTCACGCCGCCAGGCCGCTAGGCCGATAACTTCACACATCTATTGAATCTTGGTATCGGCGATAAAACTTACAAAAGGTTTTCCTTAATTTGTGATACCGATAACCTTGTTTTAAAAGTTTTTCTGTTATGCAAAGATTACGTTCATTGAAACCATTAACATCGTTACAAACTCTTGAAATGCGAACAAGCTGTGAGATATAAACCCCGTTAGATGTTGCACGAGGAACATCGCCGTCTAAAAACGGAAAATTTACTTAATTAAAATAAAAATGATCTATTCTATCATAACGTTTAGTAATGACGTAACCATTTTCAATGGATAGATGTACATAAAGAAAGTTTGCTTGCTTTTCTAAAGTGTTCGCTTTATTAAGCTGTAGTTCTTTAGGATAAATCTTATTAACTAGTGATGGAAAATGGTTAATGTCTATATTTAATAAATTATCAAGGTACCTCGAGGTGTTGTTAAAAGCTGTAATAATATCATTTTGATATTCGATAGGAAGAGATAACATAAAGTCTCTTTCATAACAGTTTAAAAATAGATCAGCAACAAGGGGTGTACAATTAGTGCCCCATTGGGATGCCTATTACAGTCAAACCTGTCTACAAAGACCACTCAGGGGACAGCCAAAAAGTGGTCTTTGTTCATAGGTAATTTTGTTCTTTAAATCAGTCAGTGGGACAATTAATGTGTTGTCTTTGTCTAAAGGTGGTCTTTGAGTACAGGTGGTCTTTAGCACAGGTTTGACTGTACTTGTTTATAAATAGAGGTTCCGAATCTAACATAAATATTATCCAGACATAATTGAAATAAAACGGGGACAAATTAATGTTAGGACGATGCATTTTCATCATTTGTCTTTGTAAATGTTTACGCTATTATTCGAAATTTCGGAGTCGTGTTCTTTGTTTAAGAACAAACATAAAGTTTATTACAACGACATTAAACATCTATTAATTTAAAATTGCTTTTTTTTTCTTGAAAATGTGGAAGTTGAGTCTGAAAACAAGAGTGAACATTTACATAATATTGACGTCCCCTTTGGTAGAATTTTACGAATTTGTTTTTGTGATTTGTAAGTCACCGTGTTTTATTTAGTAAAACAGTTTTCATAGGGAGTCCAGGACAGTAAAGACATAATGTTGGTATTATAACATAATAATCTTCGAAAAGAAAAGATTTTATTGTGCATAAAATATAATATGACTACATGTATATACTCTGGATATACTTCTTCAGATTGTTGCTGTAAAACAAACTTAAAAGCAAACAAGTGCATACACGTCAGCAAATTACCGTTTAAAATGTATATAGTAGACTGAGCGTAACATCTCACTTAACAAGTTATTTTTCCCTTCGCTTCGTGTGCATCGTCCGGATCACTTGGCCGTTAGTTTTAGATTGTGATTAGATTTCAATAAAACAGAAATGTCAAATAGTTATCTTTTTTATCTTTCAGTCTTACTTATCCTACGTTAGCAAGAAAAGTGTTTCTACCGGAATGAATGCACACTAAAATAGCCATATTCCTTTTATAATAAGTTTATGTCTTCTTATATTTATTCATTTGCTCTTTGTGTTATTACATATTTTGTTCACAATGATCATTGCATCATTGTCACCCCTGTCAACATTTCGTCATCTTTTCTTTAAAACGCATATTCACGGTAAGGTCGTATAGTTTCATGTTTAACTATCTCCATTTTCTGCCATCTATCTTGGCTGCTTCCTTATCGAGAAACTCATTTACTTCATTTACAACGTGAACATTTAACTATGAACTTTAAACAAAGTAACACCAAATACACGATGTTCTTTTAATAATCTACTCAAGATAGTCCGGAGGAGGAGGTGCCGGATTGTTATGATGTGGAGGTAACGGGTTTATAATGATGGGATGAAATGCGTTATTTTCAATGTCATGAGGATTGATATTAACGTGCGGCTGTTGAAAGTCTGGATTGAAATCATCAAGAAGATCTGGGGGAGGAGGAGGAGGGGGAAGAACAGGAGGATGAATATAAGGATGTTGGAGTCGAAAATCAACAGATAAAGAATGGTCACAAATTTCTTCATAGCGATCTAATTCTCCTTCTTCTTCTTCTTCTTCTACTTCTTCTTCTTCTATTTTTATTTTAACAGTGTGGGAGTTTGGCCAAACTGACCTAAGTTTATCCTGTGGACTGGTAACTAATACATTTCTTTCAATGTATTGCTTTTCATCATTTTCTATTGAGCAATTAATGCCAAGATTTTCCATTTTAAGCTCTTTTTCTTCCTCCTTTGCACATTTACCTTGATAACCACTCCTATTTGGTCTAGATTACATGTCACAGTGCCAGCAAATCATACAAATGTATTGACATCCATGTAAATAGCCAACATCTGAAAAGAAAAAAATCAAAATCTTGTAAACCTTAATAAACTAATTTATCAGAAGCTTTTAAACCGCATTTAACTGAACGCAACCATTGTGAAACCAACAAAGATTTCTCAGAATAATACTTTCTTCCTTTAACGATTTTTGTGCCGGCCGTAAAAAGTCTCCCCGTACTTAAAGTCAGTACTGTTATTAGTAAAATAACCCGTAACCGATGCCATGCAGTGATTGTTACGTATATCAGGGCTATCCGATCAACCTTTTTTGGGGTTGCCCCGGTTAGCTCAATTGGTTGCATCGCAGGAATTGCAGGGCTAGGCGCTGTCGCCGTGACGGTGCGGGTTCTCTCCCAGCTAGAGGCACTATCATTTAAAAAAAACAAAGCAAATAAAGTAAATAGCCAATACTGGGAATCGAGCCAGTACCTTACAGGGTCAGAGCCTAGTCATGTAACTCAGAGCACAATATTGACTGAGCTAGCGGGAACATGTTCAAAACATTACGCGGCTAACCCTGTTAAGCGGGTTTATCTTAACATGACATCTGTAACCGAACATTTACTGGTAGCAAAGATGTTCAGTTGAGGAGATGTGAAAATTCTAATATGCAAATTATTAGTAAAAATATGAATCTCGTGCAGCTCCGGTATTGTTATAAATCGTTAATGTTTAAGAGAAAAATACAAATTAAAAATAAACTATTGTCAACATTTATTTAAATGCAGCCACAACGATGTGCAAAATATTGTATTTTCTTTCGCCTCGAGCATTTCCACCCTAGCGAAGTTTGCCAAAGATTCCCAATTTGTTTTAATAGAGATTCAAATAGGGCCAGACAGCTTGTGTTCGTTTATAGTTCAGAATGCAGTCGCAGGATATTACTATTGCGTCATCAAAAAGAAACAAAAACTATTGACAACATTTATTTAAATTCAGCCACAACCAGGTGCAAAATATTGTATTTTCTTTCGCCTCGAGCATTTCCACCCTAGCGAAGTTTGCCAAAGATTCCCAATTTGTTTTAATAGAGATTCAAATAGGGCCAGACAGCTTGTGTTCGTTTATAGTTTTAAATGCAGTCGCAGGATACCACTATTGCGTCATCTGCACAAGTCCGTGGTTTTGGCAACCAGTTTTGCAAGTTGCTTTGTTCATTGCCAGGGTAAAACCCTGTTAGGCATACTGCTGTTGATTTTACTATGACAAAATATATTTACTTTTGTTCGCTTAAATTGTAATGGGCGTGGTGTATACATTAGCGTTGATATAGTACTGTTTATTTTTATTTTCACTATTTGATATTCAAGACGCAGTACTATAAACGACTCTTCCTGTTTGTGTACGGTTCGATTTGGAATACTAGTTGGTAATATTCACTAAATAAAAAGGATAAAATATTCTTTTCCTTTTGGTGTACGGTTCATATGGTATACATGTAGTTACTTTTCACTGAATACAAAAGATAAATATTCTCTACCTGTTCGAGTCTTGAAACTTTACAATTTTCTCACATTACTTAGTTTCTTAAAAAAAACATTTATTAATTTGTCAATAGATGTTGTTGTTTATGAACAAAATTTTAAAATTATCTTACCGTTGAGTTAGCCCTGGTGCAATCGCTATAAGTTATCAAATAATTCAGTAAAAACATTTTTGTTCGTATATAAACTTCAATTATTGAGGCAAAAATACTACAAACCTAAACGAAGACAATATATCGAAAATATTTGGGGATTTTATTCAAACTTTATTTGGGGTCGAATTACATTACTTCTGTATTATAATGTGGTAGATTCATGTTTTAAAATGACATACCGGTCGTAAATACTTTACGTTAATAGCCCAGCACAGTTACTGTTAAATTACATGTATTGTCAAAAGTATCATTGTTCTCAAGATAGCGAGGCAGTCAGGCACAATTGTTTTATACCATAGGTTCGAATCCCATTAGTGACGCTTTTTTCATCTTTAAGACATACCTTTTTTATTTGATAATAAATAATTTAATTTCAATAATTTAATCATGAAGTTATTCAGAACGATACGGTACCCCTTTTCTTCCGGTTAGTCTTATCAATATTTAGTTTTCTACGAGCATGACTAGTAGTGTTTGCATATCGAATACCCAATACATGTAGTCACATGAGTAATTTAAGAAATATACATCTTTGGAGTTTTGTCTCTCTCGAGAAATACGTAGAAACATACTTATTCATTGATGTTTTGAAAAAAAAGTATTAAATAAAGCAAATGGAGATTTAAAATAAATCTAGTATGCAAAATATATGACAATTAATTAATTTACGACCATTGCAAAGATAAATATAGGTGACGGTTATTCTGACCTCTCGGCTAATGGGGGTTACATTAGTATTTGTCCACTATACGGTAATTAAATATAGTATAGTTTTGTTTACATTAAATAACTCCAACGTAAACATTGCTAACTGCACTGTGTTTATTGTAATTTCGTATAAACGAAATAGGTAATTATTGCTCATATTTTTACGTTCGTTGCATTAAGAAAAAATATAACTTATTTATTGTTTAACTGTAATAAGACGTCTTCATGAAAACTATAACACAACCAACATATTTAAATTAGTTGTTCCTGTGTCAGTCACTTATCAATAACTTATTTCAAGAAGCACGGCTTCTAAGTGTAATGTCCGGAACGGGTGACATACTTATCACAGACACCTGTTTAGAGGTCCTTTCTGGCCAGTATGTCAGTAGAGCTATATAGGCTTAACAGAGCTCTAGTTCCAAGTTTGGTCCATTTTAGCTAATAAATGGACGATCTGTATCACGAGATCAAACAACAATCACACAGAACACGAAATATCCCCGTTTTCAAACAAAATCAAGTTATCCTAAATAACTAGTTAACAAACAAGTTGGTGTATTTCCATTTAAGTCCATGAACAGGCCCAATCAAACCGTACCAGCAACATGTTGATATTTTTGTCGTATTCGTTGGCTTTCAAATTAATTTACTATCTGTTTAAATATCACAGAAGAGTTGTTTATTTGTGACGGCTGTATAAAGTCTACCCATACTTCTAATCAGTAATGTTATCAATAAACATCTTTAAAGGCCGATACGAACTGCCAGCTATGAATTAGGATCATCCCGGATTACATACGGACTGCCAACTATAGATAAAGATTATCATGGATTAGAAACGGACTGTCAACTATGAATTAGGATCATCCTGGATTAGGTACGGATTGCCAACAATGAATAAATATTATCTTCGATTAGAACAGGACTGCCAACTATGAATTAGCATAATTCTGAATTAGATACGGACTGTCAAATATTAAGTAAAAAGGTGAAATATGCATATCAGGAATCGCCACATTCAGAAAAAACAGCCTCCCCACACAGTCAAGAAGAAGAGAGGGAGAGAGCATGGTTAATAAAATGATCAGTTTCAAAAGAGACACCACTAACAATTAACAAAAAATGAGAACCCGAGGGGTTACCGCCTTGGAACGGTCAGTGGCAAATCAAACTGCCACTGGGGGTTTAAACCGGGTTCTAGGGTGCACCAACCTCACACTTGCCCCAACAGGTTCTCATATCACAAAACAAATACAAGTTGTCTTGGTGAAACAACTCCAACCCACTTATTGGCTCAACAATGTTGCATGCAAAAGCACACAAACATATAAAACATAAGAATTTAATAGCATTGCAAAGCCAAAGGGCGGGTACTCAATGATCATCCTGGATTATATACGGACTGTCAACTATAAATTAGGATCATCCTAGATAAGATGCGGTCTGTCAAATATCAAGAAAGATCATCCTGACAGTGTATTAGATACGAATTGTCAACAATGAATAAGGATCATCCTGAAAGAGATACGGACTGCCAACAATGGATGCTAGTGAATGTTTGAGACCCCTTGAAGGTTTTGTGAAGTTGATAAAATTACGGGTGGATACGCATATAGCTATCAGACTACGGGTTGATACGGATCTAACTTGCAGACTACGGGTTGATACGGGTTTAGCTTGCAGACTACGGGTTGATACGGATATAGCTTTCAGACTACGGTTGATACGGATTTAGCTTGCAGACTACGGGTTGATACCGAAATAGCTTGCAGGCTACGGTTTGATACGGATTTAGCTTTCAGACTACGGTTGATACGGATTAAGCTTGCAGACCGTGCTAAGGGACGCTGAGTATCGACAAGAATATATATATAGGTTAAGTAATTGTCACTGTCGAGATGGTGATGAGCGGGACTTATGTTATCATATAACCAGAGAATTGGTGGGGTTATTCCATTTTGTAATTAAGCTCGGAATAAGTGCAAGTAGGCATATAAGTTTGCCAAATCCAAAAGCACAGGCAAAATATTCTAAGATTAACTTCCGGAATTATTTTACAAGAAGTTAAGGTTCATTGCGATTTTATTTTTTTTCTATTTTCCCAACGAGTATACATATCTAACAGCTTTGTTCATAAAATGCCGTTTTCAATGATAAATGTACACTGTTCTTCGGCGCGAAATTCTGAAAATTAAAATAGTGTTCATTAAAATGAGGTGTTATGTTGGTCGATTTGAGTGCTTCTATATAATAATAGAATTACTGAAAATTATTTGGTAATAAATATGGTTTGTAGTGTAACTATGTGGGAATTATGAAAGGATACAAGCGCGAACAATTGCAAGCTTTACAGATAAAGCCAATATTACCATTTCTATCGCTTGTTCAAGGAGCAAACAAATACACAGATGCTTGAATGTTTATTGAACGAAATACTAAATATTTAATTCAAATGCATTCACTTGGTCGTCCAGTCTAAATATTTTGATTCATCTTCCCTGTTTGTCTACATCAGCGGATAAATTCCAGCACTTGCAATTCCACAATTGTTATTTTGATTTCTTGACATTTGGATATAACCGTCTATGCCCCAGGACGTTCCCCAGCTGTTTTTGACCAACCAGTAATCCTGGCCATTGCTGGTCCCGTATCCCACTGCCAAAATTGCGTGGTCGAGACTGTCTGGATTGCAACTAGGTTCGTTATAGACGCCTGAAAATGCAATGTACATTCCTTGATGCAAAATAGTGAAATATACATATCAGAAATGGCGACATCTAGAAAACACAGCCACCCAAGAGACATGATCAAGAAGCATGAGTTTATGATATTGTTAATTTCTTAACAAAGCAATGAACACAATTAAGAACTCGGGGGGTAAGGACTTGGAGCGTTTAGTGACAAAACATTTTTCCACCGGACTTAAAACCAAGTTCTAGGGTGCACATCATACTTTCTCCTACATATTCTTATAATATGAACAAATAAGCATAAGGTGGCTTTATTATAGTTCTTTAGTTAACTTTCATACAAAGTGTTCATAACTATGCTTCTCTGTTGTCGTTATTGGATTATTATTTGCGAGGTTGGACAGACAGGCATCAGCGCGGTTAAAAACGTTTTATATTACAATCCAAATGGCCTTCATCAAATTGCCACAAACCTTTTCAAAGGGGTAACCTACCATAAATTAACTTGTTTGTCTGTTTCGCATTCCTATTGATATGTTATATCTTTTGTCAATTTTCGGTTACAATATTAAGCGTGTATTTTGTTTTACTTTCCTTCACTGTGCAAGAAGTGCAGCTTGCAACTTATCCCGTCACTGTATAAGAGGATCAGTCTGAAAGAAGCCGGACCTTTCGTGAGCACGTCCCTTCACATAAATTCACAGTAGCGCCATTTGTGCAGTGTGGCTGTCGTAAAAAGTCTCCCCGTACATATAGTCAGTACTGTTATCAGTAAAAATAAGCTATTACCGATGTCGTGCAGTGATGATAACGTATATCAGGGCTATCCAATCAACCTTTTTTATGGTTGTCTCGGTTAGCTCAATCGGTTGTGTCGTCGATATTGCAGGGCTTGGGCGAGGCGCTGTCGCCTTGATGGTGCGGGTTCGCTCCCAGGTAGAGGCAATATCATTTGTTAGAAGGAAGGATATACTGTGATCCTGTCTTTTCATGGAATGTGTTGCAGAAGGAATACAAAGGCTCCCACAAACACGGTTAAAATGCGCAGATGATGATTACTTTGGAAAAGAGTAAAACTAAATAAATAAAAGTTCATACATTTTGACAACAACTGAAAGTCCGGATATTGTTGTCACTCGAATATGGCTACCCTTATCCGTTTTCACTTTCAATTTTCGTAGAAATGATGCGATTATTGAGACAATTTTTTGCAGTCAGTGTCCAACTCCTACCAACATTAAAATGTCAGTGTTTTATCCGTTTTCGCTATGAAAACTACTTACCCCCCTTGTAGCTAAACGATTTAGAACCAACATTAAAATGTCAGTGTTTTTATCCCTTTTCGCTATGAAAACTACTTACCACCCTTATAGTAGCTAAACGATTTAGAACCAACATTAAAATGTCAGTGTTTGATCCCTTTTCGTTATGAAAACTACTTACCACCCTTGTAGTAGCTAAACGATTTAGAACCAACATTAAAATGTCAGTGTTTTATCCGTTTTCGCTATGAAAACTACTTACCACCCTTGTAGTAGCTAAACGATTTAGAACAAACATTAAAATGTCAGTGTTTTTATCCCTTTTCGTTATGAAAACTACTTACCACCCTTGTAGTAGCTAAACGATTTAGAACCAACATTAAAATGTCAGTGTTTTTATCCCTTTTTGTTATGAAAACTACTTACCACCCTTGTAGTAGCTAAACGATTTAGAACCAACATTAAAATATCAGTGTTTGATCCCTTTTCGTTATGAAAACTACTTACCACCCTTGTAGTAGCTAAACGATTTAGAACAAACATTAAAATGTCAGTGTTTTATCCGTTTTCGCTATGAAAACTACTTACCAACCTTGTAGTAGCTAAACGATTTAGAACCAACATTAAAATGTCAGTGTTTTTATCCCTTTTCGCTATGAAAACTCCTTACCACCCTTGTAGTAGCTAAACGATTTAGAACAAACATTAAAATGTCAGTGTTTTCATCCCTTTTCGCTATGAAAACTACTTACCACCCTTGTAGTAGCAAAACGATTTAGAACCAACATTAAAATGTCAGTGTTTTATCCGTTTTCGCTATGAAAACTACTTACCAACCTTGTAGTAGCTAAACGATTTAGAACCAACATTAAAATGTCAGTGTTTTTATCCCTTTTCGCTATGAAAACTACTTACCGCCCTTGTAGTAGCTAAACGATTTTAGAACGTTAACAGCGACAGCTATTGGACCAACTTCGGCCACAGCATTCGCCAGAGCAACCTCATCGTATTCGGGAAGTCGAACATATCCAGTGCAGTAAGTTTTTACCAGCGACTGATTGTATTGACATGTTGACGCCTGGGAACAAATTTTAAGTTTTATAAAATAAATGTAATTTAACAATATTAGTTGTAAGTATTTGTATTATGGTGAATGGTTACGGACACCGGATACTCCATCGCCTCTTGTGGATAAATCGACATTTATATCGAACACAAGTTAATGGATACATTAATTTAAATTGATCTTTGAATACTAAAAATTAGTAAAAAATCAGGCTTTTGTAGCCTTTTATAAATAATATATATAATTAATATCTGTTAAATATTTAAGAAAATGTCTTATATTGCTTTTTATCCGTTTTTCATGCCGGATTCTTCTTGGTGGATTAACTTACTATTAGTTTTGTGTGTTTTGCAACTTTTGTTCAGTAACCCCCTGTGACTTTAACAATTCATTGTTTATAAACTAGTGAATAGATTTTATTTCTGTTTTTCATTGTTAACATTGAATTGCTGTAATTTTTTATATGTTTCAATATGTTGTGTTTGTTGAAATTAAAAAGATATTTATAAAATCTGCAAGTGTGCAGGCCTTTTATGACCGAGTATTTTTTAAGCAAATGCGGATATGTTTCTTTAGCTCATATACTTATGATTTGTCTTTGCTTATGTTCGCAAATATATTCCTCTTTATCATTTTTAACGACTGTACATAAAAACATTCATTTTGTGCACGTTTGTGTATGTTGATTCTGCCCATCCCTTGTATATTGTTATTAATACATTCTTTTCTTGTTCAAGTAAATGTGTTAACCTTTTGCTAATAAAATCATCGTGTCCATGCTTATGAAACATGTAAGCACATTTAAGCACCTGCCTCGAACCAACCCGCTAATCTAAAACTGTTTTGTTTCGTCTTACTAATTTTTATAATAATGTTCCACTCATGCATGTTCTTCTGAATTCTATTACAGTAGGGGCGCGCCACGGGAAAAGGTACCTTCAGTCATATTTTGTGACATTTTAGTTGTTACTATATTTAGAAAGAACTTACAACTATCTATAAATTTCTCACAACTAACAAGTGCTTTTCTTACACATTTTGACAATAAAATGATAGTATTCTTTCTACAGATTTCATTATGGCGGCACAAAATAAAATATTAAAAATAAATATTTCACCTATAAGGCTATCTTCTGCGTCTTCTGTCCAAACACCGCATAAAATTAAATCATTTAAAAGTCTGCAGCCATCAGTTCGTTTATCACGTTTAAATTTATCTTCGGCAAGCTCTATTAATATGACAGGTCTGCAGAGTGTTCATCGTACAAATTTATTTAAAAACAATTTGAAAGTTACACTGTCACCTTTAAAATCTCCTATTCTTCGAAAATACATTATTTCTACACCAAATAAATTGAATGACGCAAGACGCAGATCTTATCCTTCTATTTTGAAGTGCAATTCTAAGAGGTGCAGATGCTGTGATTATTTGAATTGTAATTCTGTCATTAAATCCACAGTTAACGGTAGAACTTTTTCTGTTAACAATAATAATGATATAGACTGACAAACTGATAATGTTGTTAACGTTTTAACTTGAAATTCTTATAACTGTGGAATTCAATATGTAGGTCAAACAGGTCGCCCCTTAAAAACACGTTTTGGACAACATTGCTCGAAAATTCGAAACAACAGCAAATTTAAAACATTTTTATACCAGCATTTTAAACATTCAGGACACCGTTTACAAAATATTTCCGTTCAACCAGTAGAAAAACTTACATTTGACAGCGCTGCATCAAGAGCATTCAAAATTAGGTCCAGCCTCATTTAGGAACCAAAATGGATTAAAAAATTACAATCTGCATACCCACTTGGTTTAAATCATAATATTTATCAGAAAGGCAACATTTCTAAAAATCCTGATAATGACGTCTTTGAAATGCTTGAATTACGCAAAAGAAAATCGAGGTCGCATGGAAGCAGAACTAATGGAAACATAAAAAGAAAATCACGTATTCGTTGTTCTATTAAAACAATCTGGCAGACACGCCAAAATTTAGAATCAGTATTGAGCCGAAACAAGACAAAGTACCTACTATGTATTGGTTGCCTAAAATGCATAAAACACAGTATAAAGCAAGATTTATTGCTAACTCTAGTTCTTGCACTACTACTAAATTATCCGTGCTCTTAACTTCTTGTCTTACAGCTATTAAAGAACATGTAATTAGGTATTGCGATAAGGTTTTTGAAACTTCTGGCAAAAATTTATTTTGGTCGATTAAAAATTCAAATGACGTTTTGAAAAAGCTTAAATCAAATTATTTTCAGACGTTCTGTTTGTCTACTTATGATTTCTCAACTTTATATACCTCGCTCCCTCATAATTTAATAAGAGACAAACTAACCAGTCTCATTGAAAAAACGTTTGCTAGAGAAAATAAAACCTTCATCACTTGTAATGAACATAGGGCATTTTTCACAGATGGTTCTTATGATAATTATACTTTATGGACTTGTCAAGACCTAATAGAGTCGCTAACTTTCTTACTGGATAATATTTATGTTAGATTCGGTACCTCTATTTATAAACAAGTAATAGGCATCCCAATGGGTACTAATTGTGCACGCCTTGTTGCTGATGTGTTTTTATACTGTTATGAAAGAGACTTTATGTTATCTCTTTCTACTGAACATCAAGATGATATTATTACAGCTTTTAACAACACCTCGAGGTACCTTGATGATTTATTAAATATAGATAATAACCATTTTCCATTACTGGTTAATAAGATCTACCCTAAAGAACTACAACTTAATAAAGCGAACACTTCAGAACAGCAAGCAAACTTTCTCGATCTAAATCTGTCAATTGAAAATGGTTATGTCACTACTAAAATATATGATAAAAGAGATGATTTTAATTTTAATATAGTAAATTTTCCGTTTTTAGACGGCGATGTTCCCCGTGCAACATCTTACGGGGTTTATATTTCACAGCTTGTTCGCTTTTCAAGAGCTTGCAACGATATTAATGATTTCAATGAACGTAATCTTTGCATTACAGAAAAACTTTTAAAACAAGGTTATCGGTATCACCAATTAAGGAAAACATTTTGCAAGTTTTATCGTCGATACCCAGATCTAATTCATAAATACAGGTGCAGTTTAAAATCACTATTGCAACAAAGTATTTCACAGCCAGTTTTTTTATGGAGATTTAGTTTATAAACTTAAGAAGATAAAGGGCAATGTTAATTTCTCCCGGTTATTCGTAAAAACCATCTGTAAATTTAAAAAGAAAGGTTACCAACATGATATTTTACAGCGCTCTGCATGCCTGGTGATTAACCCTTCTACAGTTGATCATTATGCTTACCTCTTTGGTTGCACGACGCTGGCAGGGTTTTAAGAGTTTATGAAGGTTTATGGGGAAATCTTTTCTTAAAAGAACCTAGAAGCTCGATTTGTTTCTTTTATCCCTGTCATCGTGTTCTTGCTGATTTTACTCCAGGAGCTCTAGTCTCGGTAAGATCATTGAGTACCGGCCCTTTGGCTTTGCAATGCTATTAAATTCTTATGTTTTATATGTTTGTGTGCTTTTGCATGCAACATGGTTGAGCCAATAAGTGGGTTGGAGTTGTTTCACCAAGACAACTTGTATTTGTTTTGTGATATGAGAACCTGTTGGGGCAAGTGTGAGGTTGGTGCACCCTAGAACCTGGTTTAAACCCGCAGTGGCAATTTGATTTGCCACTGACCGTTCCAAGGCGGTAACCCCTCGGGTTCTCATTTTTGTTAATTGTTAGTGGTGTCTCTTTTGAAACTGATCAGTTTATTAACCATGCTCTCTCCCTCTCTTCTTCTTGACTGTGTGAGGAGGCTGTATTTTCTGAATGTGGTGATTCCTGATATGCATATTTCACCTTTTTAACGCGAAATTCATAATAAATAATGTTGTCTGCTCAACTTTATGACGTCATTTCAAAGATTGACGTCAACTGTCTGAATGAACCTTTTCCCGTTACGCGCCCCAATAAATGTTTCTACCTGTCCAATATAAGGGTAGTCTGCTCCTCCTTCAATGCCGTATGCCTTGACGTATTTAAAGGCTGTTCCTCTCGATCCACCAGCACAACCTTCTCTACCATCCAGCCTACAATCCACTAATTGCTGTTCACTGAAGGATATCAGCTGTCCTGTTTTTTTCTTATATTGACCTTCCAAGGCGCCAGTCTGTAACAAAATACACATCTTACGAAAAAGTGAATTTGCATAATCACGAACAGCCATATCCAGTACACACAGCCTCTATACACAGACAAAAAATAGAGAGAAGAAAAGGGCATGGCTATAAAATAATCAGTTTCTAAATAGACGCCATAAACAATAAGAGAAATTGAGAACCCGAGGGGTAACCGCATTGGAACGATCGGTGGCAAATTAATTTGACACTGGGACTTTAAACAAGGTTATATGTGCACCAGCCTCACACTTACCCCAACAGGTTTTCATATAAACAAACAAGTGAAAGACTTGGTCGTTTAGGTGATATTACTCCAACCCACTCATCTTCTCGACAATTTTGCATGCAAACGCACACAACCATATAAAATATTAGAAGCTAATGGCATTGTCAAGGAAAAGGGAGGTTACTCACATACCTTTCCGAGACCCTTTCATCCCTCAGTGATATTGTATTTCACAACATGCTCTCTTTTCCTGTCTACTTTTGCGCTGCGAGGGGAGGCTTTTGTGTGAGTGTGGCGATTCCTGATATGCATATTTCACGTTTTTGAGTAAGATCAGCAAGAACAAGATGCAAGGAATAAAAGAAACGAATCGAGCTTCTAGGTTCTTTAACAAAATATACAAAAGTTTCATTCACACTTTGAATGTAGATAGATTAGTATGTTCTTAAGTGCCGTCCCGTTAGTAACATTAAACCGACAGGTCAGTTAGGCTATGGATTAATTTTAAGATTTTTATAACGAATGCGTTTTCATTGCAGTTCGAACTGTATTGCTAGAAAGGAGGCAGTATTGTATAATTCACTTATCATCTACTTTCTTTTTAAAGAATGCCATTTTATTTTCACTATAGTGATGGGTATATAGATTGAAGACATCAATAACCAATAGTGAAAAATACTGACCACACTAAACGCCCAGCATGATCCACATCGCCCTTGGTGTTTTACATCCGTAACGAGACCCTGAGCCCGCCAGTCAATCGAATCTGGAAGCGAACGACGTCGACGGAATAACCTGGAATCATCACTCGCCGGCTTTGTTTTGATCGGGATAAGCCCTGTATAGTGTTCAAGAATCTCGTCTTGCGTCTGGAATCCAAAAATATAATCTGTATATCGAGGATTGCTCGCAAGACTGTCGTAACTTCATTGAAAAAAAGAAAGAGTTACGACAGTCTTGCATGCAACCCTCGATATGTTAGTTTCTGTATTGCAGGAGCGGTTTCGATCGGAGAAGCCCTGTATAGTGATTAAAAAATCTTGTCTTGAGTCTTGAATCATAAATATGTAATCTGTATATGCTTTATATAACTTGAAGAATTGGTAGGACATTTTTATAGAATTCCAAATAACATAAATAATATTCCAAATAAACGTATTGACTTATTCAAATACCGGATGAAATGCTAATGACAACAAAATGCACACATACAGTATTCATAATGAAGCTAAACTCGTATTTTCTAAACATTTGGGTACATGAAATATGGATGACAGTTAATGACTAAAGAGTATACAATATTATACCAGATCTGCGAGCTCATTGACTCCCGCATAATAAGTCAACTTTCCTTCCTTGTGCTTTTTGTTGATATCTTTGATCAACTTGGTGTTGTCTTCAAAAATCTTCTTCCTCTTTGTGTGTTCTTTGTCATCTTTGTATTGTTTGTCTATAATTAAATACAGGTACGACTTTAAACATTTTCGAAATCAGAATCGTTCACCATAAACACAATACATCTTAAACAGACAGACACATTTTCATTGCAAGTTTGTATTGTTTGTCTATAATTAAATACAGGTACGACTTTAAACATTTATGAAATCAGAATCCTTTACAAAACAATACATCTAAAAAAAGACAGACACATTTTCATGACAAATTAAACATAATAGTGTTATTTTGCACCAAATATGCAGCGTCATTTTGCTGTCGGATCGGCGGGGTGTTTAGTCCGGGTCAGATTCTTATCGGATCAGAGCGTTAAGTCTGCGACATGTTGCCGAGGGGTCTGAACATTTGGGTTGGGTCACATTGCTTTAGAACAGGACGTAGTCTGTGACATTTTGCCGCGGGATCGGGACGTTTGGGTTGGGTCACATTGCTATCAGAACAGAACGTAGTCTGTGACATTTTGCCGCGGGATCGGGACGTTTGGGTTGGGTCACATTGCTATCAGAACAGAACGTCGACTGCGATATGTTGCCACGGGTTGGGTCAGATTGCTATCGGATCAGAACATTAAGTATGCGACATGTTTGCCGAGGGATCGGGACGTTTTGGGTTGGGTCATTTTGCACACGTATCAGAACGTAAAGTATGCGACATGTTTACCGTGGGATTGGGACGTTAAGTTTGGGTAATTTTCTAACGGATCGGAACGTAACGTGTGTGCCATGTTGCTGCTAGATCGGCACGTTCAGTTGTTGAATAGGGACGTATATTCTGCATCATGTTTCTTTTGTTCAGACTAATATATCTTGCTGCCTTAAAGTATTGTATATCAATGAAGCATGGGTGTCACAGGAGCATAGGTCCGAGTGACCCCAGTTTTGTTGTTTGCCTCTTATTATTAATACAAAATTAACTTGCATGTGAAACGATAGGTTATACGGTTGTTATGCAAAATTTCCAAAACAAAATTATAATTTTCCAAAACTGTTCAGTGTATCCAGTGCCGTTCAAGTATAATTTAGAGGTAAGGGATAACATACTTTACATGACAGGCAACGTTTGTTTGCCGATACTTACGAAAAATGGCTTTAAACGTTTCGAATGTTTCATCCAGTGGTTTTCCCTGTTCGATGTCTTTATCCAGAAGTTCAAGCTTGGCTTTGTCTTTAGGCAAGAAGCAGAGTCCAGATGCGGCTAGGGCTCCGAAACAACACAGTAGTAGAAGCATGTTACAGATCCGGTAGGAAATCTAAAAAAGAGAGAATACTGAATTACCAGTTAATGATTGTATTTATAATGTTCCCATTGTTAGCGCTTTAGGAAATGGAGGTGAGTGGATTCAAAATCTAATCGAACGGCAACAAACGAACAAATTAAAAAATAAATTATTTGCTATGATTCCTTAAAACTACCTATTCAAGGTCGAATACCAGAATGTCTAAGATTGGTTTAATGTGATGTCTTTGTTATGTCTATAAATTAATTAACAGAATCAAATTTCGCCACAATTTTGGACAAATAATTTAACTTAAGGATCCTGTTGTAATTTATTCTTCTTGAATTTATACAAAAACCTTTATAAGGTAAGCAAGAAAATGAACCGCTATTGATATGTGTCTATTATGCATTACATACAAAAAGTCCTCAATACCATTACCGCTACGTTTAAAGGTGGAAAGATTAAATATTGCAATAAAAGGGAATATGTAAATGCATACGAAACAACAGAGTATTTTATTTTATAACACATTTTTATATTTTAAATGTTAGGAAGTTTAATTGCAAGTTCTAATTTATAGAAATTTTTTGCTAAGCAGATCCTCAATAATATTTACTTGTAAAATATAATGAGCAACTGTAGCAGGTACAACAGACAGCATTTCATTGTTATGTATATTTAATTCAAAATCTTTTCAGGAAGGCAGCATTTCAAATATCCCTCATTATGAATTGCCTGATATATGTAAAAGAAAATCTCGAGGTCGCATGGGAGCAGACCTAATGGTAACTTAAAAAGAAAATCACGTGTTCGATTTTGTTGTTCCATTCAATCTGACAGAGAGGCTATGCTTTCACGGTTGGCTTCTCTTTCTAAATTAAAAACGTATGAGTATAATGAATGGCACACCCAGAGGAAGATAGAGCAAGGTTTATAAAATAATCAATAAAAAAATATATAAACAATTAAAATGTAAGAACCCGAGGTGTTTCCGCCTTGCAACGTTCCATGACAAAACAATGATCCACTGGTGGTTTAAACTATGTTCATTAGACATAGACTGTAATTTTCCAACAAGTTTAAACTTTTCAACTTTAATTTAAATTCCATCTCTTTTCAAATTTAGAGCTATCTTTTTACGATGATAATTTAATAATTCGCAACTTTGCCCAATAGTAAATCAGTTGCCTTATTTTTTTAATAATCTCATATAATCGTTAAGTAAATTAAATCGTTCATCTAGGTTCGTTTAAATGATCTTAATAATCCTTTAATATTCAAAATTCATTTATCACAATCATTTGTAAGACTGTTTTAATGGTCTTGACACACTTTATAATGATTATATTATACATATAGGCTGTTTGCATTTGCTAGCACAATCGCTAAACGAAAATGCGCTAAACATATCAGTAATTCTTAATTGTTTTCATTAAATGCTTCAATCATACAAATAAAATACAACTTTTTGAGTAACATGGAACAATCGGCACAAATTGCAAAACTTTTCATCAATGTGACAGCGACCAGACCAAACTGCATTTAAAAAGACATGATTTTAAGAGCAAATCCATTCATTTTATACCATGCTCTCTTTTTTCTGGATTTGCAGCAATTCTTTACTTGTTATCTACATTGTAAGATATTGTAATTTACAAAAGTTTCACCCCATCCACTACGTATAACAATACAACAAAACCAAATATTCAAATTAAAATTCAATAACAACTGTTCTTGTGAAAATCTGTGTGATTGATTTCACATTAATATTAAGTATTACTTGAATATAGATATACAGTATTGTTATGGATATATAGTTTTTTATTAGTAAACCAGTTTTCATGTATCATGTATTAGTAAACAATGGACCATTATTGGTAACCAATTCCACTAAAGCACCAAAAAAAAACCCGCTAACATTTAATAAAATTATCTTCATTAGTATTGCACTGTACCAGCTTTAAGTAATTAAAAAAGGTAAAAAATGAAAAATGAAACTTTGCATTCCATTAATAAGGTATGCTTCAATTTGTAAAAGCACTGTAAATGTAATTTCTGATTTTCAAACAGTATTTCAAACGTTTCTTACCTTAAACAAACAGCGTTCTTGTCCAGAATACAAAGCTATTTCTCAGAGTATCCTTTACTTGAAAAGGTGTGTGCGCATTGATGAACATACTTCGCTTATATACTGTTAAGTCAGACATCGTAATAATTAAAATGCTAATTGTATTGTCAGCTGAATTGCCGCAATCAACGCCATATGTATCCAATGATATTACATAATCACAAGTAAATTCACTATAAGAGACGCCTTCCATGTGTGGTACCAATGGATGTTAACCATCTTTGTCTCATGATCTTGATTTATAATTTTACTAGTGGAGTAGAGCAACAACATGGGTTAGTTTCTCAGAGGACAGTAATTTCAAACTCGTGCCCTTATATGAACTACCTTTAAGCGATCACACAAACCCATCATGTTTAACTTCATTTTAAGCAATACCAAATTCATTCGCCCTACACGGCGGTCAAGTCATATAATTTCTGTAAAACTTCCAGTCTCCTCTGTGTTCGTAATAAATAGACCCGTTTTTACTGCACTTGTTGTGTATGATGTGTTGAAACATACTTTTCTTGAGCTAAACTGAAGTTAAGATCAGATTAAAATTTTCAGTATGCGTTCAATTGTAAAAGCAATCAAAGCAACAAGAATTGAAACTCGATACTGGATTCAAGAAATGTATGTATTTCTATGAAAGTACAGATCAACGCCATAAAGAATAACAGGCTACACACCTGCAGAATTATTCTTTGGTCGCAAATTAAGAACAACATTTCCAGAACCTCAAGCATATCACACTTTAAATTAAACACTCATGCACGCCAAGTAAAATGTCAAAAACCAAAAGAAGAAACTGAACAAAAAACCATCAAATCTTAAGATTGGAGACAGAGTGCTTGTAAAACAGGAAAAATTCTCAACACCTTTAAATGAATGACCGTTTTGAAATTAATGAAAAAAGGAAATATGAAAGCATCAAAACATGAAGACGAGCATAACGAGAAACTCATGACATTTTTAGAAATTTACCATTTTACCTCCAAACTAAAAAACTCCTCATGTAAAAACAACTCCAGAAACAGCGATGTAGAAAACATTACACGAAGGTATACACGAGTTAAAGCAGAAACAGCGATGTCGAAAACATTACAAGGTCTACAATAATTAAAACAGAAACAGGGATGTAGATAACATAACAAGAAGGTCTACAAGAATTAAAACAGAAACAACGATGTAGAAAACATTACAAGAAGGTCTACAAGAATTAAATACACCAGAAGATTTAAGGGATAATGTGTGTGCATAGTTACTGTATAGTAACCAGTGTACGTCAAAAATCAGAGAATCCTTATACTATCTTAGTGTGTGACAATGCGGGAATGTATACAGTATTTTTATCTCTGTCGGTAGTTAGTTAGATAACACCCATGGTATTGTAAGACAGCGTTTAACTTTGTCTTTTGCCGATTGTACCGCGTTAGTCTGTAAATTGGACAGTTACGGCGAAATCATTCGGTTAAGTAATCCGAAAAAATATTTCGAAAATTGAAGCGAGGCCGAATTTTAAGTTAGTTAGGTCAAGACAGAGTTAAGCCCCATTTTGTTCTTGCATTTTTATTCCGAGATCGACACAAGTGTTCAGCTGAACACCCATCTAGTACTAAAATTGAATATACAATTTGAAGCAAAGTACATGGTCATTTGAAGATAGAGCATTCTACAAAACGCTAACATTCACGAAATTGTGATTTTAGAATACCAGTTATAAACAATTATTACCTTTACAATATGGCACTCAGACTCAAAGATAACAATGCGGATAGGAATATATTGCAGTAAGCTGTTAAATTTTGCATGTAACTCTATATGATTGTGAATTAGAAAGTAATTAAACTAATTGAAAACGGACATATTCATGCCCAAACTCTATATTGAAACAAATTAATAAGTACTTAAATTCTGATCCAGACAACACAGCTTGTTGAAATTGATACTAAGTATGCATATGTCCTGTATGTGTGACACCATTCATTCCTTATCCACTGGTATAATCTGGCTGTATCTAGTTTGCGTTCAACAATCTCGTTTGTAACAATACAGTCAGTCAAACCTGTATTAACCAGCCACCTAAGAAAGTGACAAAGAGTGGCTGCATAACACAAGTTGCTGTTTTAAGACGGTTAAAACTTAGAACAAAATGTCATTTTAGGACATACTCAAACTGGCTGTTTAAGACCGGTGGTTATTGAATGCATGTGGCTGCTAAGTCAAGTTCAACTTCTTCTTTGTGGACACTCATCTACAACAGATTATACGAAACTTTCGGGTGGTTTAAGAAAGAATACGTCTGGAACAACAGACAGATATGCGTCACATAGAGGCAACATCACTTTTGCCTAAAACATATGCAATCGTTGCCACTTAGGACTCGCTCAGATATGGTGAAAGGACGTCTAGGATATACATCGATAGAGGCTTATATCGATCAAAAAAAGTTACATTAATTTTCTTAGGTTCTATATGTAGAATGAAATCTTCAGATGTTGTAATGAAAGTTCTCTTACACAGACTAACTCAATACCGAAACGACAGCTCAAAGACACATAGCGGATTTATACCTGACATTGTGAACATTTTTGATAAATACAACTTAGCCTCTCACTTACATGACTTCGAAAAGACAATGAAATTTCCCAGCAGACATTCTTGAAAGAATGTCTGCAAGCGCGCAATTCTTACGAATGAACAGTCAACACACTCGCCAACCGGCAAATCCAGGAGCGGAAGGCAAGGTGAGTTTGTTTCATATTGACATCGGTGTAAGAAATTATAATTTTCGCTAATTCTGATTCACTCTTGGAATAAAATATCGGTTGATTTTTAAAGCCAAATGAATTCTGCACCTATGCCTGATTTCTGGACTGGTAGATGGGACAATAAACATTTATTGCGATTTAAATACGGAAGTTTGTGTTGAAATTTCGAAGTTCTAAGTTTTATAGCATAATTCATTATAGATCTGGTAATCTGCATAAATCTTTAAGCACGGCTGGAAATTTTAATCATTCCCCTGGCAACATGTGAAATATTATCGTAGACAGACTCATTTCTAAAATAGTTTTGTAAGCCTGTGATTCATGGACTCTCCTTACTAAACTGAATTATCGCTGAGTAATCATTTTAAGTTTAGGTGTATGTGTGCCACTGGATATTTTTATATACTTATTTGAGTCAACTATTTGTCGTAAATTCCCACTTCCAGAAAAGAACGGCTTCTATGATGGCATTTTGAAATTGTGACTTTCATTAAACATTGAATTATTTACCGGTCTTTGTCTTTAAAACATTGTTAGCTATCAGTTTGTGTACTTATACTGAGAATGAGAGAAAATCACGCTGGGGGTGTTCTCAGCTTTAGTCGAAACATAAAAATAAGCTTTGTACTAAATTTGGACTATCTTTGTACACTTATCTTTTCCCACGAAAAAGAAAAATTCTTAAACGATTTCCAAGAAAGAAAAGACTTATCATGTACCAACGTGAAAAAAGATCAAAATAAAAATGGTATTCCATCGTTTGAAAACAGTGAAATACCACGTTTATTTCATCTAGAAAATTCTATAATTCACTGGAGAGCATAAAAATACGTAAAACTTTTATTTAAACAATGAATTTAACAGTGAAAGAATTGATATTTATAAAAATCACTTTCCTAAATGATCTTAGATTAGATTTTAATATTAGTTTTCGTTTATTTGCTAACACATATACGAATACAAATACATTGCATTTATATAGCGCAAAAATAATAAGTTTTCTATTGCGCTTTACTATCTGAATGTATTTATTGGATTGTTTGAAAGACAGATGAATGTTCATGTAGACGACAATGTATTTATTGGATTGTTTGAAAGACAGATGAATGTTCATGTAGACGGACATGGTCAGAGCAACGTTTTCCAGTGATGCCTTGGCCCTTGCCAGAAATTCATTATTTTATGTAATGATATGTTAATTCAAACATTTTATTTCTTACAATCTGTTATTATTTTTTGGGTTCAAAAATATAAACATCAATAAAATACGATCCATATTCACCAATTTCATACAACCTGACAAATGATAAACCAGCGACATGTCCATTAACTAATGAAAGTTCATACATCAAAAGCTTACATGTACAAAACTCTTTTAGACATGATTTCGGTATGATTTATGAAATGTACAAACATACGGACGGACAATACTATCACTGTATGTCAATAAACTTTTATTATTGAGGATGTTAAATAGTGTGAAGAGAATACATCAAACGATTTTCAGAACTCGATTATATCTGCTCCTGGTCCCTGCCAATAAATTCCCCTTCTGCTCCATGAAAGTGTCGATTTCTAAACCCCAGGTCTATTCATAAAACCCTAGCGAATTTATAAAAAAAAGTCTGTCAACGCTTATGTTTCATATGTTACTAGAGGAATGATTAAATTTTTTCAAAAGTTCTTACAGATTTATGCAGGTTGTCAGATCTATGGAGAATTTTGAAATAAAACGCAGAACTTCAAGATTTCAACACAAACTTCCGTATTTAAATCGCGATAAAATGTTTATTATCCCTTCTACCAAACAAGGATTCAACGGATAGGTGCAGAATTGATTTGGCCTTTAATGTAAGCCGATACTTCTTTCCAAAAATGAATCAGAATTAGCGAAAATTATAATTTCTTATACAGCCGTCAAATATGAAATGACTTACGGTGTCTGCGCCTGGATGTTCCATCCGCTAATGGATCTGTCGGTTGACGGTTGTGACTCAAAGTGGTATGAACGAATGATCGAGTGTGATGAATTTAGAATATTCAGGGACGTATACTATGAGCTGACGACGTCTAACATCTGGCAAGTCGCGCTTGGGAAACCAGCTAGTATAGAGCTAATGACGTTCCTAGCAAAACTGTGCTGCACACCGTGTTCAACAATCGAAATCAGGTGTTCGCTCTGTGGTCAGCTGTATAGTGACGTCAGACTACACGTAGCGTTTCACTGCCCCAAGAATGATGTGACTAACTTACGTGATACTTTAGTGATAACACTTTCCAGTATCTCGTTTAATACATTTATCATATTCACAGAAGCTGACTCGGACACACTTCGCTTGAAATATCTGTAATAACTCGCCGAAAAAAGACTTATAGAACGCTTTACTCCAAAAAAGTATGCTGAGTTTCTGTGTGTTGGCGCATCTTTTCTGTGGCATACTAAAGCGCTGTACAATTCAATAATACAAACTTAAAATATATAAGATGCTATCCTGGATATTCTGTTATAAAAGGTCCCTTTTTCGTTTTCGCGGAAACTTCTACATTTACAATGTTATAGGACATTATACTTATGATGAGTAAACGCTTAAAGTATATTCATAAGTTTAGCCTTATATATTTGCAACGTAACTGTAAAGCATAATTATACTTGAGCAAATATATGCATGTACTTGCATATAATTCAAATTTACATAATTCTTATTGACTATATCTGTCGTATATGTGTTATATTAAATGTCACTCTTCATTAACTTGGAGAAAATAAAGTCGTATATACATGTGCAAACCCCAAATTGTTACATGATATGAAATGGATGCACTCGATGTTTATGATAAGCGATATGAGAAGCGAAAAAATACTTTTAATAAATGGACATAAAATACATTATGCTCAAAGAACAACTGACATGGTAACAGCTATTTTACAGGATGTTCTTAAAGGATAACAGTGAAAATGTTTATTAACATTATTAAATACGATATCCAATATAGGTAACTTTTTCTTAAATAAGTAATACTTACTTGTAATTTAATATGTACAGTTCTGGCTAAAATCTTCTTAAATGGAATAAAAATACAATTATTATAAATTCGTTATTCAGAACATATTTCTTAAGTATGGATTGGCTAAAGTTTGCACTTGAGAATGATAATAGGTTAAAATCTAAAAAAGCGAGTAATACGACATAGGTGATCTAGTAATTTAAAAAAAAAAACTTTAAATTGCTTCCCTCGCAAACGTTCTGCACTTATTTATCAGGTAATGTCACAGTTGAAATACCTTACTATTTATTGAGTTTAAATTTAAAAAGACATAAACTAATTTGAAAAATCAGTTGTGTTTTCAAAGCACTTTTGGACTTTGACTTAATAACGAATTATGTGGAATCAATTTAGTTTGTTCAACTTGGAAATATTCTACATGTGAAAATAGAGTTGAACTATCAATTCCCTACTTATTCGTCAACAGTGATAGAACACGAAAGTAGCCAAAAAAAATTCTCACAAGTTTTAGCTTTCCAAAAAGCAAGTCGGTCATTAGCATGACATTTTTAACAAAACACCGGCTCTGAAGTTTCAAATTCTGTATAAAAATTTCTTTGAATGTTGGTATTTAATTAGAATTTCCGCCGTGTAATATATATGCTCGCTCTCGTCACACATTCTTGCTTCGATATTAATGATGTTAAATTCCTTGTATGACAGTGTTTATGTTTTGGGTCACCTGCAATAGCATGTAGACACATACGGATCCCATTGTCCGGCGGCGGAGTCGTCGTCGGCGGCTGCGTTGTCATGTAGCCCCTAAACTTAAATGTGAAACTTAATGTCGCCCCATAAGTTTGTAAGTATTTGACCGATTATCTTAATAATTAGAATATATCATCTGCATGAATAATTTCATCTCCAACAACAAAAATGCTCACTCTTGTTATATTATTTTTTGTAAAGCCCCGTTCAAATAACTTAAATATTGAACCCTATGTTGCTTAAAACATTGAAAGTCCTTGTCCTATTAACATAATACTTGAAATATATCATAATTTGCATAAACAAAGCCATCTCTGACAACAAGATAGATAACCCCTGTTTCAATAGTTTTGAGTTATGCCCCCTTTAAAAGACTTTAACATGAAACATAATGTTACCTATTAGTTTGAAAGTTCTTGTTCTATTATGATCTTAATTGTTTGAATACATTTTCTGAATGAACAAATCCATAAGTGACAATAAAAATGATAACTCCTATTTCATTTTTGTAAGAGTTATGTTCCTTTCAAATGGCTATAGCTTTAATATGGAACTTTATGTAGGTTCAACCAAAGTATTTCTAATTCTCATAGGCTTCAAATTCCCAATATTCAATGTCCATTAAATATGATTTATATCATCTTAATTCCTAGACAACAATATATTGGTGCGAAGATCTGCATTCCATCTATTCAAAAACACATAGGGGGTTAATTTACTTGTAAGAAAATTACTGATCTCTAACCGAACAGACCATACTTTAAACGCGGAATACATCCGCTGTTCCGGCACTAGTCCACTTCTTTCAAACAAGATATAGGCTCGAACAAACAAGATATAGGGATGGCATTGCTTTCGTTTCTTTTCCTGACATGTAAATCCTGCAAAAAGTGGCCCTCGGATGAAGAGAAAAAGTTCTCATATTAAAACGGACTGTGTGGACCAAGGAGGAATACTGCATAATTTTGGTATAGTGCAACCTTTAAATGAGAATTCGAAGTGACAATCCTCTTCATTCAGCAGAACGAATAATACAGTACACAAGGTAGTGCTGGTCAAGTACCAATGCTTGTGTTTGTTTTACAAGCTGGCAACAAAGAATGCATTTTGCACGTGCCTTTTTCGTTTAAATATCTTATATCTCCAACATAAAATCAAATAATGCATCGTAAACAAAGCCGAACAATGTACTGATTCAGATTTTTATATCTAAAGACTGCTTGTCTGTTGAAAATGTCTCAGCTTTACAGTTTCACTTGGATAATACTTGGAGAAGTGATGCAGATTAACACAAAAAAATAAGATTAACCGTTTGAAATTTTGGATAGAAAGCTTAAATGAATAACAATATCAGTTTAAACTTTAGAATACTTGGAATAATTGCGTGTTTCATGGAATTCATTATCTTCGACCTGGTCTGTGGACTATACAGTTGTTCAGGTAGTAGCGGATAGCTAAGCAAATTACCGCTCTACGGCTCTTTTAAAGTAAAAATTCTACAGACTTATCAATATCATTCAACAGACAAAAGTGTTTTCACTTAAAAACATCATTCTTTTTAAACTTTTATGATAACTTCCCTGCTCGAGGTTTTGTAGAGGATATACATGGATTGAGGCAGTAGCGGATAGCCTCGGGGAGTATGGGATAGTTAGTGTTAGGCACTGACGGGGCTTCTCAAACAAATCCAAAAATTGTATTTTTATTATGACATGTACTTAAACATGTGCATGGGTTTATTAAATAAAACTCAATACCATTTGAACTGAATTAAACCTGGAAATTGCTGCAAACTATAACGGAAGCAAATCATAATACATAAGAAAGTAACACAGTTATTTTTAAAATAATACTGATCACAAACTGGGTTTTGGTAATACTTAAACCCAATCACAGAGAAATCAAATGGAATGTACGGTATTATCATATCAAAAAGCATAAATGCTTAGTAAAAATATCTTTATTTACTGGCGATAACTAAACTTGGTGGCCAGAAAAAACTATGATGTTTTTCTTACACAGTTTATCCATTATGTACATGTATGCGAGTTCTCATACAAAACACAGCACAACGAAATGAAAGACTTCTCCAAAATGGAAGGCTGTTGAAACGTATTCTATTCGAAAAATGACCAAATTAAAAAAAGGGATGAAGAATTCAATGACTAACCATCAGCACACCTGAGGTGTTCTTATAAATTTCCGCTTAAAGCACTGTCAGAATTTCCTCAGGCTCGGCAATTCATTGATACATAAATATTAACAGTTAATACAGTATATTCACTACATTGCATTATATTATTTCAATTGTTAATCTTCACAACACATACCTAACTTTCAACTCGCCTCTGACAGCGATTTGGCAGATCAAGTTGATTTGGAGACGATCCCCTTTAATAGCATACATATGCAATCCGTTACTGACATAGTGCATGGTAGTTATTTATATCTCTATTTGGTGACAATTTGCAGGTTTATTAGAACATGTTTAAATGAGTGATAAAATGTTTATTTATACACCAAACCAAACCATATTCTTTGAAAGTTTACAGACTTTTGATATAAAACTTTATGTTTATTGTTCTTTTCATTAGTAAAATCACGGTGTAGGTATCGACTTCCTATTGCCTCGTTCTACTTATAAATAAGATAAACTCTCATAGCAAAATTTGAAATCAAAACAAAATACATTAAAGTGAAGGGGAGAATTCACTCTTTCTCTTGGTATAAAGGTTAATTATTCTAAATGTATAAATAAAGAAAATGCCAAAGAAAAGAAACGGACTATCCGCTATACCCCAAATCCGCTACTGCCTTAACAACTGTAGCATGAATTTAATCTTTGCTGTCGGCATTTTATAAAATGATCTCTTAAAAACTTGCAGTAGCACTGTCTGTATTCTCAAGCAGGTATATGCAGGCCGACTTTGTTTTACCGGGGAGCGGTGCGGACTGGCCAGTCCAGACTGAGCCATAATGTAATCCGACTTTGGCGGTAATTTCTTATCACCCACATGGAATACATCCAGGTTACACCCTTTACATGATCGATAAAATATGGAAAATCTGTAGACTGTCCTTATATGGAATACCAGTGGCGTCTATATATAAACGCAAATAAGACAGTTACTGTTTCAACAATCGCAAATATTTGTCTGAAACGCAAACTTGCAAAAGTAAATTTTTTTGATCTCAGGTTTCTGTTTGAATTGTTGTTTCGTCAGCTTGTAAATGAAGCTCAATCATCTTTATAGATTTTTTTTCTGTTTGCCCCTGTTAAAACAATGCTTACATAAATTTGTTATTCGGGATTAAATAGATCGTCTGTCACTGAGAGGTACATGAACGTACCCATGAATGATATCAAAACTGAGCTTAAACGTGTAAAACATTCCCCGTTAACCCTAATGTCTGACCCCACATAAACACAATATGTCTCTGATCTTGTTCGATCTTAAGTCAATGATAAAACAATAGCATTATTTTTACAAGTACGGTAAAGTAGACAAAACAAGCAATAATATCTTATGTAAATGGCGATCGTTTAGAATAAACTATAAGAAAACGACCCTTTGAAAAAAGTGAAATAAACATATCATGAATCGCCACACTCACAAAACACAGCCTCCCTACGCAGCGAAAAAGAAGAGAAGAAAAAAAAGCATGTTGTTATAAGTATGTAAATTCAATTTGAACTAATTTTCAGGCTGAGAAGGAATACTTGTGAAACGCCTTTAAAACAGTAACATAATCCCAATTTTAGTCATAGAATTAATTAAAAACATATAATTTTTCGTCGTAACAGTTTCGGAGAAAATCATCTTAACAATAACAAAAACAATCAATGTGATCAGCACAAAGTTAAAGTGAAATTAATGAATGCATCATCATACGAATAAATTTCTTACCGTCTGCTAACGGTCACTGACCTGATTTGACCTGATTTGCGGACCTTACTAAAACTACCCTATATGAACATTGGTAAATAATACTGACCATGTAAATAAGCGTCGCTTGTCTGCTAAGTGTAAAAATACGCATCGACTGTGAAAAGTTCTATTGTACCGCTATGACCTAGGAGGCATTCATGTCAGTACATATTCACCAAGTTTGACGATACTTAAACAACTGCATTATTTCTACACGTCCTGAATAAAATAAATTTAATTACATGTATACAAGAAACATGATTGTCTACATAAATGTCTTTTCCGGTAAACGTATTCTCTATATATCAATCAATCAAACATCAGCCTCTACACTATCATTTTGCATGCGTCTTAGGAACAGGTGGCATAGTCTAAATTATCCGTTCTGGACCGTGAGTCACTGTTAACCGGTGTTCAGGCTAAAGAGCTCAAGTTTGGTCGATTATAATATCAGGATGACCGACAATAATAAACCATTTGAATGACTCAACCGACTCACAGTTGGAGTGTGAAAATGCAAAATGTACTTTAAGATAAATAGCATAAGCATTCCAAAAAAAAACATGATAAATATCGAGATTATTTATATATATCAAAAACGAAAGTAGTAAGCAGGTTCAAACAGGTGTCCACTCGAAAAATCGGATTTATTGTTTTTGAAGTAAGTAGTACATTTAACAAGCAAGTTCACATTAACTTAGTTATTAAAACATGGAAAAAGAAAGTCTCTGAAAACTGTATTTTCTGAAAACAGTTAACACAAAAGTTGGATACCTTTAAGAACAAAAGATTGAATATTGCCTACGTAGCAAAGAGAGCAGAAGAATAAATAATATATCAAGGGTTTAAAGATAAAATCGTTCTGTTCAATATTCAAAACATGGAAGTTTCTGGTAAAAGGATCAACCTTACGTCGGAGCCGTGTGAAATATGCCAGACACATTAAGCGGACGGATTCTGTAAAGAATGTACAGAATACATGTGCCAGGAATGTTTTGACCATCATGTTAAAGGAAAGCCTTGTAGACACCACGTATTATGTTCCCTAGATCAAGGCCCAATTCAAATAGCTACGAAACCCTTCGAAAAGAAGTGCGATATACATACAACCGAAAACTTAAAGTACTATTGTCAAAAGCACGAGGTTGTAGGATGTGGAGATTGTATGACATCAAACCACGACGGTTGTAAACCGAAGCTTATCAGTAATTTGGCTACGAATTTTGAAGAAAGCGGCGAGTTCAAGGAAATGCTCAGAAGGATAAAGCAATTTGATGCTGAGAGTAATGAAAACATGCAACGTGTACAGAACAATTTAAAGGAAAACAAGAACATGTTTGACAAAGCGTTGAGTGAAATTAGAAAATTTAGGAAAAACATCAACGACTACATTGACCAGGCAGAGAAGACTGTCATAGCCGAGGCAAAGAAGTTTTCAAAAGAAAATGAGTCTTTATTCACAAAAAAAAACAGAAAAGGATGGCAACAGTTTCAAAGGAAGTCGATGACATCCGTGACAACTTGGATACAAACATGCACCATGGAGTTAACCTGTTTATTCGTATGGTAGAATGTAAGCCACGAGTTAGCAAAGTCTAACAGACCGTTGCGGGGATCAAACTGAGCAATAGTCTTAAAGCCTACAATTTTGAACCAGAACAAAAGTTGCGGGATTAAATTTCATCGAATGTCAAATTTGGGTCATTGGAACTGATAAAATTCAAAGACAGTAAACAAGAAGAAATCGAAGAAAGTCAATTTGAAATGCAAGCAATATCGCAAAGTACTAATAAGTCTAAACAACCAACCAAAGCAAAACTAGTTTCTGGCAGCCAAAGAAATCGCCCGATGAAAACGGACGTCGGATCAAGGCTGACTGGTTATAAGTACGATGCAGGTCAGTTATACTTAAAGACATTTTAGGATTTGACTTATAATAAAATGGCATCAAATAAATAGAAAATAATGTTTCAAGTACATATTTTTTAAGAAGTTATTTAATTAATACAGCAATTGTATGCTGTTGACATAAGTATTGATCATTTTAGCTATATATTTCGAATCAACATGTGTAAATCTTATACACCTTAAAGTTTATGAAGTTCTTGTTTAGAAACAAGATGCCTAATGTCTAATGTTCTAAAGTTACGCCAAAGTAAGAGCAGTTATTGTATTTAAAGAATAATGTTTGAGTAAATATAACATATAGCTACACAGCATTTGAATCTCGTTCCCGCTTATAATAACATTGACATTTAAAATAAAGTTTATTTACAACATGTGTTAGCCTCTCTTGAATATGACAGTTATAGTAATGTTTTGGGGTTTTTTTTGCTTTTTTGTAGGCTAATATTACTCTGATAGCTATTTACGCTCTGTCACCGATACATAAACAATCTATTTTTATAAAATATAGTTAAGATTATTCAATCACTTGTGTAATTTAAATTTCCTCCCATATGATCATCATATATAGCAGCCATTGAACATCAACCTTCGATGAGAAAACCTTTTAACAAGAAACTACTTAAGCTACAGTGTGTGTTAACATTTCATGAGTTAATTTTAATTAAACCGTTGATCATATGCAGGGTGGCTATACCACGTGACTTTTAGAATGCACACTCAAAATCACTCGATTTTGTATGGCGTTTTGCTTATTTCTCAGTAATTTCTGGACTTAATTTAATAAGATAAGAACACCGTACTCCGGTTACAAAGCATTTCATCGTCATTTAACAGTCAATATCAGTCGGGTGTCTTTTTCTCTTATATTCAAAGACACTTCAAACAAAATTTGTCTTAAAATGTTTGAATTAAACGGCATTCGATTGGATGTTAAATATCGATGAAAATGCTTTTAAACAAGAGAACGGAGATCTTTATCTTATCAAAATCGGTCCAGAAATTATTGATAAATCGTGATTTTGTATGTGCACGACATTCTAAAAGTGACGTATTATAGCCAACTTGATATGACTCTAACAATTTAATGACGTTGCCAGTTACGTCAAAAACATCGTTCGATTTTAGTGAATTGAAAACGAGTTTTTATCTGTGTGTAAATTGAACAATATGTAATGTTCTATAGCAACCAAAATTCTGTTTTAAGGAACAACAACAGCTTTACAAAAAGAAGCATATCTTTACAGGCTGCTTGCGAAGTGTAAAGACATTTTTGTCAAGTGTTAGAAGCGTGTAATTATTGTACATTTAAAAATTTGTATTATGATTGTAAGATTCCATGAAATGTAAACCACCAATCTTCGTTTTTGAAAATAAAATTGTAAAATGAATTTATGCGTTGCGTCTTATTTTTCGTTTGTACTTACCATTTTTTAAATATAAAGTCGTAGTAGAAGTTATGGTGGTGGTTGTGGAGACGGCGGCGGAGAAGGAGGCGGAGGAGGAGGCGGTGGTGGTGGAGGTGGCGGTGGTGGTGGCGGTGGTGGCGGTGGTGGTAGTGGTGGTGTTGGTGGTGGCGGTGGCGGTGGTGGTGGTGGCGGTGGTGGTGGCGTTGGTAGTGGTGGTAGGGGTGGTGATGGTGGCGGTGGTGGTGGTGGCGGTGGTGGTGGTGGCGGTGATGGTGGTGGCGGTGGTGGTGGTGGTGGTGGTGGTGGCGGTGGTGGTGGTGGTTGTGGCGGTGGCGGTGGTAGTGGTGGTTGTGGCGGTGGTGGTGGGTGGCGGTGGTGGTGGTGGTGGCGGCGGTGGTGGTGGTGGCGGTGGCGGCGGTGGCGGTGGTGGTGGTGGTGGTGGTGGCGGTGGTGGTGGTGGTGGTGATGGTGGCGGTGGTGGTGGCAGCGATGGTGGTGGCGGCGTTTGATCACGCTAGCATGTTCATCACTCTAACCCACGTTACATTACCGGCGTTATTGTATGTTTGGATAGCGTGGAGTAAAGATCGGTTACGTGTATTTCACAGGTGAGTGATTTTGTTTTTAATTAAGATATAATAAATAAAGCTCCATAAAACTTTATTCGTACAGTTTGAGAAAAATATCTCGTTATTTAATATAATCTATACTGTGATCGCTAAACCAAAGATTAAATGAAAGACATTTAATTTAAAAACAACTCGTTTTCGATGCTTTAAAAGTAATTTAAATTACATTTTCTATTTTATCAAAGAAACACAACCCAGTCTTAAAATGAAACATTTATTAATTGTCTGCGACACGGAGCGAAAAGCCGATAATTGGGTAAATTCCGATAACACCTTTTATGAACAATGAATGAAGTCTATACAAATCAGTTGACAATACCGTAAACACCTTTTATCAATATCCGATATCTTCAATAATAGAACTCTTTGAATGTCAATAAATGGAATGCGCTTCAAAGAATGAATAGAAACGTAATATGTTTTATCACTATCTAATTAATAGAATTGGTATTTCTTTTATTACAAACTTTAAGAATGGAATCAAAAGAACCGGCGTATCAATAGATACTAAATGGCTTTTATCATTATCTAATATTATTGTCTCTAACAATCAAAGGTATTTCTTTTATAACAAAGAATGAAATGCGCTTCAAAGAACAAGTATATCAAAAGAATACGTGATGTCTTTTATCATAAATTTATATTATTTACTATTACAATAACAATTAATGGAATGTGTTTCTAAAGAATCGGTGTATGAATAGATACGTAATATCTTTTATTACTATCCAATTTATATTATTGGCATTTCTTTTTTCACAAAGAATGGAATCAGAAGAACCGGCGTATCAATAGAAAACGTAATATCTTTTATCATTAATTTATATTATTGACTTGAATAATCAAAGGTATTTCGGATATGCGCTTCAAAGAACACGTGTATCAATAGAGAATTAATGTCTTTTATCATTACCTAATTTATAGTATTGGTATTTCTTTTATAACAAAGAATGGAATGTGGTTCTACGGAACCCATGTATCAATTGAGTTATAAAGTCTATTATCATTATCCAATTTATATCATTGTCTATAACAATAAAAGGTATTTCTTTTGTAACAATGAAAAGAACCGATGTAAAAATAGAAAACGTCATTATCCGATATTATTGACTATAACAATAAAAAGAATGAATGGAAAGAAAAGAACCAATAGAAACGATTTTCTACTAATTATATCTTTGAACGTTGATGTTCATTTAGTCGCTGGCCACCGGGGAGTGAACATCAGAACAGGTATTTGCGATATTTTTATTTCTGTTTTATAATAATTATTTCTAAAGCAACATGAGGTCATAATTACTGCGGTTTATCATGTTTCTTTTGTTTTCAACAAATGATGTTATGTAATCTTTTTTAGAAAATGATGTAATATTATTTTATTTCAGAAAATGATGTAATACATTATTTGTGATCTGTTTTTCAGAAAATGATGTAATATAATTTTTTTTTAGAAAATGATGTCTTTTTTTTCCTTGAAATGATGTAATATATTTATTATGATCTTATTTTTCAAAATATAATGATTTGTTATGATGTAATATTGACTGACAATAGATGATGTAACGTTGCTACGTCATCCGCTTATATACAAATGAGATTTTATTTATAGTAACAAGATGGCCGCTATCTAGGTCAAGTCAGTCTTATTTATAGTAACAAGATGGCCGCTATCTAGGACATGTCAGTTTTATGTATAGTCACAAGATGGCCGCTATCTAGGTCATGTTACGTAATGTTTTATTTATAGTAACAAGATGGCCGCTATCTAGGTCATGTCAGTTTTATTTATAGTCACAAAATGGCCGCTATCTAGGTCATGTTACGTAATGTTTTATTTATAGTAACAAGATGGCCGCTATCTAGGTCATGTCACGTAATGTTTAATTGACACCAAACCGACACCAATACTACTACCAGTGTGCGGCACTTTGTTTTCATGATAACAATTTTAAAATACCCATGTCATCTTAAAATTGGTGTTGATGCGAAAATAAGGCAGACAAATGGACGTTTATCCTCTGCGCAATCATTAAATCAATTCACGCTTTATTGTATAACCTACATTTTTACGTAAGAGTCAAGCAATTTTAATGCAAACGTCTTTTGGATAAGAGAAAACATGTATAATATATATTTTTTATAAAATCTTGAACATTCAAACGTCTTTTGGATGAGAGAATAAATGTATATATATATATATATATTTTAAATCTTGAATATTCAAACGTCTTTTGGATGAGAGAATACATATATATATATATATATATATATATATATATATATATATATATATATATATATATATATATATATATATATATATATATATATATATATATATATATATATATATTACAATCTTGAACATTCGACTAACAAAATCGTATTCTTATATTTTTCGCCTAACTGAATAATAGACGAATGTAACAGATTCTGATTCACAAATCTGTTTTCTGTATCGTTACAGTACGTTGTTTTAAGTAATTTATTAACGTACGTTATTCTTTTTCAGTAACAATAATTAAATATATTTTAGTATCTCTTTTTGTCTTTTACAGTGTTTGACAGGTGTCAGCAGTATATCCTAATGGATATGTGAATGTGATATGGGATGATGGAAAAGTTCGGACAGATATTCGTTTTCTCTACTTGAAACTAATCTGAATGGGCTGACATTGTTGACTCCACGGTTGACATGAAACATGGCTAGATAATTTGTAAGCATGTTTATTTAAGATAAATGTTGAAAAAAGTCATTAAATAACGATAAATGAGAGAAATTTACTAACTGCTATTTTGTGTAGATGCTTACTGTAACGTTATGTTCGATTTGCAATTTTAATAATTGCATACATGTTAATTTTTACTAATAAAATATATGCAATGTACGTATATTTCATTATGTTTTTTTTATAATTTCATTTGTAATTTTCATGTTTTCAATGATGTTTTGCGGAAGGTAATTTTTAATATTGTTTTTAAATATGTTTTTTCCTTTTGAACAAATAAATATATAAACTCACTTACACACTAGGATACTCTGTTGATAAGTGCATACTTAACTTGTTTTTGGCGATCTCTATTTAATGTTGTCGTAATAGATCACATGCCTGACATATGATCCTTTTTCATTTATTTGAAAGGTAGGCGTTCATTTCTTTTTTATTTTACAACTTGTTTATTCATTGTTCATACAATAAAATAACGGGGTAAGTTTGACGGTTGAAGGCTGAAGGTTGAACAAACACCTTGGTTCTAAAGAATTGTGCCACCTACCGTTTTAAGCCGGTTGTCCATTAGGTTCATTTTATTGTTAAATATATATGATGACATTTTTTGAATGATTCTCTATATAAATTTCGTACGCTGTCAAGTTTTAAGACTTTTTGTTTGTTAAGCATGTCATATGGCATGTTTGATTATGTTATCTATAATGAATTGTGTACTCATGTAACTGAGTTTAATGGTTTGAGTTAATAAAGTATTGTTCTGTTCTGTTCTATTATCATATGTAGTGAGGCTGTATATTGTCTCGAGACATTTTCAGAAATGTGTAATGTTCTTTTTTGTTGTTGTTTACAATACTCGTTGCAATCCCAATAAGCAACAACGCAAAATTTCAACAAAACAATACATTTCACTTTTAATGAGATCACAAGTTCATTTATAAAGTAAGTTCCTTATATCATAGCACATTGTATTTTATCCGAAATGAATCAGAATGAAATAGATTTTTTTTCTGTATTGGCCAGTAGCATCACACCCTTGACGTTTGGGGCTACTTCCTATTATGATAAATGGATCTCTTAAATCATTCTAGTTGTATCAAAGTTGATGACATTTAGTGTCAATCCTTTATACATGTAACAGGTTAAAAAAAATTAATTTGTTATGAATCTGATCCTATTGTTAAGCTGTGTGTTTAAGATCTATATTCAACATGATAACCAAATCTTATGAGCCAGTCAACACTTATAGTTTTTGTTGGTAGTGCGAGTTTGGTTTTTTTAAGATATACATACATATATTATATAAACCTAGTGTGCACCAACCTCACACTTGCCCCAACAGGTTCTCATATCACAAAACAAGTACAAGTTGTCTTGGTGAAATAGCTCCAACCCACACAACAATGTTCAATAATGTTGCATGCAAAAGCACACAAACATATAAAACATAAGAAGCTAATAACCTTGCAAAGCCAAAGGGCGGGTACACAATGATCTTACCGAGACCAGAGCTACTGGAGTAAAATCAGCAAGAACAATGGAAATGATGGAAATGCTGTAAGGAGCCAATTTTTTTTAGTTTCAGATTAACAAACTGAATAATATTATCTAAAATGAAAATATTATCACTTCTTAAAATAGGTCAAACACTAGAACGTTTTTTCATGAAATAAAATTTAATAAAACATTGCGAAATTTTGATGAATAAGGTTTCTTCCTTCTATTATACAGCAACATAAAACATTGTATTACAAACATAGGAAATAAACATGAACAGTGTAACCAATCAAGTACAAAGATAAAAGTATTATGCAAGAATACACCTTATCAATGAACTCAGAAAGTCAAATCAAACATTTTAATAAAGAATATGTCAAATGTTTTAATGTCCTATTCTACCATACAGTTTCACATATATATTTTGAGAAATATTGTATTGTAAAATAACTGTACTATTTCAATAGTCATAGATAAAGTACAAGTAATAATTATCATAATAAATAAATCTGCCTTGTTCTCAATATGTTAAAACATTATCAAAAGTACGAATAAACTGAGGTGTTACATAATTAAATCTTGCATCTGTAAAATATATGATTACCAACGGATATCCACATCAAATTAGCCATTCGGATTTCATGTACTGTTCGAGAAATGTGTTACAACATCTTTTTGTAGAGCATAACACCATAAGATTTTGCTAATTATTAGCCAACGTTTAAAGCTCCTGTAAGTACTAATCCATTTTGATTATATTCAATTATATTTTCTTTAATTTATTGTAATTGGTTTTACTGTTAAGGGGTAGAGCTATATTATGTTGGCAAGAACTAGGTTTGTCGGCATACATCAACTGCTCACCTGTAATTACATTGTAAGTCCGTATGAATTATATAAAATTGTTGATAAATTCATTTGTTTTATCCAATCTCGCGATCTTATTCACATCTCCGTTCTTAACAAATCACTGTGATGCCTTCCAATCTATAGTCCAATGTTTGGCGACATATGATAGGTAAAATGATAATGAAAAAAAACACAAATGTTTCTTTAATTCACTAAGACAGTAATTATGTTTTTAATTTTTGTACGATTTAAAATGCATGACCTTCAAATGAACGCTGGTTTTCTTTGATCTGAATTTTGTTTCATGTATTGGGAATATTCGTATGTTCGTATTGAGTTGAATTATTAAAATTATAAAGTGCAATTTCTAAAAGGAAATGACGATTTAGTACCGTCTACGGAAACGACAATTTAATTACGCATAATGAAACGAAAGCTACGAGATCTACACTGGTCGCACATGCGTAAAAATGCGTATTTATGGACGAAACGGTTAAATGCCGTTCACGCACTAGTAACCACAAACGCACTACGAATAAATCATTATACTATAAGCCATTGTAATAACAAGTTTTAAAACCGCACAATTCTGTTCAGATGATGGGTCTGAAAATACAAGTCAAAACAACTCAATAAGCCCATAACTATGGAGAATATTACGCCAACGTCCAGCATATTTGTAGGCACGCGTAAAACCCTTACGGAATTGCTCCATTCGTGATTTCTTTGTCAAAGATACATTTTTAAAGAAAAAAATCAAAATCGCACAAACAGCAATATGCAGTTTCATCAGACTGCACAAATTAATGTTATGATAATTTTTGAAAATTAAGCATATTAACAATTTTCGTCTGCTAGTTATGTAATCTTTTCCTCGACGGTATGCACTATATTAAAATTGTTAAACTTGCAGATCACGTTGAAGTTAATCAAATGAGCGATATTAGTAACTTCTGCATAAATAAAAGTGAAAATGTTTATATGTACTTTTTTCTTTAAAAAAAGTAATACTTACTTGTAATTTAATAGGTACAGTTCTAGCTAAAAAATCTTCTTAAACGGAATAAAAATATAATTATTATAAATATGTCATTCAGAAAATATTTCTTAAGTGTGGATTGGCTTAATTTTGCATGATTGAATGATTATATTTTAAAATCTAAATAAACGAGTAGATACGCTATCGGTGATCTAGTATTGTTAAAAACTTTAAGTTGCTTCCCTTGATAACATTCTACACTTATTTATCTAGGGTTATCAGGTAATGTGACATTTGAAATACTTTGTTATTGATTGAGTAAAATTTAAAAGGACATAAACTAATTTGAAAAATCAGTTGTGTTTTCAAAGCACTTTTGGACTTTGACTTAATACCGAATTATGTTGAATCACTTTAGTTTGTTCAACTTGGATATATTCTACGTGTGGAAATAGATCTGGACTATAAATTCCCAACTTATTCGTAAACAGTCATAGAAAACGAAAGTAGCCAAAAATAATTTCTCATAATAAACCATTTGAATGAATATCAACCGACTTTGACGGAGTGTGAAAATGTAAAATATACGTTAAGATAAATAGCATAAGCATTCCAAAAACACATATAAAATATCGAGAATTTTTATAAATCAAAAACGAAAGTTCAAACAAGTTTTCACACGAAAACCCGGATTTATTGTTTTTGAATTAAGTAGTACATTTAAGATGCAAGTTCACAATAAATTCGTTATTAAAACATGGAAAAAGAAAGTCTATGAAAAGTTATTTTCAGAAAACAGTTAACACAAATGCTGGACACCTTTAAGATCAAAAGATTGAATATTGCCTATGTAGCAAAGAGAGGAGGAGAATAAAGAACACATCAAGGGTTTAAAGATAAAATCGTTCTGTTCAATATAATTCCAAACATGCAAGTTTCAGGTAAAAGGATCAACCTTCCGTCGGATCGGTGTGAAATATGTCAGACCCGCGAAGCGGACGGATTCTGTAGAGAATGTACAGAATACATGTGCCAGGAATGTTTTGACCATCATGTTAAAGCAAAGCCTTGCAGACACGACGTATTATGCTCGCTTGATCAAGGCCAAATTTATATAGCTACGAAACACTTCGACAAAAAGTGTGATATACATACAACCGAAAACTTAAAGTACTATTGTCAAAAGCACGAGGTTTTAGGATGTGGAGATTGTATGATATCAAACCACGACGGATGTAAACCGAAGCTTATCGGTAATTTAGCAAAGAATTTTGAAGAAAGTGACGAGTTCAAGGAAATGCTTAGAAAGATAGAGGAATTTGATGCTGAGAGTAATGAAAACATGATATTATTACTGACCAATTTAAAGGAAAACAAAGAAATGTTTAAAAAAGCTTTGGTAGACATAAGAAAATTTAGAAAGGAAATCAACGATTACATTGACCAAGCAGAGCAGACTGTTATAGTCGAGGCAAGTAATTATTTAAAAGAAAATGAGTCGTTACTGTCAGAACTATGGACCAAGATAGCAGCAGTTTCCGAGGAAGTCGACAACATCCGTAACAAGCTGGATTCAAATATGCACCAGGGAGTTGACCTGTTTATTCGTATGGTAGAATGTAAACCACGAGTTAGCAAAGTTTGTCAGAAAGTTGCGAAGATCAAATTAAGCAATATTTTCAAAGCCTACGTTTTTAAACCAGAACAAAAATTGCGGGATTTAATTTCATCGAATGTCAAATTTGGGTCATTGGAACTGATAAAATGCAAAGACAGTAAACGAGACGAAATCAAAGAATGTCAAGGTGAAATGCAAGCAAGGTCTAAAAATACGTCTAAGTCTACTAAACAACCAACCGAAGAAAAACCAGTTTCTTGCAAAAGAAATCGCCGGATGAAAGCGGGTGTCGAAGTAAAGCTGACTGATCGCAAGAAAGAGAATGTTTGTTTCTCGCCACCAGGTCAGTTATACTTTATAAAGACATTCTAGGATTTGACTTATTATAAGATGGCATCTAATAAATAGGCAGAATTTTTTCGAGTACACAACTTTTACGGAAGTAATCAATCATCGGAAAATGATTACACAATATTCGCCACTAGTAAATTGTATGCTTTTGACATAAGTATTGATCCTTGTTGCTATATATTTCGCAATCAGCATGTTTAAATCTTATTATCTCATTGACAAGAGTTCATAAAGTTATTGTCTAGTTACCTTAATGATAAATGTTCCAAAGTCCCACAAGAGTAAGAGCACTTATTGTATTTAAAGAATTCAGTTTGGGTAAAGATAACATACAATTATACAGCATTTGACTCTCGCGTAACTTTGATTGTTAAAATAAAGTTTATTTACAACCTGTGTTAGCCTCTCTTGAATATTACAGTTATAGTTATTGAAGTATATTTTGCTATTTTCGAAGCCTTATTTTACTCTGACAGCCATTTACGCTCTGACGCCGATACATAACAATCTTTTTTTATAAAATATAGTTTTAGATTGTTTTATTACTTGTGTAATTAAATTTTCCTACCATATGATCATCAAATATTGCAGTCATGGAACTTTAACATTTGATGAGAAACCCTTTTTAGAAGAAACTACTTATCTACAGTGTGTGCTTTAATTTCATAAATTAATGTTAAATATACCGTCCATTTATTATATGACTCTTTAATAATATAATTACAACCTTGTAACGTTTTACAAAATATTACAAATCTGATTGGCTAACAAGTGTCACGTGACTGCGTTTCATTTCTCAATGAAGTCGTATCGGACTACTTTTGATAAATATTTATCATTGACTTGTTTATTTGCCCCGCCCAGCCATCATTCAAAGTCTACAACTCTACATACCTTATTTCACTCCCAATTAAACGAGCACTAAATCAATAATGAAGAGGGAAATTTTAAGTAAGCAGTTACGTCACGATAGAGCATAACTCACTACGTCATATAGTAAGTTGTGACGTAATCGAACAAATGTTTACATTTCTAAGCGCCATGATTGATTCTGTCAGATAAAGGATTTATGTTTGAAATATTTTAAAGAATTGGAGGATTAAATAAAAACAATAACAACATTTGGACAAGACCCGAAGATGCTAGAAGTGTTTACCGTGGTATACGTAATATGTAACGACTAGAATTTGAAAGTGTTTCATTCTTATACCGCAGCAGGGAGCTTCGTTTTCACCAAAAGTGTCGGGATAGGGTTTAAATTATAGTAAATGAGAAGGAATAATGCATGTGGATTTATTGATCGGGACCGATTAACGGTATGTACATTTTGTATTCGCAATGAGTTTTTATTCGCAATGAGTTTCTATGAATTTTCTTTCCATTTTGAAGATTTTATATTATTTTTATTTGTAAAAGTCATTGGACTCAATAATTATTTTTAAAGGAAAAGTGTCACTGGAGTCAACAAATCAACATTTGTAAAAATATCGCGGTTTGAAATCGGCCATTTTGTAACGTAGAAATTTGAATCATCCAAGCCGATGGTATTACTCCGCGAAAAGTAAACCACATCTATCGTAAATAAAAAGTTTGTCAAAGGTTATAAATAAAATGTGATAGATCTAGTAGGTTGTAATTATAAGGATTGAATGTTATTTTCGTGCGTTTCATCGATGTATGAAATGTCAGTTGCCTTACATCTAATTTGTACATAAACACCTTCGGTGTTTATGCAAATTAGATGTTCGGCAACTGACATTTCATACATCGATGAAACGCACGAAAATAACATTCAATCCTTAATTAATAAGGTTGCCATTTATGTCATAAAATCAAAACATAACATCGTACAGTTTCAGTAAAGTCAAAATGAGTTTTATCAGTGCGCTGGAGCAATTGAATCAAAAAGATAATTTTCTATTAAATTATGTTCATCCGTAGTGTTAAATTACCATTATTATTTATACTTACTTTTTTTTCCGCACGTTCCATGCTTTCCTATTGCAGATTTTTATACCTCTAGAATATACTTATGAAATCACACCCAACTTTATCTAAAGTAGGTAAAATTATGATTCTGAATAAACGTGACGTCTTTTTGTGCCATGAAAACATACAACGTTGAAAACATACATGTGTTTGAATGCGAACATTCAATTAATCACTTCTGAAAAAGGATTGTTTTGATACATTTTTCTAATAATATAAAGGTTTTCAACAAAGCCACTCAAAATCAAGAATCTGGGTCTGATCACTTAATCAAATTGAGTCTGCTCTTTGATATTTGTCGTGTACAGTGTTTTTTGTTAGTTGCTTTTTCATCAATTTAATTATCACAGTAGCGTTGTTTGTGCGTTGTGGCGGTCATGTAAAGTCCCCTTGTATATTCAATTTGTGCGGTTATCTGTTAAATAGCCCTTTGAATGCACGATACTTATATCAACCTGGTGCTCGGCGGCGTGAACAGTAATACGTATATACTGCTATGACTACTCATGAACAGGTTCAATCAAATCGAGTCTGCAACATTTTGATATATCTCGTTTTCGGTGGCTTTCTAATAGATGAAAAGGGAACTTTGAAAGCCACCGAACACGACAAATATGAAAATACTGCAGGCTCGGTTTGATTGACCCTGTTCATGGGCAGAAATGGGATTGCCTATTACTGCCCACGTCGCCTAGCCCCGGGTTGAGCGCAACTCAATATTTACACCAGAAAAAAAGTATAATTTTGATCCATCCCAAACGATGGTATGCATATGGCGGTGAACATGGAACCTTCAATGAGGTATTTTCAGATTAATACCATTCCATGTTCAGCGGCGTATGGTCCCCAGATAAAAGAATGGGTTTGCCCTAAACGAGAAAACAATGGGCGGAACTAAACAGAATAGAATTTTGATAGGGGATCTTAGAATATAAATCCTGCATATCACAGACAACGACAAAGGCAAAATTTAAAAAGCAGGAAGTATATCCTTGGGGGTGATTGGACAATATCCTAAACCTTATTGGCTGGGATATTGAAACCACCTATCTTTAAAATGGCCAAAATATAAAAACAAAAGTAATTTTAGAAGTACTATTAACTTAGTACATAAGTATCGTGCTCAACGATCTTCAAAGGACGTAACTGGTAACAGCACTGATCGAATGTACGGGGAGACTTTTTACAGCCGCCACACGGCACAAACAACGCTACTGTGATATTGAAATAGATGAAAAGGGAACTTTGAAAGCCAACGAACACGACAAATATGAAAATACGGCAGTTACTTTTTCATCTTTTTAAAAAAAAATTGAGATATTGGTAATACCGTGCATATGATATCTTGCGGTTTTTAATGGGAATTTTGCAGGCATTAAATAAAAGTTGCATGGATCGAAAATTGTACTATTTATTGGTATAAACAGGAAGAGTTGCGCTCAACCCGGGGCTAGGCGGCGTGGCAGTAATATACATTTCCATTACTGCCCATGAACAGGCTCAATCAAACCGAGTCTGCAATTTTGCAAATTTGTCGTGTGTTGTGGCTCTCAAAGTTCACTTTCCATCTATTTAAATATCACAGTAGCATTGTTTGTGCCGTGTGGCGGCTGTAAAAAGTCCCCCCGTACATTCAATTGGTGTTGTTTTCAGTTACGTCCTTTGAAGGTCGTAGAGCACGATAGTTATGAACTATCTCAAAAGAACTTCTTAAATACTATTGTTTTAATATTTTGGCCAGTTTAAAGATGGGTGGTGTCAATATCCCATTATAGATTTAGATACAGTTCAATCACCCCAAGGATATATATTTTCTGCTTTTCAAATTTTACCTTTGGCGTTGTCTGTGATATGCAGGATTTATATTCTCAGAATCCCTGTTAATTTTCTATTCATTTTAGTTTCGCCCAGTGTATTCTGTTTAAATAAAAGGATCATACGCGGCTGAACATGAAACGGTATGAATCTGAAAATACCCCATTTAAGTTTCCAAGTTCACAGCCATATGCATACCATCGTTTGGGATGGATCGAAATTGTACTGTTAATTGGTATAAATATTGGTTCTAGGCGGCATGGGCAGTAATATTCATTTTCATTACTGCCCATAAACAGACTCAATCAAACCAAGCCTGCAATATTTGCGTATTTGTCGTGTTTGGTGGCTTTAAAAGTTCCATTTTTATTTATTTGTAATGTTTAAACACTCAAAAATCTTAGTCGTCGGACTACCACTTGCAATTCTAGAAAATGTTAAACTCTTGGATCCTCTTTTACAACTTCAGTTATCTGTATTGCTGCAAAAGTATATTTTAAAGCATTAAAATGATGTTTTCATTTTATTTACTTGATTTTGAATTGAGTTTTGTAATATATTGTTTAAAAATGTAAACACCAAAAACTAAAATTGTTGTTTATTTACAGATCCCCGTTCAGCTGATTTTTATGTTGGTACAAGAGTTGGGGATAATTTAATTAAAGCTCTTTAAGTTGCCAAAATCAAATAAACATGTCTTGGGTCTGCAACAGCATTGTAATAATACGCGATGACAAGATCTTAAATAAAAAAAACTAAAACGATATTGCCTTTAGCTGGGAGCGGCGAACCCGCACCGTCACGTCGACAGCGTCTATACCTGCAATTCCGATGACGCAACCAAGTGAGCTAACCGGGACAACCCCAAAAAAGGTTGATCTGATAGCCCTGATATAAATTATCATCACTGCATGACATCGGTTACGGATTATTTTACTGATAAAAGTACTAATAACTTATTTTTCTGATATTTTACTGATATTTTACAGATAACAATACACATAATAAAAAGATATAAAGAAATAATTATACTTGTATTTACTTAGAACCGTGATATCGTGATAAAGATTCAGAATGAAAAAGAATGAAAACAAAATGTAAAGTCTTCTGAATCACAAAACCTTTTCCTTTATCGTTGTTTAAATTAGATAGATAACTAATGCACGTTGTTCTGTTTCAGTTGCATTTATTAAAAATGTTTATAGTGATTATACTGTAATGTTATCACATCTTGTCTTTTACAGGGGTGTATCGGTACAGTGACAGTGGTAGATCCTGGTGGGAAAGTGGCAGTAAGTTGGCATAATGGAGTATGTCAGTGGCGTTCAGCAGGAGCATATGGAATTTATGAAGTGAGACTTATCTGAATAGTCGGACGTTGTTGAGTGAGTCAAAAAAACATGGCTAGTGTACACTTATTCATGCAAAAGGAGTTTTAAAAAAACATTAAAACAAACTACATGACTGTATTTACAACAATTACAATACAGAGATAATTTGTAAATGCCATTTTCTGTAGATGCTCATTAGTATAGTTGATATCATGTTTCTTTTATAATTACATAATTGATCATCAATTTTGCAATTATTTTTGGAAGAACAATCTTTTATTTTTATTAGTTTGAACACAATTTTACTTTTTTTTATATTTTTAACAAATATTATAAAACACAAAAAGCGATGTTAGCGCGCTCTTGGTTTTAATGGGTTTTTTTATTCAATGTTGTCGTGACAGATCACATCGCGTATGCATGATGTATGCATGATGCTTGTTTCTTACCTGACTTTTTAATTATATAGCTACGTACAATATCTGATACCCTTTTGGAATTTAATAGGGTTCATATCGTCATACAATTATAACATTGTAATAATCTAGAGGCTTCGAAGTTTTGTTTGATATACAACATGCCATACTTGAATAAGAAATGGTGTCGGTATATCCAAAATAATATTTTTACAAATCTTTTAAGTGACGTCTATTTTGGTGATTATGATGTCAAGTCTTTTCTTGAAATTTAATGTGGCCGATTAGACTTTTTCATTTGGGACATTTAAAGGGTAAGGTTTACACACCTTAACCAACATCAGTGCAAGAGCTTAATCATCAATTTAACAAGAAATGAGAAATATAAATTCACAGCTGTGCACACATCGGCCAAATTAGACAATTCCAAGAAAAGACTTTACTTAAAAATCACCTTAAGTTGACGTCAAATTGAACATTCGTTATAACTTTTTTTTTGATATACGGACAGCATTCCCTATATAAGAATGTTATGCCTTATATCAAACAAAACTATAAAGCCTCTAGACTATTACTATGTGAAAATTGTATGCCTATGTTTGATGATATAAACGCTATTAAATTTCAAAAGGGTATCACATATTATCACTGTATATAAACCGATTGTATCATCTACCGGATATAGCGCACTGATTGTCAAAAAAGCATAGTAAACAGTTAAAAAATGAAGAGATTTTGTATGTATTGTAATGAGAAATCCAATCGCCAAATACATGTTCAACAGGCGATCCTCGAAGCACTTGTTATGAAAGACCATTGTTTCCTTTTTTTATGCAATATACTTTAAAAAAAACTAAAATCACTCACACAAAGTACCGTTTGCACTGTGTAATGTTATAAAATCAGCGTCAATGTTTATGTTTTAACAGGTTTTTAGAGATATTCTCCTGCTAGCGATGATGAAACATATCATTTTTATTCTTACAATAATAAGAATACCATAGCTGATCAATCAAACATCAAAACATTAGACCAAACATGCATGTAGCTTCGACCCAGACTGTATCATTTATTGAACATGTTAACTCAATCATTTGTATGTTTCTAGTGATCTCTGTGTATCAATTTTGGCGATTTTTTAAAGATGATCTGAGTATATTTTTCGGATTTAAAAACAACGGCTTGATGTAAAAACATGTATTAAAAGTGCTTCGTACAGAAATATGATACGTTATGAAATATAAGGGCCTCGGTGCCTTTCTATACTGCGGCGACACGAAACAATTGAATCTACCTGACTTCATTAGATAACATACAGGCCGCTCTGAGAACTACAATTTACAACAAGCGATAATTAATGTCGTCCCCAAAATGTTTTGGATTTGATAAACATAGTCTAAGGTTTTTAAGAAATAGTTTCGTAACTCAAGGTTCACGATAATAAATTCATACGCGGGTAGGCGTGACATACAAATTATGAGGCAAAGCAAGTTATTTTAATACTGATATTTTAAGCTGATGATAAATCATTTACTCAATGCACGACCAATGTAGATCATCGTCAGCTGAAACATCCATGTCATTTGATCGGAATATACAATAGTTACTTGTTTTCAGAAAATATTCTAATAAATGTAATAGCAAACAGTGTACAGCAAAAACAACGTACTCCATATCCATGGAGTAAAGGGTCAAATGGAACTTTAGCAAAGGAATGAATATCTTGTTTTCCACCCATGGATTGACTATCACAACGGTCTTCCCTTGAGAGTCGGGTATGTTCCCATGCTGATTTCAGTTAAAGAAATTAACGAATTCGCTTTCTAACATATTCTCATAATACATTTATACTAGCCATTAAAATACTTTACAACTGATTTGCGTAAACTATGTGTACGCCAATTTATCAGTTACAAAAACAGTTTATAGTTTATTTCGAGGTCGGTATGCAAAAATAAACGGTCGCCCAGCTGCGTTGGGCCTGACAGTTTAATTTTTATACATGCCTGCAAACTAACAAAAACTTATAGTCACTATTGTTGTATCATTCTGTTTTATTATTTTAAGTTTTTCTCTTTGTGTTTTTGTACGCCATGATTTAATATTTCTCCAAATATACCCGATTTGTAGAGACAATATATGTAGACGAACTCCTCCATCTTACATTAAAGCATAAACTTGATAAAATCAGCAAATGCGCATCGCCATACGTGATTATTGGAAAATAACTCAACGAAGATCGCACTAAATGATACAAACAGAAATAGGTGTGTTTGCTATAAAAGATAGTATGATAATGCTATAGATGATACAGTCATTACGAAACACACCACGCAAACATTTTAATAATTTACCCTAACTATACATTTAAAGCGATATTGTAATAATCGTTATATTAATGTCATATAGTCATAACACTAGTATGTATTCGTGCATAAGAGCGTTTATTTGTAGAGAATAACAGTATTTTGATACAATCATGTGGGTCATTTGCAAGACCTTCTTGTGAATAAAGGCAGTTTTGCAAGATTTTTGTATCCCTATATATGCGCAAAACAAATGGTATTAAAACCAATAAGGACTGTACAAAATATAACGTGCTTGTTTTTTGTTGAATGTACTTAAATGATCCTTTTAATTCCGTTTTCAATGTATTATTTACGAATTGTTTATATCGCAGCCATGCAATCAGCTTGCTTTATCCGGCATATGATACAATCGGTTTATATACAGTGATTATCATACATGTACTTTACAACTTGTATACGATCACAAATGGGTAAGTGCAAAGTTCAAGCCCTCAAGAACCTGGTTTGAGCAGTTGTACCTATTACCTTTTGAAGTCTGTAACTCTTCTGGTTTTATATAATTGATGTGTGCTTTTGCATGCAATTTTTTCCAGTTGATGGGTGGGTTAGAATTGTTTCACCAAGACAATTTGTACTTGTATGTTGATATGAGAACCTGTTGGAGCAAGTGTGTGGTTTGTGTACCCTAGAGCCTGGATTAAACACCCAGCAGAAAAATTGTAAGGCCACTGACCGTTGAGTGCGGTAACCCCATCGGTTCTCTTTTTCGTGAATTTTTTGTGGTGTGATATTTGAAATTTGATAAACCAATGTTCTCTTTTCCTAGCTACATCCCGGCTGCGTGAAGAGGCATTGTTTTCTGGGTGCGGTAAAACCTGATATACATAGTTCACTTTCTATCGTAAATTGTCTCTGATATCATATATTTTATCTAATTGTTATAACTGACTTCATTATTTTTTAAATATACGCTATCGAGTTTACTCTATCATTTAGATGTCTTTTGGGGTGCGTTTTCTACTAATGTATTTTCCAGAAATGCATTTTGAATGTCCTTTCTTAAACTTAATCATTTACAGTATGTATAAATCAAACTGAATCGAAAACAAAAGCACATTCCGTATTGCACATTGTCGTTTTCCGATTCTGTATTTTTGCCGCTTCCGGTAGTTTCTACGTTCCAGATTGGCCGATTTCAAATCGCGATATTTTCACAAATTTTGATTTGTTGACTCCTATGACACTCTTTCTAATAAAAAAACATTGAAAGTGTAAAAAAAGTGTGAAAGAAAAATAAATTAATAGATAGTCATTGCGGATGTTAACATAACATGCAAAAGATAACGGCAAAGAATTGTACATACCGTTCAACTATCCCAATTTAAATATCCATATGCAACAATCCTTCGCATTTTCTGTTCAAAGCCTAACCCTGTGTAGATGCATTTTGATGAAAAAGAAGCTCTTTGATGCAGTATAAAAATGAAACACTTTCAAATCTCAGTCGTTAAACATCGAATACCATGGTAAACACTTCTTGCATCCTCGGGTCTTCTCTAAATGTTGTTACTATTGTTTTTAGTCCTTCAAGCCATTCAAAGATTTAAAACTTAACTTAGTCTAATCTTTTTTCTGACAAATCGATCATGGCGCTTGAAAATGTAAACATTTGTTCGATTGTACAACTTACTTTATATGACGTAGAGATTTATGCTTTATTATGACGTAATTTCACTATTTATTATTGATTTAGTGTTGATTTAATTGGGATTTAATTGGGAGCGAAATAAGGGTATATAATAAAGGAACAGTTTACCAGTATGTAATCTGTTGGTTTGTATTATTTCTCGTTGCGTATGTATACCACATCACGCTCGACCTTCAGTATCGCGTGATATTGTTTACATACCCAACTCGACAAATACAAACCTAAAAATTGCATACTGTTATAATATTCCATATTTATTTATAAAAAAAGGTATCTCGTTCTATATATTTTTAAATCTGTCATTATTTTATATCGCTATTGACTTGTTGTTATTACATTGTTAGTTAATGATAAACATGGTTGTCAACTACTTATGATTCGAAATTTATTGTCCGTGTTGTATTTTCGTCTTAAGTAATGGAAAACCACTCAGACTCATCAAGTTCTTATCGATGTAAAGATGAGTTATTGAAACAGAAAAAAGGTAGAACATATTTTACATTCTTCCGAGTCTACAAAGTCACAAAAATCTTTACAAGCGTGTCTCTAAACGAATAACATTCTGTTAAGCTGCCTATTCGCTGTTCATGGTGGAATACTTCAATGTCTCAGTTGTGGTTAATATTAATTGTTTGACTAGTATAATATGTAATATTTGTTATTTGTATAAATGTTTTAATATTTTCATTCTGAAACCTGACCAGTTACCATTAAGATTAAATTTTATACTGTTTAAAAAAGAGTGGACTCCTGCCAATGTCAGTATTAAACCAACGGATGGCAAGAAACGGTTCATTTACTTATAATTTAATAAGTGACTTTAGACAGAAAAACACACGTGAACTCTAGTCACTCAAAGCAGTTATATTTTCTCCGGTAGGGATTCATTTCCCAGAATATTTTGATAATTTGGTGTTGATCAATAGATCTGTTGTTGTAAGCACTGATTGCTTTCTCGCTGGATGTTCGTACATTCTTTGTAAAAAAGAATTTAATTAGTCACAACTTAATATATTTATCATAAGATAAGGAGCTGTTAGTCTAATGGACTGAAATTTATTTCTCAAAGGCTCCACAGGTTGTCCAAAATAAAAGTTGATGTGCTTTGTGTCAACGTAAAGTAGTCTAGGCCCAAGATCATAAAACTTAATTAAACTATCAGTCTCAAATCTCAAGCATCTGATTGGCTGAAATGGCTACTGGTCACTATTTCAGGTTATCAGAAGCTTAAGATTTCGAGACTTGTCTCCAATTTCAGTTTTATGATCATGGACCCAGACATATTGCATTTTACCAAATCGCATGCCTAAATCCAGAATCAAACCTTGTAAAAGTTCGATGTTGTAAAATATATATAGATGAAACACGGAACTTTGACTTCCACCGAACACGATAAATATGAATATATTGCAGGCTCGATTTGATTGAGCTTTTTCATACGCAATAACGGAAATACACATTACTACTCACACCGCCTAGCTTCTGATTAAGCGCAATTACATATTTACATCGGTAAAAAGTACAATTTTCATTCATGCCAAACGGCAGACTGAATATGGTGGTAAACATGGAACCTTCAATGCGGTATTCTCAGATAATACCATTCCATATTCCATGATTTACTAAATATTAATTGAGATTTAATTGAAATAGTTAAAGAATGTTTGTTTACAATCAATCAGATCTTTAAACTATTAATAAAATCGTATCTTTCCAAAAGGGAACTCTCTTAAATTTGAATGTTCATACTAAATCACGTCCATCTATCCTTAGCCTAAATGTTGTTTTAAATGTCAATATATTAATTGACGGTGCTATAAGATACGTATGTTTTGCGTTTTCATTTGCCTGCATGTGGCTTTTCCTTGTATGTATTGTTCTCATTTCTTTTGTAAGGAAGATATATGTAGAGCTATGTAGGTAACAAACATTAATCCCATTTAATGGCAGTTCTTAAATTTAAAAAAAAATAAAAATATAGGTTTTTTAGGTTTTTGCAGATTTTCAATAACACCATAACAATGCATGTATAACTTCGCACTATCTTAATGCTTTATGTTACGTACAAAAATCAAAACAATGTTTAAAGATTTGTCGGAAAAAGTCATAAATGTATCCCGTTTTACATTTTCGATAATCAAAATTACAACCACCTCCCAACCTCCACTAATAATTAATCGCCGCTTATTCTTACACAAAATTTGCTTTGTACAAAAATATGTTTAAAGTCATTATTTCTGGCTGGAATTTTTTCACAGACAGCTTGTACTTGTTTGTTGATATGAGAACCTGTTGAGGCAAAAGTGAGGTTGGTGTCCGCGCGATTTATAACGTGACGTATGGCGTGCCTTCGCCGTTCACGTCACTTCCGACGTTATGTTGCTGTATGTTGTTTATGTACGTTATGAGTCAAGAGACATTTGAACCAACACAACGCCTTCGTATTAACTGACATTTTATCCTCGTTCACAGTTGGTGCACCCTAGAACCTGGTTTTAACCCTCAGTGGCAAATTGTTTTGCTACTGTCCGTTCCAAGGCGGTAAACCTTTTTGTTCTCTTGTTATAAATACAACAATTTTTTGCTGCGTGTGAATGCTGTGTTTCCTAAGTGTGACTATTCCTAATATGCATATTTTCATTTTTTATCTCCGGTTATTTCCTGCTCTTCTGGAAATAAAAGAATTGTTAATACAATAACTTGTCTTTGAGGAATCATTTACTTGATTAAAAGCAACATATGTTATCTCTTTTGAACGAATCTCTGCCAGTCACCATTTCATTGTCAAGTAGGAATTGAAATGGGGAAGTTAATGACGAGTCTGCCATAGTGAAATACTGCAATTTAGAAACAATTAAATAGGTTAAGCAATGTTAACATTTGTTGTCTAAGGCCCGTCAAGAAAAAAAAATTATTTTGGAACCGTTGACGTCAATCGTTGAAATGACGTCATAAAGTAAATATTTAACATTAAAAATACGTAACAAAATCACCTATAAGTTATGTGAAAATGATATATATGAGATTGTTATATATTTATTGAAACATATGACATATTGTAAGCTGTTTCCAAATATAACCCTAACCCTTATCTGGAAACGATAGAATAACGTGTAATAACATGGTTTTCCTTAGAAAATAAAAGTTTACAAATCAGAACGTGCATATATAAATCATCATTTCAGTTAGAGATGGAAATAGCATGTTAATGACAGCGTTCAAACAGTTAAATTGGTTAAGTGAATAAATTTAGAAAATACACTGAAACATAATTGGTTTTTGGCACAAGATGATAATATTTAGATTGGGGACCAGTCTACAATTTCAAGCATCTGATTGGCTGAAATGGCGAGTCGTCTCCATATCAGCTAATCGGATGCAAGATATTGGAGCCTGGTCTCCAGTTTTAGTTTTATTATCCTTGGCACAATAATTCATATACACAAACAGAAATATACTGCAAGTTTTTTCTGCTTGCTTCGTAGGACAAAGGAGCAACTGCGATCGAAAGTGTCCCCTTTGTAGCTGGGGTATTGTAAATGGAGTTACGATAAATGTACCCATTAGACAACAATTCATAGAAGTCAGTAAGCACACGTTAACTCGAGTCAATAAAAGCAGTTATACTGTCTCCTGTAGTCATTTATTTCACAGACTGTTAGGATAATTTGGTGTTGATCACTAGGTCTTGTTTTTGGTTTTTTCTTAACAGTGATTGGTTTCTCGCCTCAGAACGTACATTCTTTGTAGGAAATAATTTAGTCAGTCACAAATTTAAACATTTATAATTTTAAGTTAAGGAGCTATGGGGCTGAAGTTTATTTCTCAAAGTCGCCACAAGTTGCCCAGTGGTAAAAGTTAATATGGTTTTTTTCTCAAAGTAAATAAATCGTACAAATGGCATTTATAGAAATCCTATGCGTTTATTTAGAACTTAACTTCTTACTATTTCATCAAGAAGAATTTCAGAAAAAAAACAGCTTTATAAGCGAAATCACATCCAAATATTCTCAGCCTCAATGCTGTTTTATGTGCCCACATATATATTAACAATGCAATTATAGTTTGTCCAAGCTCATTTGTGACCCTCGAACAGAGGCGATTTCTTTCTTATAACGCAACAAATCTCAAATGTAATACCTGTTTTGTGAAATACAAAAAACTCCTACTGTTTACAGTATTGATCTCCATTTTGTGAGGTAACGCGTGACGTCGTCGCGATTGAAACAGAGCGGGGAAGTTCTCAAACGTTATTTTGACTGTCAAAATATTCGTATCATCCGGACTTACGAACAAGACAAAATACCTAATTTATTAAAAATTCCAATCAGATTTGCGATGTTTTGATTTAATTTCTCAATCACTCTTGCAAAACACAATACAATCAGTTATATCGTATTACTAAGATAATTACAGACATATTTTTATGTTGTACAGCGGATGTACAAACACGAGGTTCACATGTGAGATCGTGGTGCTTTATATAATTATCATAAGCGGTATGTTTTTAATAATTATACATTTGCGTTAGCGAGCAAGGACTACGACCGGAAGTTTGACGTTCACTACGACGATGAATATTTCAATAGTATATTCTTACTTAAGTTTAGGGCTGGGGCTTTAATAAGTAGCCTATTTTAAAAATAAGACAAGTTGAACGCAAAAATATAACATAAATTAATATCTTTTTGTAAAACTCCGCATTCTTTTCAATACGATCTTTCAAAATCTTTAAACCGACTTCTATAAATGTTTTTTGTCAATAAACTAGGGATGGGATCGAATATCAAAATCCCTATTCGAATATTCGTCAGACATATTCGAATGTATGAATATTCTAATTTTATTCGACTTTTACCAGAGTTTTACTGTAAATGTTTAAAAACGAAGCAATTCAGTTTAAAATCCACTTTAACTAGCGCAGTTGGTTAACTCAATGAAAACGTCACGTTTGACATGTCCCCCGGTCTTTATTTGTATACATGGCGTCACGCGCCTTTTCGTACCTCGACATTTTAACGTTAGAGAGGATGGGAAAACTTATAAAAATGTGAATATAAGAGGAAATATGACAATGATCAAAAAAAGGAAAAAACGGTCTGGAGATATTTATTTAATGGTATTATTTACGTGTACGTTATGTTTATTTGCTTTTAATGTAAAAATACCGAAGGTCACAAACTCAGTGGGACAGACTTTAGCTAGTTGTGTTTTACATGTTCATTTTTCATGCAACATCGTCGAGTAAGTGAGTGACTTGAGGCCGATTAAAACACCTTGTACATCTTGTTCCTTTTGTGAGAACATGACGGCGCAGATTTTAGGTAAGTGCGAGTGCACCCTAGTCCGTTCTAAGGCAGTAACCCCACATGAGTTATTGGTTCATTGTTTGTGGTGTCCTTTTGAAATTAATTTTACACTCTTGTATTACGTACAAAAATATGTTTGAGAAAAGTGAAATATGCACATTAGGAAAAGATTCAGAAGATACAGCCTTCCCACACAGCTCAGAAGAAAGAGGAAGTGAGAGAGAGCACGGTTTATAAAATGACTAATTTTAAAACAGACACCACAAACAATTAACAAACACGTGAACGCAAGGGGTTTCCGTCTTGAAACGGTCAGAGGAAAAACAATTTGCCACTGGGGGTTAAACCTGGCTCTAGAGTGCACCAACCGCACACTTGCCCCAACAGGTTCTCATATGAACAAAAGCGCAAGTTGTCTTGGTAAAAAAAACTCCAACCCACCCATTAACTCGACAATGCCATGAATTTTGCATGTAAAAGCACACGAACATAAAAAACATGAAACAACCAATAGCAATGTCAATCAAAATGACGGATACTCAATGATTTAACCGAAACCAAGGCACCTGAAGTCCAATCACCAAGAACACGGTGACAAAGATAAAAGAAACGGCTCGAGCTTCTAGGTTCTTTTACCAGATTTCCCTAAAAACCTTCATAAACTATTTAAACCCCTGCCACCTTCGTGAAAACAAAGAGGTAACTTTTAAAGCATAATGATCAATTGTAGATGAGATCGTTGTCTACAAATATATCCCGTTTTAGATTTTTGGTAATCGCAGTTGTAACGCCCTAAATAAATTAATTCCCCATCATTTGTGTTTCACAAAACATATGCTACGTACAAAAATATGTTTCACGTGATTATTTCTTATCTCCGGTTATTTCCTGCTCAATATATTCTTCTTAAACGAAAGAATGGTTGAAATAACATTACTTGTCCGTGGAGAATTATTAATTTGCCTAAAGGAACATATATTATCTCTTTTGAACGATCTCTGCCAATCATCATTCCAAGTGAAGATTGGAATAGGAAGTTAATGACAATTCTGTCATAATAAAAGACCGCTGCTTAGAAACAATTAAATAGGTGAAGTGGAATGCTACATGAAAAGTTTATGCAGTTCAGTATCAATGTCATTACTTCTTGTCTGTGGCTATTTCCTGCTTGATATTAATTCTGGTAACTATAAAATAACAACGTGTAATAATATGGTTTTTCTAAGAGAACTGTGTAAATATTCTTGAAACTATAGAACAAATGTAGTAGCATGGATTTCCTAACAGAATAATAGCGTACAAATCTAAACATATATTATCTCTATAAAAAGATAATAAAAGACCAAGGTTTAGAAACAATATCTGAAGAGGTAAAATACATGCAAAGTTTTGGCATCGCCTTATTTTCATTTCAGTGGCAATGTCGTTTTTATGCGGCTATATCCTGCTTGGTATATATTCTGAAAACTATAGAATAAAATACCACAGCTTAGAAACAATTTAATAGATAAAGTGGTATACTACATAAAAAGTTAATGCAATGCCTTATATACAGTTCAGATATTCCTACTGGTCTGTGTATATTTCCTGCTTGATGTATATTCCGAAAACTAAAGAATAACAATGTGTAATACACTTAACAACTTTTCTAAGTATACACCTGCGTACTGGGGCATACCTGGATTGATAATCGAGTTATTGCTCTAAAACTTTCGATAAACCATGAAATTGATACTAACTGATTTATTAGTGAAACATTATTCAAAATGACAGACAACTGACTGCTCACAATCATTTAATAGAATACTGACACCCATAGAAAACAAATTCACAATATCAGTTAATAACGCGTATGGCCACCTTCAGCGGTGAACGGTTAAGTTGAAGCGGATTTTTTTATAATGGGTGATCAGTGATAATGCTGTGAGCTGGTGTGTCAATATACAAGAGGACTGTAGCAGTTTTAATCCAGTGGAACTTAAATTATGAAGAATATCAGCTTCAAGTCCTTGTTCCGGCTGTACCTCCACTTCTTCAAGCACACAAATGCTTGCAGTTTATGAATGATGGTGCACCGTGTCATCGTTCGGCGAACACCAGACGTTTTCTTGAGGTGGACACCGTCAGAATTTTTCCAAGGTGTGCTAGAACTCCGGATCCTTATCAAATTAAAAATCTGTGGTGTGATCTTGGAAGAAGCGTACGAAACAGGAGGTGCCAACTATGCAATTTTTGCCAACTTGAAAATGCGGTTCTTCAGGAATTGGCTTAAGATTCTCCAAAGAAGTCATTCAGCACTGTATTAGCTCAATGAGATCAACGTGTCTTACAGTTTTACGCGCCTTTGGTGGTCATACTCTTTATTCACTGATGTGAATTTGAATTCTGTGGGTGAGTTCCAGTACTCTAAATGATTGTGAACAGTCAGTTGTCTGTCATTTTGAAAAAAAAGATTTTAATAATAGATCAGTTAGTACTTATTGCATGTTTTATTGAAAGTTTTAGAGCAATATTTCAATTATCAAGCCAGTAATGCCCCAGTTCCTAGTACCCAGGTGTATACTTAGAAAAGTTGTTAAGTGTAACATGTTTTTTCGAGTGCTTGGTAAATATTCTGGAGGCGATAGAATATGAATGTAATAGCATGATTTCCCTTAGATAATAGTTGTTTGCGACTCAGAACATGTATCTGTATAAAGTTAATAGATTCAAATTTATCATGTTTGGTGGCTTTCAAAGTTCCTTTTTATGTTTAAAGCAAAGACAATGCTTAACTGGTAATGAAATATAAAAATTGTGAATTGTCCACCAAATCAACGGTGATTTGCAAGTGCATATATAATTATTCTCCGGCTGCTGCACAATCTAATTGTCTGTGTTGAATCGAGTTACAATTCTATCTCCTGCAATGTCTATTGGCGCCGTGATCGATCTGTTCATTTATATTAGCTTATATAACATTTTTGGTTTTGTTTTCAGAGGTCATTCCTCGGCTACTAAATATAGCTACTGGCTAGGCTTTTGATCAAATTGTATTACTGATATTTCTAACAAATACATGTAAGATAAAATCTGTAAAAATGTTCAATCAGAGTTTGCAGCAAACAATGTTTAAATTACAGAATAAGATGAGGAACCGCAAGTATTGTTGTAATGTACCAAAATCGTTAACATTTGTATTGAATTTCATAATTTGCACACGTCTTCGATGATATGTTTACACTTAAAACGAAAAGACCTTACACATTATTATGTCTTTTCAGGGGTTGGCGTATTCTTTCTGAGACCATGGGGACGTCTTTTCGTTAAACTCCCTAACTATATGCCGAATTATACGCCCTGTGAGCTCGATACATCTTTAAATAAATATAACAAGTTGCGCTTAATCCCGGACTATTTCCATTTCTACCCATGAACAGGCTAAATCAATTCGAGCCTGCAATGTTTGTCGTGTTTTGTCGATGCTTTAAAATATATGAACATGTAACTTTGAAAGCCATCGAACACGATAAATATGAAAATATTGCAGGCTCGGTTTGATTGAGTCTGTTCATGGGCAGTAATGGAAATGCATATTACTGCCCACGCCGCCGGGTTGAGCGCAACTAAATCTTTACACCAATAAACGGTAAAATTTTGATGTATCCCAAACCATGGTATGCATATGGCTGTGAACATGGAACCTTCAATGCGGTATTTGTAGATTAATACCACTCTATGTTTAGCGGCGTATGGTCCCAGATAAATGAATGGGTTTGCCATTAATAAGAAAACGATTGGCGGAACTAAACAAAATAGAATTTTGACAGGGGATCTGAGAATATAAATCCTACATATCACAGACAACGCCAAAGGCAAAATGTAAAAAGCAAGAAGTATATTCTTGGGGTCATTGAACAATATCCGAATCTATATTGGCTGAGATATTGAAAACACCCATCTATAAACTGGCCGAAATGTTTACACAAAAGCAATTTTAGAAGTACTATTGACATAGTACATAAATATCGTGTTCAACGACCTTCAAAGGACATAACTGATAACAGCAAAAATTGAATGTACGGGGAGACTTTTTACAGCCGCCACACGGCACACACCACAACGCTAATCTGATATTAAAGTAGATGAAAAGGGAACTTTTAGAAGTACTATTGACATAGTACATAAATATCGTAGTTTCTTTTTTATCAATATACATGTAAATCCGCTGATAAAAATGTATTTTTCTTATTTCCTTTTTAACTTAAAAACAACTTTTATATACACAAGGGTTTCAAGAATGGTTTTCAATAGACTAACAAAATAAATAACTTGTTGAAATCTAGATTAATTAACATAATCCTTTTTATCTAAATACTGGACACCTTTTATTTTTAAAAAGTCTTAAATAATGTGTGTTTGCTTACGAATTACGAAAACAAACCAACACAAAGTCTAGATCCCAAGCGAAGTTAATCTAATCTTTCAAAGAAATAATTGAAAGCAGCATATTCTAAAGATTCAAGCTACGCAAAACTAAATAAAAAGTTCGGTTTAACGCCTTATAGCAAGTTAAACCCGTGGCAAACGTTCAACTTACGAGTGTTAAATGTTTTATTTAGAATATAACCCAGCTATGGAGCATATTGATGTAAGGCAGGCATAACAGTTTATTGCGGTCAATAAAACCAGTATGTTTGTCTTTATGGTGACTTATTTCTCTTATCATTCTGTGGATTGAGTGATTTTCAATAAGAAAGTATTTATTTCTCCCCAAAGAACATATTTTATCTATGTGGCATAATATTATCAGTCTCATCTAACAATTTTATTTGTCTGTCGCTTGTTTGCTCGCTCGCTCGTTCATTTGTTAGTTCGTTTGCTCGCTCGCTAGTTCGTTCGTTCGTATGCTCGCATTGCTATCTTCTTCACCTTGTTGGGCCTGGTGACGGGCAAGGATTGCATTGGCTTGCTGGTACATCCCATAATGACGATAATTCCTTGCCCACGCATGAGAGTAGTCGGGCTGCCCTTTCTGTCGGTGGAAAGCTGTTATATGAAAAAAGATATATATATATATACACGACATAGTAGAATCTAATCAAAAAGAGTTCGTTCTGCATTATATTTTAGATTTTAGACTTAGTATGGCAGAAAAGTTGTGTGGTGATAAATGTTTAGTTGTTCAGACTGAACTGAAATGCTGCAAGTGAGAAGTTCTATTTCAGTACTAAAAATGATTTCTCATGCGTTATTAGACATAATAAAATTCAATACACATGTAAATAAAACGTCGAACACTTGGCAAACATGTATTAACTCACATCACATTACTGCAAGACATGAATGATACTTGCAGCGACACCAGCAATATTAAAATCCGCAGCTCTTTTCTCCCACAATGCTGACAATATTTCACTAAAAACCAAAGGTAGATATGTTCACAAAAATGGCTCGCGTTTTTACAATATTGAGAGCTAAGTACTGAAATACTTGGGGAATGTTAACTTACTGGGCTGTGGCTTCCGCCTGTATTCCACACCGGAGACATCGTAGTACTGCTCGTTATATGCCGCCCGAAATGCTGCATTTTTATCACCCTGTTGTGCTTTGTCTAGAAAAAAGCAATATTTAAAGAGTGTTAACAACAGTGCCCAAAGACCACACACATGAGATTGAAGACCTGTTTTTATTTTAACCAATCAGCTGCTTGCATGACTTCAGTCTAAGTTTAATTATAAGGGCGCGTCGCGGGAAAAGATAGATTCGGACTGTTGACGTAAATCCTTGAAATGACGTCATAAAGTTCAACAAATGACATTATTTATTACGCATTTCGCGAAAAAAATACCATTTTTATTGTCACATTTTTTGTTTGAAAATGAAAACAACCGAAATTACTGGCGAACTTAGTAGGACACAGTTTTTTGGCAGATCCTGTTGGTCTACTTTAAGAGCTATAAATCATTTTGGTGAATCCTCGTAGGACCCCCTCCCTACCCCACACGCCTAGAGTTATTCTACAACAACGACATTCTATAGTTCATCAGAAAAACCCATGATCGGATTGAAATATATCCTTGGGTTGATTGAACAATATTCAAAAATATATTGGCTGGGATAATGATCATTCATCAGTGATTCCGTGCGTGCAACATAAATGATGGCTTAAAGGCATGTGCTGTTCATATTTGGTTTGATGATTTTGTTACGTTTTTAATGGATCAAATAACAAATACGAAAACTGATTTTTGAAATTTGTCATACATGTATGTTGAGTTACGATGCGTCTCTGGGCCGTATACTTCCAACATCTGCCTTGTCTCTAAGGTTCTCAAAAGAATGTGTGAACCTGTGGCGTTGTTTTATCATTTACCGTTCCAAGGCGGTAACCCATCGGGTTCTCATTTTCGATAATGGTCTGTGATGATGTCTATTTTGACATTTATCATTTTATTACCCATGTTCTATTCCTCTTAACTTTGGCTGTGTGGGGGGACCGTGACTTCTGGATGTTGCCATTCATTATAAGCTTATAAAAAGTGAATAATATCAAGATTTTTGGAAGTACGAGGTGTGTTCGTAAAGTTCGTGGACAAGTAAGAAAAACAAACTAATTTTTATCCGATTTCAAAATATTTTATATCGTTGAAATCAGCAAAGCATCTTCTAATTACAATGAAATTTTTACAAAAATACATAAAACTATAGAAATATCACAATAAAACAAGTATAACAACTAACGCCCATACGCGGAAGTTTAACGTCATTTTTGTCTATCACACGACGTTATCGTCACATTTTTTCAAAATACTCGCCGTCACAGTTAACACATTTACGGTGACGTGCTACCCACTTATTGAAAGTGTCCCTAAACCAGCCTTTCTCGTAGCCACCAATCACAGTGCGCACGGACAAGCGAAGCACATCCAAATCCTCAAAACGCTGCCCACGTAGCTCACTCTTCAAACGCGGAAAGAGCGCGAAATCCATCGGCGCAAGGTCCGGGCTATACGGGACGTGCTCAAGTCGCTCCATGCCGAGGAAGTCGATCGTCTCCAGTGTGTCAGTTGCTCGATGGGATGGGGCGTTGTCATGGTGGTAAATGATGTCCTCGATTTCCATGCCGGGACGTTTACGTCGTAGGGCCTTTGTTAGATCTCGACGAATAACCTAAACAATGGAAAGAACATGATTATTTTTTAATTGATTTAACATTTTTAAAATTTGTATTTTTGTCTAACGAGTGTTTGAAACTGATTTTAGCGAATAACTTTTGATTTTAAATAACACCAATTCATAACAGTTGTTAAAACATACTGTTTTAAAATATCATCATACCTTCTAATAGTAGGCAACGTTGACCGTGATTCCCTGTGGTACCGCATGCTGCAAGATTAGCCAGTGCGCATCCATGAAAAACATGAACATAAACTTCCCGGATGACTTGCATGTTCTCGCCTTCTTAGGTGGTGGAGATCCTGGGTGCTTCCAGACCATTGATTGTTGCTTTGATTAAGGCTCATATAGGTAAAGCCACGTTTCGTCCATCGTGACAACCCGGTGCAGGAACTGGTCTCCTTCGCGGTCGTAGCGGTTGAGGAATGATCTGGAGAGCCTGACACGCGCTGCCTTCTGGTCTTGTTGAAGTAGTCTTGGCACCCACCGAGCACACACCTTGTTCATATTAAGGGTTTCTGTCAATGTTCGGTAAACAACATTAACGCAGATACCTGTCATGTCACTGATCTCGCCTATCGATCTCCGCCTGTCTTCACTTATGGCATCGCGAATCCTCCTGACGTCTTGTTCGCTACGCCCAGGGCGCCCGGTGCGTGGTCTGTCACTGACGTCTTCCAGTCCGTCTCTAAACTTCTTGTGCCAGCCAAACACATAAATTTAAGAGTATCATTTGGTGTCATGTTCGCATTGACGCAGAACTTGATGACGCAACGGTGTTCAATTTTCAACGGTGTAGCCATGCTGTGTTGCTTGATATGCGTTTCCGTTATAACGGCTCGTCAACTGAACAATTGACGTCAAAATGAACAAGAATGACGTCAACAATTATTGTTGCTACATTTCGCGCGTTTTTTGACGTTATGTAAGAAAGGTATTTCAAGAAACTAAGATTTATTGGCTTTTTTTTCAAAGTGCCCTGTAAATTCTTTGGTGTGTTACCATAACGACGGGTATATTTTCGGTCCATGAGTTTACGCCAAAATATTAAATATTTTGTAACATATGAAGAAAATCATATCAAATGATATATATTTTATAACATTAACTTTAAAATTGATTGAACTATGAGGCTGTCCACGAACTTTACGAACACACCTCGTACAAATGTATTACAAAAATGTTGTTAATTTATGACATCGATCAATTAAAAGATCTAAGATGTAAATCCCTAGATTAATTTATACAAATGTATTGATAAGTAAAGGCTTAAAACAATAAACAATCTAATAACAATATTTGTGAACAAATGATAGGTCTAGTTGGAAAGAAAGAGTTTCATGATGGGGCGATGGTAGTCGTTTGCCGTGTGGCTGCCGTAAGAGTTCTCCATGAACATTCAATCAGTGCTGTTATGAATAAAGTTCTTTGAATGCAGCTGAGCAGGATACACATAAAGATGAATATATTGAGTTGCGTTCAACCCTGGGCTAGAAATATGCATTTTCATCATTGTTGTGAACAGGCCAGCTCAATCCGAGCCTTAAATATTTGGATATTTGTCGTGTTCGGTGGTTTTAAAGGTTCCCTTTTCCGTAGATGTGAGCACAATATCAATCACTTGGGTAATTCTGATAAAATTTGACCAAGCGGTGAAACTTTATGAAAACATGAATTGAAAAAAGGGGCATAACTGTGAATATTTTAAGGAGATGTGAAACTTGCTGACAATAAAGTCGGTTATGTTGCTGAACTTTACAGATCTAATCCATCTGCATAAATAATTAAAAGCTAATTTAAAACGGCATGCTTGCGAAAATACTATTGGAAGTAATTGTACTCGTTTGAAAAATTAGGTTGTGTTTGATGATTTATTTCAAGTATTATATCGCTCATCTGAGTAATATGTTTAGGCTAATTCAGTGATAGGCGTGTAAATATTACAGTAAGACAAGCTGGGAAATATGTTAATCACAATAAAAGCTATCACAGAAAGAGAGACTAAGAATGATGTAAATAATCATTATCATACCTGTAAGAGGAAACATTTTAATAACGCTTCAGGGAGGATACAAGTTAGAGTCTTCAATTGAAATTATAACAACTGTTATCACAGCTGATATAGGCTGTCAAATTAAAGATGTTTTAATTGTTGTGTTGTCACAGTCAAACGCTTTCTTCACTTAAACATCATGTTTATAAAATAATTACTCTTAGTCTAGTATTATTTTAGTATAGTATATTTAAAAGTTAGGAATCTAGTATTGAGACGAGAGCTTCTCTGCTTGATGACATAAGTTGTTTTTTTTAAACTGTAAGGGTTTTTCTTTGCAAAATATGTGGCAAAATAACCCCTACATATGCTAACGTGATATCCTTGCATACAATTTACCAGCGGCGAATATCGTGTATTCATTAAGTACTGTGTTCTTCTGAAAAAAGATACATACCGAAACAATATCTCCGAATTATTTACAGCCACCTTTGAATACGTCATATCCTAGAAAAGACTTTCAGAATAACTGACCTGTATTCGGGTAATCCTTCACACTAACATGCTCTTCCTTGGAAGCTGATTGCTTCGAGATGGAGTCACGCCGAAAATTTTTCCTCGAGCGATTTCGATTTCTTTGCCTAAAAATCTGTTTTCTTTCTGTCGGTTTATTCTTATTAATATTTTCAGAATTTGTTTGCATTTCACATACAGCTCCTATGGGTTGTTCTTGTTCAATATCTTCGCTGTTTATCACTTCCATGTTCCCGAATTTTACATCGGAAGTGAGTAAACCTCTCAACTTATGTTCTGGTTCAAAAATGTAGGCTTTGAAAGAATTGCTTAATTTGATCTCCGCAACTGTCTGCTCAACTTTGCTAACTCGTGGCTTACATTCAACCATACTTATAAACAGGTCAATTCCCTGGTGCATATCAAGCTTGTTACGGATGTCATCAACTTCTTTAGAAACTGTTGCTATCTTTGCCTGTAGTTCAGACAGTGAAAACTCATTTTTGTTTGAATGCTTATTTGCCTCGGCGATAACTGCCTTCTCTGTGCGGTCAAGGTAGTCGTTGATGTCCTTCCTAAATTTTCTAATTTCTGCCAAAGCTTCTTCAAAAATTTCATTGTTTTCCTTTAAATTGTTCTGTATATGTTGCATGTTTTCATTACTCTCAGAATCAAATTCGTTTAACTTTTTAAGCACTTCCTTGAACTCGTCACTTTCTTCAAATTTCGTTGCCAAATCACTGATAAGCTTCGGTTTACATCCGTCGTGGTTTGATATCATACAATCTCCACATCCTACAACCGCGTGCTTATGACAATAGTACTTCATGTTTTCGCTTCTATGTGTATAACACTTTTTTTCGAGGGGTGATTTCGTAGCTACATGTATTTGAACTGGGACTTGATCCAGGGAACATAATGTGTGGTGTCTACAAGCCTTTGCTTTAACATGATGGTCAAAACTTCCTGGCACATGTATTCTGTGCATTCTCTACAGAATCCGTCCGCTCTGCATATCTGACATACTTCGCACGGCTCCGATGAAACGTTGGTCCTTTTACCAGAAACTTCCATTGTTTAATATTTAGAGCGATTTTTCTCTTCACTCTTGGTATGTGTTTCTCTCTATGTGTGCAAGTATTCAATCGTTCAACATTAAATATTTCCTACTTCCTTGTTGCTGTTTTCAGGAAATACTGTTAGTTTTTTAAGCTTCACAAGTTCGTGTCTTTCATGGCGTTGTTATCAACTTACTTGTCAATGCACGCATAATTCAGGATCACATGGATCAGATATTTACGAATTGAAACTTTGTTTGAACTTGCTTGCCTCTTTCTTGTTTATTTACGTAATATCTAGAGGCTTATACTGCGTTTTTGGAATGAAAACGCGTTGACTCTCATGATCTTTACGTACAATTTATATATACATGTACCCAACTTAAAGGCTATTTTAGATTCGTTTATTAAATGGTTCAAAACGTAATTTCGGTTACTTTGTTTTGAATGTCTGTAGCTGGAAATTAATAGTTCAGCAAGAACTTAACAAACAATCACATAAATAACATATCCAACAAAACCAACTTGTTAAATAATTCGTTGATAGTTTAAAGCCCAAAGGTGTTTTGACTACAACCTATTTGTTTTCTTTAATAAGAGCATATTCGTTTAAAGTTAACTTCACACAATAGCAAGGTATTTAAACTGTAACATTACCCGATAAGCAACGACTTTAAATAAAAAACTAATCATTATTATCCGTTCTTTCGGATAAAGCATTTTATCATTATATCAAATGTAAATTTTAGCGGAAAATCACTAAATAATCTAACATCGTATAATGCTAAATTCTTTACATTCTTTATTCCACATAGGGAGATGTTAGGATTTTTCGCTGAGTAAGGCGAGAAAAAGGCTAATTTTGTTTTACATTCAAGCTTCAAAAAAACAGTCAAGTTAGATATATTTTCATTATATGTTATTTATAATCTAAACGTAGCTGTCGACAATGGGCACTTTTAACTCGGCTTCGACTCATTGTTATATTTTACGAATTCAACAAAAAAAGAACTTTGAAAGCTAACGAACACGATAAATATCACACTATTGCAAGCTCGGTGTGATTGAGCCTGTTCATGTGCAGTAATGGAAATGCACATTACTACCACGCACGGTCTAGCTTCGGTATGAGCACTACTCTATATGAAAGCCGCTGTTTTCTTTGTTTATTCTTAAAGACATTTCCTAGGATAAGCAGTTGTATGTATCAGACTACCTGCATTTGCTATCACCCGGGTACTTAAACTAACGTGACAAATAACGCCACTTTTATATAAAATAAATCATGCAAATACACAATAGTACAGTTAATAATAACTACAGTTTACTGGCGAAATATTAATATTTCCTAATATAACATTTTAAGTATGTTGTTGTTGTTGTTGTTGTTGTTGTTTCATCTTAATGGAAAACCACTCAGACTCAAGTTTTTCTTCTTGTTGTAAACATGATTACCTGAAACAGAAAACAAAAAAAAATGTCTAATATATTTTACATTTTACAGTCTACGAAGTCACAAAAACCATTAGAAGCGTGTCTCTAAACGAATAACATTCTAAACTGCCTATTCGCTGTTCATGGTGGATTACTTCAACGTTTCAGTTGTGGTTAATATTAATTGTACCACTGTATAATCTTCATATTAATTGTACCACTGTATAATGTTTATTTTAATTGTACCACCACAATTGCAATTCCAACGCCCCTTAATGTAAAACACTATCTAACTGTTTAATGTTACACAAACAATTTATGCGACGCACAAAAATAATTATGTTTAAATTTATTTTTTTTTTGTCTGCGGCTATTCCCTGCTCATATATTCTCTTGATTATACTAACATTACTTGTCCTTGGAGAATAATTAATTTGCCTAAAGGAACATATATTATCTCTTTTGAACGAGCTCTGCCAATCATCATTCCAAGTGAAGATTGGAATGGGGAGTTTATGACATGTCTGTCATAATAAAAGACCGCTGCTTAGAAACAATAGGTGAAATAGAATCTACATGAAAATTTTATGAGTTCAGTAGTAATGCTCATACTGTATAGCGCTTACTATTGGCGGTGTCAAATTTTGGCGTACTTTGAAGTGTTTTATGTTGGCGGTGTCAAAAATTGGCGCAAACAAACCAGACCGCAAAAATAAAACCCTTGATGAACATTCACAGGTCTAAAATTGGCGTTAACACAGATTGTCAAGATAAAACATTTACATTCAAAATTTAACACCACATATTTGAACACATTATCACGGCTACCTAATAATAGATTGCTTTCTTTGATTCACGACATATTCGTATAATATTATTTTTGTATCAAACTGAGAAAACTGCGACAAAATATGTGCTAGTGTATCGTAGTTTTCTACCTTCCAGATATTAAAATGGCGGTGTTATTAATACGGTGATTTATATTGGCGGTATTTTATATTGGCGCAACTGACCCTGACCGCCAATATAGCCTAAATTAAACCCCCGCCAAAATAAGTACTTATACAGTACTTCGTGTGTATGGCTATTTCCTGCTTGATATAATGTCATGAAATAGTTTTTTCCTAAAAGTGTTTGGTAAATATTCTGGAAACGATAGAACAAATGTAATAGAATTGATTTCCTAACATAATAATATAGCGATCAAATCAAAACATATATTAGTTCTATATAAAGTTCGGTAAAATGCCATAACCTCTTTCTGCACCCATTTACTGGAAACTATAGAATAGCAACGTGTAATGTTATGGAGTGGTTAATAAGAGAATAATAGCGTGCAAACATAGTCCACATAGAAATAATGACTAAATTGTTATACTACATGCAACATTTAGACATCGCCTTCTTTTCAGTTCGGTAGCAATGTCATTTCTTCTTTTCTGTGGCTACTTCCTGCTAGGTATATATTCTGGAAACGATAGAATAAATGAAGTAGCATGCTTTTTCTTAAAGAATAATAGTTTGCAAATCAGAACATATATTATCTCTGTAGAAAAAAATGACTACAGATTAGAAAAAAATGAATCTTTGTGGAGTATTATACTAAAAGAAATGTTTATGTTACGCCATTTCAGTTCGCTAGCAATGACATTTCATTTTAATGCGGATATATGTGTTTGATATATTATCTTGAAACACTATAATAACCTGTATATGGTTTTTCTTAAAGAATAATAATTTACAAATCAGAACATAATTATTTTCTCTCACAGAACCATTTTTGCAGAGTCATCATGTTAAGCCGGGATAGAAAATGGAAGTTAATGACCGTTTTGAAACATTTAAAAAGTTTAAAAGTTAATGTGGAAAGGCTTCGAAATTCGCCTAAATTCACCGAAATTTGTGGTGGATTTTTGGCATAAGAACAATAAAGAAACAAATTAAACAGCGTCTGCTCTTCTACTTGCTTCATAGGACTTGGAGCAACTGAGATCTAACAGTGACCATTTGCAGTTACTAAGAAGTGTTCTTACTCTTGGACTGCTTTGTAATTAAAAGTCCCTTAGAGCGATACTTATGTATCAAACATTGTTTTGTTGTAATACATTGTATTTCTGATATCATAGTTTTAATAACGATGGGTATAATTTACTAGGAAATATAGATTTTAATATTATTCCATCACCCGAGGGATATATTTCAGGATTTTTGTTTGGCCTTTCACGTTCTCTGTTATTTGCAAGATTTAAATTCTCAGACCCATCCAAAATTCTATTTTGAACTATTTCGACCATTTTTCTCATTTAGTGAAACCCATTTTTACCTGGGAGAAATAACACTGCATAACATTTATTTGTATTAATCTGAAAATACCGCATTAAAGGTTCCATGTTCACCATCGTTTCGGAAAGATCTAAAGTGTAATGATTACTGGTGTAACTATTGAGTTGCGTCCAACCATAAGTGGAATGGGATGTAATATGCATTTACATTACTGCTTATGAAAGGGCTCTATCAAACTGAGCCTGCAAAAAAATACTTACGTTTTGTCATGGTCGGTGGCTTTCAAAGTTCATTTCCTTCCATTTTCTACATCGGCTTGAAAGTTTAAAGAAAAAATATCTTAACTGGTAACGTTATCTGAAAATTGTCCGCCGATTCAACGGTATTTTGCAATAAAGTGCATAAACAATTATTTCTTTAGCTGCTGCACAATCTAAATATCTGCGTTTAATCATGTTACAATTCTATCTCCTGCAATGTCTATAGGCGCCGTGATCGATCTGTCCATTACATTAGCGGAAATATAACATTTTGGTTTCGTTTTCAGAGGTCATTCCTCGGCTACAGAATACTGGCTAGGCTTTTGATCAAATTGTATTACTGATAATTCTCAGAAATAAGTAAAAATCTGTGAAATTGTTTAATCAGAGGTTGCAGCATTCAGTGTTTAAATAACTGAATGCAGATGATGAACTGTAAGACACTATAAATAATTGTTATATGCCAAAATCGCGAACATTTGTGCACATTATTGCCATAGGTCTTCGATGATATTTTTATACTAAAATATGGAAAGATCTCACACTTCTCTATAATTTTTCATAACTAGTAAGTTATTGTGTAACACATTTTGACAGTCAAATATTATTTTAAATCGCGAATTGCGCACAACCCAAGACTGTGCAGAGTGGACTGTAATACATGGATGCATTTCCGTTACTGCTCATGAACAGGCTGAATGAAACCGAGTCTGCCATATTTTCCCTTTTTCGGTGGCATTCAAAGTTCCATTTTCATCTTTTATTTATTATCACCTTAAATAATACGTGTTTGCTTTTGAATTATGATAAGATAGTTTATTAAGCAAAAGACCTTTATGGTCCATCATCATATAAATATAAAGTAAATGAAAGAAATAAATTGACATGGATATAGTATATCAAATCAGTATAAATATATATCATGCCTTAATAACTGCAAACATACATCATATTTTCTCCGGGAGAGACAGAAGTTTATGAGTAATAGTATCATTTCTGTATATAAAGAAAATGCATATATATTAATTTAAAAATTTGTAACAGATTATATATAATGATAAAAAACAAAAACATACAATGAATTCCACACAGTAATTGATTGTTAAACAAGGCTAATCATTGATATAGAAAGTATATTTGGGTTTATAAATACCGGTTTAAGACAGTTTTCCGTTGAAATGCTTAAACTATATGCCTCCCACTTTGTGGGGGTCATAAAAAGTTTAATTTTTACCCCCTCATAAGAAGTGGTACATGTGGCAAACGTTCAACTTACGGGTGTTAGATGTTTAATTTAGAACAGATTTTTAACCCAGCTATAAAGCGTTTTGATATATAAGACAGGCATCACAGTTTATTGCTGTCAATAAAACCAGTATCATTGTCTTTTATGGTGATTGATTTCTCTTCACATTCTGTAGATTGAGAGATTTTCAATCAATTTTTGCAAACTGATTTGTTCCTCTCCGAAGAACATATTTTATCTATGTGCCATAATATTATTATTCTCAATTTACAACTTTATTTTTATCGTTTGTTTGCTCGCTCGTTTGTTCTTTCGTTCGTTCGTTAGTTGTTGTTTTTTTATTTTTGCCCGAGTGTTTAAATTTTCATTTACTTGTGTCAATTAAAACTGTTATAATGCCATGTTTTGTGCTTCATATGATAGCTGAGACTTTGACAGGCGTATCAGTGAATAACTGCTAAACCTACAAAAGCTGATTTGCTGGCTTATGACATTGACTTTAAATATAAGTTTTACAATCGATGTCACATAAACAATAAAACTATGATGAAGAGAGTATCATCTTTGAGTTAATCCTACGTTGGAATGATAAATGAATGAAACATTACATAAATAATGGCACCGAATCGATAGAAACGTTTCATGTTAATTGTTTTCTTCCTTCAAGTTATAAAAACAACGTTTTATTAGTTTTCTAGCTGTGTTTTGTTGCTGGCATTTATATTGTGTTTGTTATTTATGTATTCGTGGAAACGTAAGAATGGAACAACAAGCTTTCTGGCAACATTTTATCATATTTTATCATATTTTTGTAATTGATTATTGCTGCAGACTATTATCAATTAGTCAGTCTTACATTTTCACATTTTGAATTACATGTATGTCCTATAAATATACCATGCGGTCAAATTTTGTAACCACATATATAAATTGAAAGAATTTAAATTGTGTAAACTTTGTATCTATTCCCTGAAATGGTATTTAGTAAGTCTAGGAGGTGGAATGATGAAGTTTTAAGATCTGACGACCAAAATAAATATAATGCAGTAAATGTTGTTCTGAACCAAATATCGTACTGTATTTATAAGACATATTTTATAAGCGAAAGACGATGATATAATAGAAACATTCTATATTACTTGTTGTATGACCTCATTGCTATTCAAACTCATTTCATTAATAAGAAAATATAATTTCGGTTTTTTGGACGTTTTTTATCAAACGTATTAGAACTACTTTACACATTAGTCATAACGATACGCTTAAAGTCAAGAAGATATTTTTTTCTCCTTATTTGTACACACTGATTGTTATGTTATGTTACTGTTTTTATGATTAAATAAACCGATTGTCGATTCGGCAATTCCAAAAAAAATCTGTTCAGTTTTATAAGCAGAGATAACAACTGTAGATATAAACAAGTGTTCTTAGATGCCAATTTGTTATCAGTTAATTGATTGTGAGAGGCATTTGTTCTGCACATACATTGTGTTGTTATTAGTGATATTCTAAGACGTGGTTTATAAACAGTCAAGAAATATAGCTTGATCTATGAAAATCCTTAAAATTCGATTTATATACACAAAATCTCAACTACAACTAAACAACACAAAACATAATTTAGACGGTCCTTGAATGTTTCAGTAATATTCGTGTTTACATTTATTACCCCATATAATAAATGTTTATGTAAACATCTAAGATTTGTTAAGACAGCGGAAATGTGCTTTATGCTCTAAAATAACTATCAAGCGAACAAAAATATTTTCGTATGCAAAGAAATGTTTTAACCGAATCGATCTGATGGAAAGGTAAACGCGCATTTTGTTAGGCATTAAGACTTACGCATTCTCTTTCATATACACTAGGCAATAACAGTTTGAAACATTTATGACACTAATCTTCGAGAATGGTGAATGGTCTCTTTCTTATCGCCAAAGGTGTGATATAGCAACGTCCCAAGACATTGCATTAAATGTGCTTCTGACTTCGAACTAACGAAGGCCCCATTTACTCAGACGGTCGGTGCCCAATCGGTTATTTTATTTTAAGTTGCTCGCTGATTTGATCGGTTGTCATGCGTTATTTTATTTCTGTTTTCCTGTTTAACCAGCATTCGGTGATTGACGAGTGTTAAATAGGTAAAACAAATATTTCATGGGTTGCTGGTACACTATCATCTCATCTTTCTTTTCTATCGGCGGGGAGTATAAGTTGACCGGTTGCTTATCGGTGGCCCATCAGAGATATCGGTTATAGAGAGGTTGTCGATCGGTGATAACGGTTTTAGACACGATGTCGAACGGTGATGATCGGTTGAAGACAAGTTGTCGATCGGTTATTTGTAAAATATTTTCACCGATCGAGAATTTTAAACATGTCTAAAAATCCCGATCGGTTATTTTTCACCGACGAAACTCATCTTTCCCCAATAGCAATTGATATGTGGGAAACAGTTGACCAATAGTTGATATCGGTGGTAAATCCCTTGTCATCGGTTCACTCCATAATTTGGCTAAAAAACTACCGATCGATCACCGATGGCTCTGTGTAATTCGGGTTTAACGGAGTGTATTGGAAGGCAAAATTAGTAAGAAGTAGCCATACACAACTACAGACCTTTCTTCCTTGTAAGTAGAAAATGGGTAATTGGAAGAAGTGACTGTTGATAATAGAATGGCGTTCAAACATTATGAACAATGAAAGTAATATCCTAGTAAACAAAGGTACTATCTGGTGTTCTGGATAAGTCTAATGTAATATTTTGGCAACCTTTTCAGCAACAAAATTACTGGATTGTGTGAATGTATGTTATCATTTTTTGTAGTTGTTGCTGTTGGTGTTTTCTTTATTCCATGGATTGAATTAATGACAAACTATCTTAGACTAGATATTTTGTAGCTTCTTCGGTTAAGGAGTTATCACAAGATGGCACAAGCCTGTTAACTGGCTCTCGACAGAAGTTATTTAATAAGTTTATTAATTTTAATGGAAGGATATGTTTAACATAACATAGCATAGCATAGCATGGTATAACATAACATAACATAGCATAGCATTGCTTTGTATTGCATTCCATTCCAGCCGATTACATAACATTCCAATCCATTCCATTAGATTACATAACATTCCATTACTTTACATGTCATGATATTACATTACATTAATTACTACCTTACACTGCTGTATTGGCAAAAAACGCATAGAACAAATTTTTATCCACATAGTACATTAAGATATATAATAACACATGTTAAAAGTGATGACATTTTTAAAAAATCAGTTTTTATTCTGAGAAACGTATAATTATGTACATGAGAGTTTAAACAATACGTTGTAAATTGACAATCGATGTAAACATAAACAATTAAAAGCTATGTTAGAAAATATCTGCTTCGGCTGATCTCTGCTGCTGATCAATAAATGTATATTATTATTAATTTATACCGACATCAATTTGATATAAAATACGTTTCATGTCAAGTGTTTGCTTCCTACAAGATAAAAATGATGTTTTATGATCGTTTATATGATTGTTGTTACCAGAATGTAATACATTGTTCAAGATTAAGTTATCCGTAGAAACATACTATCCGAATAACAGGCTTATTGCCAACTACCTGTAGTTTGTAATTTCTGATTTCGAAAATAGTTTCATGGTAATTTCTTATTTAGGAAGATTACCATCAATTTACAATATCATCCTATACATGTTTATTCTTGTTCAGATACCTCTTGACCTAATTGTGCTTATTATTATAAGCGAACAACAATATTGAGTTGCAACTGAATCTTTCATTTGGATTCTTAGTGTGACATTCCCTTATAAGCCACATATATGTACCAAGTTTGTCATATTTCTGGAAGGCTACATACTTAAGTTGACAGAATGTAATGATGTCATATATATTCTCTGGAACAGTATTTAGCATTGCGTGATATAACGGATCGATCTGTCAGTTTTTATTAACAGAAATAATAACTCTGGTGTCTGTCTTAGATGTCATTCTTCTATCACTTAATTGGTTGCGAAAGGCGATCGACAATGTTCTACAAGTGTACCATCGGAATGTGTGAAATTTCTCAGGAAATGTATAAATCTAGATAAATGTTGAGTCTGAGATTGTTGCATATTCGACATTCCAATCATATCTCCGAAGGTATCTTCTTTTCGTCACATACCCGATATGAACTTGTTAAATATCTAAACATATATTATTTAACTTCGAGGGTCGAGAAAACAAATCATTCCAATGTCAAACAATGTATACACAAGTGATTAGGATTAACTTATATGTAATAAGTGGTTTTCATGCTCATAAAAAAGTGAAAAGGTGAAAAAGGCATAATAAGGAACAGCCACATGAAAAGCACAGCTTCTCCACACAAAGTCTCTACTTTCTGGCTGTGTGGAGAGCTTGTGTCTTTTGGATGTGGCAATTCCTGATATGCATGTTTCTCTTTTTTTGTTAAGCGGTTGTTGAATTGCCAACATTTAGCGTGTCCTTAAAACATTGTATTAACAAGACCTTTTCAATGGCAATCCTTTTTTTCACATTTGGCAAAAGTTGGCATGAATAAGATAACTTGTGACGACAACAGGCAGCAAATATTTCATTTTTTCTTTCAATTAAGACAACTTTTTGATGGGATGTTATTTGTTTGTTATTTTGAAAATCGAAACTGCGTTAAACGCTCTTCGTTAGCTTTCTTGTTACAATGTTTTTTACCAACAATCTTCTTCTTTTGTGTTTTTTATTAATCCTGAATATAACGCGAATATAACTCAACAAAACAAAAATAAAATGCATTATAATTTATAGGATTTGTTTATGTAATGAAACGACGTGCTACGCTGTTGTTGCTGGAACACAAACGTTTTGTTGTTTTTTAATATCAAGATCTATGTTTGGGATAATGGCCAAGTATTTTTCTATGAGGATCGTTTTATTTTCTTACTAATTAAAGTTATTTTTGTGGTTAGATTTTTAGTGGAGATTTGTAAACAGTAGAAAACATTTTTTTCATCATTAAAAAAGGTGAAATATGCAAATAAGCATACTGCGTAACACCCGACACACTGTCGGTTAAACATGTTAAATGTGTCAGTAATTTATTATTCAATATGAATGCATGTTTATGTAGACAACAAACGTTTTCCAAGATACATTTCTATCGTAACTAAGTGAAAATTTCATATATACCGTTTTGCACCAAAATGAGGATACATGATAAAGTCACTTATCTCTACTTGAACCCAGCCTAGAACTTATCGATTATTTCATTAGTTCCTAAGAGATACGGTGTTTCATGTTTCTAGAGGTCATTCGAAGACTTAACGCACATTATCCTAACGCGATGGCACTTGTCGTATTTCCAGAAATAATAAGCATCTTCTTCGTGCATAAAAAGTTACTCTCTGAAATTTGGTGATCTGTTAGAAACATAAAAGAAATCAGAGTGTGAAGATTGATGAACCGCTATGTTAAATTTATTTTAAAAGTTTTTATACAGTAACTCTAACTTTTCTGACGGCTTTACTGGCCAGTTATTATTGTATGCATCACGATAACATTTTACAGTTGAATGTCAATAAAAGAAATATAGAAATATATATAGAAACATAAGACAAATATGTGAAGAACCATAAGGTAAACTGCCACTTTTAATTTAATGCAATAGTTACTTAAAGTTTTATATCCCTCACAGTCTCACAGATATTCCACTTATTTTATAATTATCCTGTTGATAGTTGCATGCTAATTCAGTGTATTTATAAATACCATGTCACTTATCTCTTTTTGAACCCAGCCTAGAACTTATCGATTAATTCATTAGTTCCTAAGAGATGTGATGTTTCATGTTTCATTCATAGGTCATTCAAAGACTTAATACAATTTATCCTCATGCGATGGCACTTGTCGTATTTCCATTCATGTTAAGCATCTAATCCATGCATTAAAAGCTACTGTATCGTTTCCATATATTATATGTTGATCATAACACAAATAAAGAAAGAAATATAAAATAAATATAAATGATAGTGCCTCAAGCTGGGGGCGAACCCGTACCGTCACGGCGACAGCGCCTAGCCTTGCAATTCCTGCGACGCAACCAATTGAGCTAACCGGGACAACCTCAAAAAAGGTTGATCGTATAGCCCTGATGTACGTAACAATCACTGCATGACATCGGTGACGGGTTATTTTACTGATAACAGTTCTGACTTTATGTACGGGAAGACTTTTTACGGCCGCCACACTGCACAAATAGTGCTACTGTGAATTTCAAATGATAGTGCGTCTAGCTGGGAGCGAACCTGTACCGTCACGGCGACAGCGCCTAGCCTTGCAATTCCAGCGACGCAACCAACTGAGCTAACCGGGACAAACCCCAAAAAGGTTGATCGGATAGCCCTGATATTCGTAACAATCACTGCATGACATCGGTAACGGGTTATTTTACTGATAACAGTACTGACTAGATGTACGGGGAGACTTTTTCGGCCACCACACTGCACAAAAAGCGCTACAGTGAATTTTAAATGATAGTGCCTCTAGCTGGGAGCGAACCCGTACCGTCACGGCGACAGCGCTTAGCCTTGCAATTCCTGCGAAGCAACCAACTGAGCTAACCGGGACAACCCCAAAAAAGGTTGATTGGATAGCCCTAATATACGTAACAATCACTGCATGACATCGGTAATGGGTTATTTTACTGATAACAGTACTGACTATATGTACGGGGAGACTTTGTACGGCCGCCACACTGCACAAATAGCGCTACTGTGAATTTCAAATGATAGTGCCTCTAGCTGGGAGCGAAAGAACCTAAAAACAGATACATTAAAACAAATTGTTACTTTTAATGCATTTTATTAATGCTTTAACGTTATCATGTCTAACAGATTCCACTTGTTTTATAATTACCCTGTTAATAGTTGCGCGCTAATTCAGTGTATTTGTTAATACCATGTCACTTATCTCTGCTTCAACTATGCCTAGAACTTATCGATTACTTCATTAGTTCCTAAGAGATGCGCTGGTTCATGTTTCATTCAAAGGTCATTCAAAGACTTAACGCAATTTATCCTCATGCGATGTCATTTGTGGTGTTTCCATTATATATTAATGTTAAGCATCTCCAGTCCATGCATTAAAAGCTACTGTTTTGTGGCCACATGTTGATCGGTTAGAAACATAAAAGAAATGGAAATGTGAAGAGATTAATGAATGATTTATAAACACTTTGTTCATATAGCATACGTTAAAGAGTTATTTTTAAGCAAAAGTGAGTTCAGTGGTTTGCTCGAACCCCATTTTGTGGGGCAGCGATATTTATTTTTTATTGTTGTTTTTTTTTTGGCCAGAGAAATTCGGATTTTTTTATGTAACTACCCTATGACTGCCCAGCACGAACCCTCCTTATAGAAATCTGGAATCCGACCCTGCTAAAAGTTTTATACAGTGTCTTACTTTATTATTTTCTGTGTAACGGGCTCCAGTTGCCTCCAGTAATATCTATACTAGTCTTTCTATAAGGCGACTTAACATCTTTCCAGTTGAAGGTCAATGGAAAAAGCAACTTCAAATCAATACCAATTACTATTGATTGGATGAATCGGTTTTGTTATTCGGATGAGGCCATTTGTATTATTGCCATGAATATAATTGTCGAAATAATTGTCAAGAAGGCAAAATTCAGGGATACGTGCTTGCATCTTCTTGACAATAATTTCGACGATTTCTGGTTGTGGCAATTCCAGATATGAATATCTCACTTTATTGTAATTATAATAACAATTAGACAAATTGCCTCTTCCGAAACAATGATAATTTCCCCCAACTTATGGTAGTGATCGGAAGTTCCTTAATTACATTTTTATTGACAATCAACTGTAAAATGTTATAGCGACGCATAATGAAATTCCTGTCCGGTGAAGCCAAGAATAAGAAGGTTAGATATCACTTAGAATTACTGTATACAAACTTTTAAAAAATAAATCTTTAACGTATGTTACTTATCAACTTAAAAAAATTCTTTAACGTATTTTACTTAGAATAAATGTATTACAACTGTATTGTAATCTCGGTTTGATTTAGCCTGTTGTTGTTTTTGGCAGTAATGGAAATGCATATCACTGCCTGCGCCGCATAGCCTCAGATTGAGCGCAAAACAATATTCTCACGGGTACAAATACTTTTTTTGATCCATCCCGAATATAGACAAAATTCAAACTGTTCAAGAGCAGTAGTGTATCTTACTGCCCATGGAGCCTAGCCCGGGGCTGAGAGCAACTCGGGTAAGCATACTTAATTGTTATCCATCCAAACGATCAATCTCTATCCAGAGTTGTCGCTCCTTAACTCGCTTTAAGAGACTGCAAGGAACGACAACTCTGTGTGGAGATTGCCAAACGATGATATGCATATGACGGTGAACATGAAATCTCTCAGTGCGGTATTTTCAAATTTATACCACTCCGTAATCGGCGGCATATAGTCTCCGGCTAAAAAAAGAAAATGAGAAAACAATGGGCAGAACAGAACAGAATATAATTTTGACGGGATCTGAAAATATACATTCATACCACAAGAAAAGCCAAAGGCAAAAATTAAAACTAATGATGTGTATCCTGTGTGTTATTGAACTAATGATGTGTATCCTGTGTGTTATTGAACTAATGATGTGTATCCTTTGTGTTATTGAACTAATGATGTGTATCCTGTGTGTTATTGAACTAATGATGTGTATCCTGTGTGTTATTGAACTAATGATGTGTATCCTTTGTGTTATTGAACTAATGATGTGTATCCTGTGTGTTATTGAACTAATGATGTGTATCCTTTGTGTTATTGAACTAATGATGTGTATCCTGTGTGTTATTGAACTAATGATGTGTATCCTGTGTGTTATTGAACTATCGATGTGTATCCTGTGTGTTATTGAACTAATGATGTGTATCCTGTGTGTTATTGAACTAATGATGTGTATCCTTTGTGTTATTGAACTAATGATGTGTATCCTGTGTGTTATTGAACTAATGATGTGTATCCTTTGTGTTATTGAACTAATGATGTGTATCCTGTGTGTTATTGAACTAATGATGTGTATCCTGTGTGTTATTGAACTAATGATGTGTATCCTGTGTGTTATTGAACTAATGATGTGTATCCTGTGTGTTATTGAACTAATGATGTGTATCCTGTGTGTTATTGAACTAATGATGTGTATCCTTTGTGTTATTGAACTAATGATGTGTATCCTGTGTGTTATTGAACTAATGATGTGTATCCTGTGTGTTATTGAACTAATGATGTGTATCCTTTGTGTTATTGAACTAATGATGTGTATCCTTTGTGTTATTGAACTAATGATGTATATCCTTTGTGTTATTGAACTAATGATGTGTATCCTGTGTGTTATTGAACTAATGATGTGTATCCTGTGTGTTATTGAACTAATGATGTGTATCCTTTGTGTTATTGAACTAATGATGTGTATCCTGTGTGTTATTGAACTAATGATGTGTATCCTGTGTGTTATTGAACTAATGATGTGTATCCTGTGTGTTATTGAACTAATGATGTGTATCCTTTGTGTTATTGAACTAATGATGTGTATCCTGTGTGTTATTGAACTAATGATGTGTATCCTGTGTGTTATTGAACTAATGATGTGTATCCTGTGTGTTATTGAACTAATGATGTGTATCCTGTGTGTTATTGAACTAATGATGTGTATCCTGTGTGTTATTGAACTAATGATGTGTATCCTGTGTGTTATTGAACTAATGATGTATATCCTGTGTGTTATTGAACTAATGATGTGTATCCTGTGTGTTATTGAACTAATGATGTGTATCCTGTATGTTATTGAACTAATGATGTGTATCCTGTGTGTTATTGAACTAATGATGTGTATCCTTTGTGTTATTGAACTAATGATGTGTATCCTTTGTGTTATTGAACTAATGATGTGTATCCTGTGTGTTATTGAACTAATGATGTGTATCCTGTGTGTTATTGAACTAATGATGTGTATCCTTTGTGTTATTGAACTAATGATGTATATCCTGTGTGTTATTGAACTAATGATGTGTATCCTGTGTGTTATTGAACTAATGATGTGTATCCTTTGTGTTATTGAACTAATGATGTGTATCCTTTGTGTTATTGAACTAATGATGTATATCCTTTGTGTTATTGAACTAATGATGTGTATCCTTTGTGTTATTGAACTAATGATGTGTATCCTTTGTGTTATTGAACTAATGATGTGTATCCTGTGTGTTATTGAACTAATGATGTGTATCCTGTGTGTTATTGAACTAATGATGTGTATCCTGTGTGTTATTGAACTAATGATGTGTATCCTGTGTGTTATTGAACTAATGATGTGTATCCTTTGTGTTATTGAACTATCTTTTAAGCTATACTGGCTAAGGTATTGAAAACACTCCTACAAAAAATGGCCGAAATATTGAAAACAATTATTACTTTAAGGAGTAATATTCACAGATATGAAAATGGTGCTCAATGATCTTTAAAGGATGGCGATGGTAACAACACTGATTGAATGTACGGTGAGAATTTTTACAGCCGCCACACGGCACAAACAACGCTACTGTGAAATTGAAATAGGTGAGATGGGAACTTTGAAAGCTATTGAACACAATAGATATTAAAAATACAGAAGGCACGGTTTAATTGAGCCTGTTGTTACAGTTTTTTAAGATTCAATTTCTAGGAATTTTCGTTAATAAATTTCATCTTGTTAGTTGCTGTGTGTCTGGATAGTCTCAGAATTCATATTTCAACTGTTAGCATGAACTGATGACAGGCTTAGTTCATGACTGGGAAATGAGGGCAACTCCAGGGCAACCTTCCTGATTTATGATGCTAACATCCTTATATGGGGGCTAAATTTATTAACTGAAGCATAGTAATGGGCTAACATCCTTATATGGGGACTAACATCTATTAACAGTTGGCAAAGTAATGGGCTAACATCCTTATATGGGGGCTTACATCCGTTAACACGGAGCGCTAACGTTAGCCAGGTTGATTCAGGGTTCTACATCGCAGATCTTATAAAAGGGGAGTTCTCCTATTTTCTAGGCTTTTGCCATTGAAGATCAGGGCTTCTTTTTTATTGTTAGGTACTTATTAAGAAGCTTTCGACTTTTCGAAATACTTAACCCTGTTGCTTTGGGTTGGGATTATTTTATATGAGCGCTGATTGTACTGTATGTGTGAGAGAACAGTAACTTTTTACTTCTAATAGAATAGACGAAATAAATCCTAATTAGAATTCAACACTAGACTTGGTTGTTTTGTTATAAAAACGGTTTCACTGTTGGCAGCGTATGGATAAGCACTTTAACAGTGGTGCGTTTTAAAAACTGTTTCACTGTTCATGGGTATTATGGACATGCATTGCACTGCCCACGCTGCCTAGCGTTGAACGCAACTTAATATTTGCAAAAGTAATTATTACTTATATTGGTCCACACCAAACGATGGTGTGCAATGTCTGGAATCTATAATGCGATATTTTCAGATTGCCATGACATAATAAGCGGCGTTGATCGTATGATAATGGAATGGGTTACTCTTAAATGAAAAACAAAGAGACACATTCAAACACATTTATTAAATAAAAATGAACACTCATTAGGTATAATAACATATATAAACAGTTCACAATAATCTAAAATTACTACATTGAATTTTAATCAGTTTGAAAGTATGCTGATAGAGACAAATTAGGACCAAGACCAATAAACAAAGTCTAGAGACCGGTCCAATATAGCTGATAGCTTATTGTTTGAAACAGAGTTCTTTGATAAATGATTGGTCAAAACAGAGTCCTCTGATAGATGATTGATTGAAACTAAGTCCAAACTCCAAACTGACCAATCATTCTGGAGTGTTAAGACTGGTTTCCAGGTTTAGTTAAATAAGCATTGTGTTTTAGCTCGTGTTAACGTATAAACTGTTTAAACAATTTTCGAGGTAGTTTAAATGGGTTTTTATCTTTGAAGTCTGTTATAAAAACGAGTATCTTAGAATAACAACAATAGCAAACTAGTATATGGATTTCAATCAATGATAAAATACGAACGTAACTTATGCCGTAATTATAAATCCATTTGCAGTGAATTTCGCCTATAAGTATACTTGCTTAATGTAAGCTTACAAGCCTTTAATAAGAGCATAAAGTCTTCTTGATTGCTAACATATACGCTTATCCTAATATAATACTCAACGTAACTGTATGTGTTACGCAAGTTAAAACTTATTTCAAGCTTCGAAAAAACTTATTTCAAGCTCCGAAAAACTTATTTCAAGCTCTGAACAACTTATTTCAAGCTCAGAAAAAAACTTATTTTACGCTTTTTAATACTTTAGATATGCAACAGAGAAGCGTTTATCACAGTATCAACTATTTTGTTTTATGGATGTCCAAATAGTTTTCCTGAACCGTCTCTTGGTGACACTGCCGAAGTCTGAAAAGAATAGTTGTATTTATTTAATCATCTTGACAAATGAACAACACTAATTGACTATTGTGCCATTTAGAGGCAGTCATGGCAACAACAGACAAATAAGATAAAATTTTAAAATGTTGTTTTGTTGATATTTTTGTTTAGGGTGTATTAGGCCTTTAAAGCCATTAGTTCTTGTACAAAACGATTTTTCTAAGCAATAAGATTATAAAAAGTTCCGTTCCGAAGAATATTCATAGATTGGACTTTTAAACCTGCTATGGTACAAGTAACCATTGCAAATCGCGATATTATCGAAATGAATTTCCTATTAAAATTACTATTCTTAGCAGGTTTCTACAGCTCGATGAAAATTTCTATTTATTTATGACAAATATAGGGTATACTCACAATCAATGGTGGTGCGTTTGCCTTATTAGCATATGGTGGAAGAGGTTCTTTTTCTAAAAACAAAAATGTTTAAACATTTAATATATTTTAAAATAAGCATATTGCATAAATGTGACGTGAAGAACCTCGTTCTCGCCGAAAACAATTCACAGTTTTGTCTTAACTAAATGTATTATGCAAGATCATATTTTTTTGTATTCTCTTTGTTGTTTATGACATTTCTTTAAGCGAGAAATGTTTCCAATGCTGATTAGTTCAAATCAAAACAAGTTGATGGCAAATTTTAATGTTATTAGATTAAAATCAACAGAATGTATATATGCTATTCAAAGCTTGTATCCAATTTAAGCATAACAGAAGTGCCATTATAATCTCCACTCCATATTTTACAATATTCAGTTATTTAAATCTAGAATGAACCAATATCGTATGCTTGCCGATTATTATCAAAATTCCAAATGCATCGAAACTTAAAAAGACGTTTGATGGATTCAAAGCACTTACTGACCTATTTTTCAAAACAGAGCCTATTTGTAAATGTGCGGTGACCTTTGGGAACGCTGACTTACCTCGTACAAGAAACCCCCATACATTCCAGGCGGAGAAAACTGTTGCTGACTTACCTCGTACAAGAAACACCCATAAATTCCAGGCGGAGAAAACTGTTGCTGATTTACCTCTTACAAGGAACACCCATAAATTCCAGGCGGAGAAAACTGTTGCTGACTTACCTCGTACAAGAAACCCCCATAAATTCCAGGCGGAGAAAACTGTTGCTGACTTACCTCGTACAAGAAACCCCCATAAATTCCAGGCGGAGAAAACTGTTGCTGACTTACCTCGTACAAGAAACACCCATAAATTCCAGGCGGAGAAAACTGTTTCTGACTTACCTCGTACAAGAAACACCCATAAATTCCAGGCGGAGAAAACTGTTTCTGACTTACCTCGTACAAGAAACACCCATGAATTCCAGGCGGAGAAAACTGTTGCTGACTTACCTCGTACAAGAAACACCCATAAATTCCAGGCGGAGAAAACTGTTGCTGACTTACCTCGTACAAGAAACACCCATAAATTCCAGGCGGAGAAAACTGTTGCTGACTTACCTCGTACAAGAAACACCCATACATTCCAGGCGGAGAAAACTGTTGCTGACTTACCTCGTACAAGAAACACCCATAAATTCCAGGCGGAGAAAACTGTTGCAACAACACAAGAGGTTCCCAGCATCGTCACCTGGGGTATCAACTGAAATACAAGCAGCTGGGTTAATTGTATCCATAGTAACATAACAAACAGCGCATCTGGCAATGAGACGCCACAACTTTGTTGAAGTCACCATGGAAGGTGAATAGGCGTCATGGCATGGAGCATCACTCAACAAAATATACTGCAAATAGTGATTGGATCTTCTAGGACGATAACACATTTTATGGATAAGTAACCCCAATTAGGTTTTTCAGCTGGCATTTCTCAGTGTACAATATAATAAAAGTTAACTGTGATTGTAGATCAGTCTAAAATCTCTCGCTTTAGATTGGTCAGTTTCAAGTCTCAGCTATATTTTAGACAATCGAGTGCTTCTGATTTGAGACTGGTCTCCAGTTTCAACTTAATTATCTTGAGATCTTATATGTTCGTCAACACTTTTCTCTAATATCGTTTAACATTAATGTACAAAGGCAAATGACGTTAACGCGTATTTTCCTCGTTGTTAAATATAATTGATGCTATTTAATTACGAAACAAAAACATTATTGATTGTGTTTTCTAGAATTTTACCACAATAGTATTGTAAACTGGATTAGAGCTGAAATTATGTTGTTAAAAGATATGCTAAACTAATGCATGGCAGTCCATGTGCTTTGTAAATTATACAATAGCGAAAGGAACAAAACAGGTTTAGCTTATAAAATACAGTAAAACCCTCATTATGACCGCCCAAATACTAAGACCAACTCGAAAATAAGATAACTCTATAACGTTCCATTTTACAGGGTTGCACTATTATTAATAACACCCACTCCACTCCAAAAACAAGACCTCGCCGATTTTTCCTAGTTTTAATGGTGGCCTTAATAGTAGGGTTTAACTGTTATACTTGTAAATGAAGGAAACGACGAAATCTGGAATGTGATCAAGATATGTTGTTAGTGCAGCGGTTCGTTTCCTAAGAAAAATGAGTTTGGAGAATTTTGATGCCAACTCGAGAGACTTCATGATTAATTTCACATTAAACTCCATGCAATATTTCTTTGACTATTGAAAAAACGTGATGTTTTAACATTTTTTTATCTTGCTACACACTCCGTATGCGGATCCTGGAGGGGTTCAGTTGGGTTGCAAGAACCCCCTTTTGGGGGCAGCGATATTTAATTTTCATCTTGGCCATCGCACATTCGCTTCTCCGTAAAAGTCTTTCCGAGTCTTATCTTTGCCATCCCCTATTCACAGCTAAGCAATTTCGTGTAAAGCATTACATGTATGCTCTCAGATCCATTGTTTTTGGTATGTTTCTTGCATAGGTAACTAAGTTAGTTTTTAGCAAACCAAAACGTGTGGTTACTTTTAAAAGTAATTAATACATATAAAAGTAAAAACTGATGAAGCGTTGGTTTATTATATATAAATAACATAAAATGGAATTTGAAATTAACATCACATGACTGTATATTAAGATCTTGTTGATCAATCATGAAAGATATTCATATCAGTTCTGTGAACGCATAACAGGTTGAATCTTGTTGGTAAATGATAAATATGAACTGTCGAGAGCCATGCATTCACTATTGGCACAGATAGTTCTATGAAAGCTTGCAGGTTCTATGATTCGTATAAACACTGTGTGAGATATCCTTGGCACTAGTTTTCAGGAGGGTTGATGGCCTCTTTCTTAACTGTATGTCAGATTTCGTTATAACGAGCATTGGTGATATATGTAATTTAAAATTCAAATGTATATTTAAATATTTCAAAGCATGAAGATAAAAGTCAAGAGGCATGCATTTAAACAAGTGAATGCCTAACAGGTTGTATGATTCCACTTAACATCATGTAATTGTCATGAGTTTGTGAGATATCTTTGGCAATAAACCTGCAGGCGGGTTAATGACCTTATTCCTATCGCCATAGTTGTGATAACGATATGTTCTAAGACATATCTTTTGTCAGGTTTCGCTCTAACAAGGTTACCGAATAAATTGGATCGGACTGCTTTTCTCGATAATAATACAGCCAGCAAAGCTTGGGAACAACAAGGAAATATACAAAAATATTTTTTATGCAAATGATTAAAAAAGAATCATAAGCCAAACGCTTTGTTGTTATGTTAATAAAAACATAGTGATATAATGACGCCAAACGTCTTACGTCAATATGCAATGCAAAAAATTTTAAGTACACTTTAGTTACACTTTGCATTTAAAATTAAATCACATTGTAAAGAAGAAACAATTGAAAGGAAATGTTTTGTTAAGTGACAATAATTATTTTCCTTAAAGAACCTTAATTTATCTTGATGCGTGTACAGGTATAATATAAAGTATTTGGTGTTTAGCATGGCACTTATTCCTAGTTGAACCATAGAATACTTCGATTGATTTATAAGATCATCATATACTTTACGTTTAATGTATCTTGATGTCATCCAAAGGTTTCATTACACTTCCTCTCCTATCAATTGCCATATCTCCATTAAGTTGTTCCAACGAAATCAAATGGCGCTTATCATTTATGAATGAATGCATTAAAATTTTACCAATATGTTACTATAACTTCCCACTGTTAGCTTATATACAATATAAATCTATTGTCGCTAGACTTGAAATCTCTGATTGTCCCAATGGATCTAAGAAACGTTGGTTCAATATCAACATGACTGCTGGCGTATACGGCTTTAATTTGATTGTACATCTACGAAATTCCAATGAGGCTATCTCCTAAACCTGAGTTTTTACATGCGACAATTCATAATCGAACTAGCATTATCAATGGTGGGGGCTTCGACCCACAGCTTCAGCGAGTACTGTATATCTCGAAATTTATTTTATAAAAAATAATGTTCTGAATAACTTTTGGGAGAAGATCCTAAAATCTGACTTTTTTAATAGAACTAACGTAGAAATATTATCAATATGGTCTCCCTTTCAGCTAATCATATGCTTGAGATTTTGCGAGATGCTTGAGATTTGAAACTTGGTACACGGTTTCATGATGAATGAAATGCAAGCAGCAGAATTTTATTGCCAAAACCCTGTCATCAACGTCGGACAAAAACAACTTAAGCGTAAACATTCGTCTGTAAATCATAAAAGCAATGAATAGTCTGGGTGTTAATGAATTAAGTGTAAATCACATCTTGCAGCTGGAAGTCTATAGCCTCTGCATCATTTCGGCGAAGGGACTTTGTCAAATACAATTTTTATTATAAGGCGTTTAGTCATATCTGTCAGTTTGTAGAGGAAAAACAACAACAACAAATGGTCATGCTGTAAGATAAATTTCAATTTTCGACAAAACGTTCGAATTCCTTTTATACGAAATGTCTTACTAGAGCATGGACCAATAGACAAAATGCTGTTTCAAGGACCGAAATTCTTGCAACGTCATTTGATACTTTGATAAGATGTATAGTTAAATCCATTTCCCGTAAAGTAATAACAGCATTTTAAGAAACTTAAGTATTTGAATGAATCCTCATAAGACACGACATCAATTTGGTTCTGGTTCGCTATCTCTTCAAGGGCCGCTATTTCACTGTAGACATTAAATTGCCGCGGATGTCGAGACTGTTCAGTTTAATAATATTTGCATGCATATCAGTGATAGATGCTGACAAGTACAAATAAAGTAATAAACAAACAGCAAAAGGGTTGAGCCACAAGTTCTTAAAACGTTAGCAAACGGTCCTTCGCTAATGGCGAAAATGTCCGCCAGCTATTGGTTTGTTAAAATGTTCTGGTGAGTATAGGTCGGAAACTCAAATATTTCCACGCTGAACATTGTGACATGGTTATAATGATATCTTAAAAATGTTATGATATGTTTGTTGCATAAGGGAATTTACTATTATACACATAATGTCCTGGTTTTAAGAAGCGGATGTTATTAACGGATGATGTTTACATTTTAACAGGATGTATGTCCTAATGTAAGTAAAAGCGACACACCAAACAACTTGTACTTTTATTTTGTTGTGTTTTTTTTTGCGGTTAAAACTCATAAAACGTTTTGTAACCGTCAGTCCTTATGTATTTCATACTTCATAAGTTCACAAAGAAATCTGTGAACCATAACGGCTGATAACGACTTAGGTATTGAAAACATTTAGATAAAATAATGTCCTGCGAATAAAATTACAAAGAAATGTGTCCATGCCGTTTCAGGAAAAAAGCACTTTTGATTAGGTTAGGGATGTCTACGGATACCAAATTCGGTACATGTATCCGGAAATCCGTATGTACTATCCGAATAACCGTATAGATCGGCAACTATATCAGAAATGAAAACGTAAGTATTCCCGCCTTTTTACGACAATGATAAAAATTGTACTGCTGCACTTAAATTATGGATAAGCAGTGTTCACATCGCGACTTCTGGGTTAAGAACTGAAATTAGCTTCTTACAATACTGCGAATTCGTTTAATTCACTGGTCACTAAATTTCGTGGATTTCACGAGTCTATTCTTATCCGCCAATAGAAAACCCCTAAAAAAACATAGATAAATACATAAATCTGATTTGATAAAACTAAAATCCATCAATTTAAGACCCTACATAAAAGGCATTTTTGACAATCACGAAATTTCACGACCACGAAACTATCATGAAATTTGATGACTAAGAAAATAAATGAATTCGCAGTATTTGTACAAATGAACATCAGCCACACTCGCAGAAAATATTTCTCTGTAAGTTACGAAAGTAAAACACTAAAATGGTTACACAACTACGCCACTGACTTACCGCTTTGTGGGTTTTTAATTCATGTATGGCCAATCTCCAAAGGTTCATGTTTAACGTTCGCTGCCCTGGAAAAGTATATATAACTATAACTGTAAGAACTGAGAAACTTACTTTATTTTTTAAGTGTTAAGAGCACTATGTGTCACATTACAACTCCGCAATCACTTCCGGTTCTTCGGTTATTTAATTTCTTTATAAACTCATATGAACAACAAATAGACTGGCCTTAATTGAGTCTTTTTTCTTCAGTTCAACAGGTAATAAAGTTTTAAAGGCCGTTAAGGTTACGCATACATTGGTTGATTTTAACTATTTGAACAAAACAAAGCTAAATTTTTATTGCGAAGAATTTCTTTTCTTTATTAAATTTAAGTTTTTGTACATTTTTCATCTTTAACAGGTGATTGGAGACATGACCTTGGCCTTGACTTTTTCTAGTTCCATCACTTTCTGATGACCGATAGGTACAACAACAATAACATCATCATCAACAACAACAGCAACAACCGCAATTAAATAAATACACTCGTATCTATAAATATAATGTTATCTTTTAAGAATATCAAAAACTAAAAAATGTCAGGACATCTCGGGAAAACTAAATTAAGACGCAGCGTTAAGTATTTTTATTAAGTTGAAATAACTTAATTTTGTTACATTAAACTTGTTAGCTTCTTTTATACAAAAATTTTTTCATCATTTGTGAGTTAGCGGCTTTAAACTGAAATAACTTATCATTAATTTAATAAATCAATGAGATTCATTCAGGTTCTGATTTACTTATATATTTCATCGATTTATTTTATCCTATTTCATTTTCCCTAAAAGTAAGTCTATAAAATATTCATTTGTCTTACTTAATTATTTGTCAAAACTCGAATTATTTATTTTATAAAAATCAACTTCTAAATTTAAAAAATTACCTTAAAATGTTAAATTAAATAAATACTTCCACCCGTTTAAGTCCGAAGTAATACAGAATTTAGACTAAAGCAGACGACACTTTATCGGAACTGGACGCATGCATTTTCGCACGTAAGCCTCTCCGGTATCGGTGATCAATAGATATATCGTGAGTCTATTTCCGTGAAATGGACCGTTATTAAACAATTATTGGGTTTTGGGGTTTCTTGATTTGATGATAAAGGGGTAGGAGAAAGGCACGCGTGTGGGCTGAAGAATGAATGGGGCTGCCGACAAAAATGTAACCGATATTCAAAATAAGTTTTCCTCTTTAATTATACTCAAAAGTAAATATTAAGAAAAAGTTTAGAACTTTAAGAAAAATAACTATAAAAAAAGACCGCGGCTGTTTCTATCCGTCGTATTTAAGCAGACTCGAGAGCTGAGAGTACTTTTGGCATACTCGAGGCATACTCGAGGCATACTCGAGGTCTAAGAGTACTTCGGTGGATTCGCGACTCAGAGTTGGCTGTCTTAAGAGCTTAGTACTTTGGCAGACTCGAGGCCTCAGAGTACATTGGTAGACTCGGCGGCGGGGAATACAGTTGCAGACTCGACGGCGGGGAGTTCATTGACAGACTCGAGGGCTGAGAGTATATTGGCAGACTCGAGCGCTTAGAGAAATTTGAAAGAGTACAAAATCTGTCAAAGAAATAACCTAATAGTCACTGCCAGGCACTTAAAACATTAACAGTCCTGTGAATGAGTGCCGGAGTGTGTTGGGATGGGTAAGATAGGGGATGTGAAAAAATACTTTGTATTAAGCCGTGTTCATTGTTTTATGTTTTTTGTGTTTTTTAGGTACAGCAACAATGCCGGTGTCTAGATCAAATCAATTAGTAAGGCTTCATTAGACCTACAGGGCGTGAACTTTAATCTTGTCCAAAATCACCGACAAAATAATACAAATCTATCTGTGTACTACATAAAGACAAAATAAACAATACAAATCGTACCTGTCTCAATTTAAATTTCAAAATAAAAGAGGACAATACAAAACAATTAGCATCAACCATGATAAAGCATCAAAGAGACCATGAACCTCGAGAAAAATAGCCGTTATCTCTCCCACAGCTGTCCTGGTATTCCTAACCTTGGTTAACCTTTAACACTCACCCAGTCACGTCAGCTCCACTATCAAGGACGCGAACATCCTTGTTGTGGTATTTGTTCATGTACATTGGGATAGATTAAACATCAATTGGACCGCTCCTAATACTCCCACGCCATTGGAAAACCAGTGAACATAATATAAACCGACTTTCCTCTTAGTATTTCTTTCCAATAATAATAATTACTGTACTGTAGTATTAACTGTAACAGTTAATACCACTGACTATTTAACATTGATTTACTACTACTACTACTACTACTACTACTACTACTACTACTACTATTTCTGTTTCTGCTACTGCTGCTGCTGCGGCTACTACTACTGCTGCTGCTACTACTACTACTAGTAGAAGTAGTAGTAGTAGTAGTTGTTGTTGTAGTAGTAGTAGTAGTAGTAGTAGTTGTAGTAGAAGTAGTAGTAGTAGTAGTAGAAGTAGTAGTGTAGTAGTAGTTGTTGTTGTTGTTGTTGTTGTTGTTTTTGTTGTAATAGTGGTAGTAGTAGAAGTGGTGGTGGAGGTGGTGGTAGTGGTAGGAGTAGTAGTACTGTCGTTGCTACTGCTGCTATTACTACTACTATCACTACCACCGCACCACCACTAGTAACCAGCTGTTACCTCTACTACTACTGATAGGTTATACTCCATTAACTATCATTATTGTTAGTGTCGTCATAAAAACTGTTTACATCCTTTTTGTCATAAAACCGAAACAGGATCTTACATATTTTATAAAGTACAGCTCATAACTTTTACATATGTTTCGTTTAATCGAAACGGAAATTATATCTTAACTACAGAAACGTTCGTTATGTTTCAATGCCACCTAAAGTGAAACTTTTAAAAGGCAATATGATGATTTGATATCGCTCGTGATTTTTTTCCAAATTATCGAATTTTGAGAATTAACAAGTTTAATCGGTCTAGCGCGGCGCAGCAGGGCGACCAATTTATTTGGTAAATGCTTTTTAATAAACACTACAATTTACTCTAATAGTTAATCAATTATGTTGCAAGGCAAGTCATTCCATGATGTGTAAGTACTGATTTATAGAAAAAAATCTCCAAAGAATTTGAAAAATACTGGAATTTCATTGGACGAAAAATAATTTAAACCACTAAACACGGAAGATTTTTTGCTCCCAGGAGGTCAATCCATATAATTTTACTACTCAATAAATCTTAGTATATGCTGGGCCCTAAATCAAAAAGATAAGACTAGATATTAGTCTCATATCTCAACCATTTTGGTCTCCTAATTCATCAATCAAAAGCAAAAGTTTCGAGACTTTCAACGCAAACAACCAGTCATGAGTAAAACGCGCATGATGGGATTGAATCTACAGCACCTAGCGGTCCAGACGCTTCTTGGCTGCCGTACCCGAACCAAATTTTCTCACATTTCCATAGTAACCGAGAAGATCAGGGATTATATGGTTCTCTTTCAGTTAAACAAATTCAGTCACAAAGTGTTACTTTTTACTTTTTGTCGAAACAGCTGGTGTCGATTTCGAAAAGAAAAAGAACTTAAACGTTTGTGGTATTTGATCATACCCTGATACGAGAAAATAAAGCTGTAAAAAAGGACATAAAAATGATTAAAATGAAAAAAAAACGAAAAATATTTTATTTGGGGCAAATACTTTAGTATTTTATTGTAGTATTTACTTACTTAAAATGATGTACTTTTAACCCCAAACATAACATTAGACCACAAAGTTAAAACATAAAAATGTAAATCTAAATGTAAACAAAAGATTGTTTAATGATGACATTTTAAAACTGTATTATCTTATCACGAACGAAGGCTACGTGCAAAACTTCAGGTGTACTTGAACGGGGTATTCAGACCTTAATTTAATTTAATTTAGTCCTGCCCGTCTTCGGAACGATTTTTATAATAGTCTAAATCTAACGTTCAGCAGCCGTGGTGCTGATCAGGGAACGTGTCAGTGTATTAAGACATTACAATTTCTTAAGTCCTGTCCATCTTTTGCGAGTGTGTATTTTTTTTCGATTTTTCTATTGTCTTAATCATTCCGACGCTCAACATCTGTGATGCCGATCAGGGACCGGATCTGTGTATTTAGACCTTACTTCTTAAGTTCTGTCAGTCTATTTAGACATTTTCTGTTGTTTATTTTTTTTACTTGGGATGATTCTGAATCCACGAGAAAGAGCAAAGCAAAGTAATGACTCTAAATCTAAAACAAAAACGATTACGTTAACACATCCAATATTCAATGAAATAGCAAAGTGACGACAGCAAATTTGATTTCCACAGGAAAGACAATAATGATGGTAATACTTTATAATCAAAGCACTGAAAGTACTGATGGGTGACGTTTTAGAGTGATAGTCATAATGATTTTGTGGAGTTTCCTATTTGAGGAGTTTGGATGGCAGAGCAAAAGTTTGTGTGTCTGGCTTCTGCTTTATCAAGTTTTTATCTACCACGGGCATTCGGGTAGATGCTAATATCCAAGACTGAGTTGGGGCGAAAATTTCGAGTACGAATAAATGTGAACGTTTTATACGATAAATATGCGCAAGATTTGTAATAATCGATACATTTTATGAAAATGATTATATATTTTAACTGAAATTTGTCAAGATATTGTATAATAAGAAACTTTCGAAGGAATATTCTTCAATAATATATCATGTTTCGTACATTACGTTTTGATTGGACGGGGAAACGTACAAATTTTTCTCCAAATTACATGGTTATTTCAGCGCATGTTAAAATTTTTATAAAATAAACAAAGTACAACCACTTACCGATTGATAAACACCACTGTATAGTTTAAGCAGGTTTTGTATTCGATAATTTGCCGATTAAACGATACATGTATTGAATTTATAGGGTGTTACTAATTACCCCAGGACACCCCACACCACCGCAAGACACCCCACACTAACAATAAATAAACGAAAGATCCCATGAGATATCAGACAAACCCTTGTATGACTCGCATGTTAACTTTTGGATGCACCGGATGTATTGTTCTAACAACTACCAGTGTTTGTATATATAAGCTTTATTACTATGCTGCTATAGCCAAGTCTACTATCAAAATGATTCATAAAACAGACATGAGAGAGAGTTTATAATACAATGATGATAAACCACAGGGACTTCACGAACCACATCATAATGTCCTCGGTCAGAGGCGGGAGGGTCAAACAACAACAACAACCACAGGGACTTATGTTTAACAGCTAGATACTTCAATCTCTCCTTTTCTTCAGTTTGATTTTACCTTTTCAAACAAATTCAAAATCAAATAAAATATTTTTTAAGAATACTGAAGTATGTCTAATGTCAATGTCCTCTGCAAAAATTTCATTCATAAAATGATAATTTTCTCAAGAGCTCTAAGGTATAGAAGATAGCAAAAGCAATTAAGCAAGTTTACAATGACATGATACAGTTCACCACTTGTGAGTTCTTATCTGTGCGAAAGCTGCTATTCCCAAAACTTAAAACTATTAGAGAGATAAATGTCCGTTATTAACAACATTTTTCCAAGATAATCCGTACTGTTCTGAAACCTTAATCTGGAAATTTTATCACAAAAATTCCACAAAAATGTGTGTTCAGATTACAGGACAATCGAGCTGCGCCGTCTACCGTCTCATAAACTCAGTGAACCTACTTGAGGTAAAATGATCGGATTTCACATTTTGTACCGCGTTCATTAGCACGAAGTAGATAGAGGGCGAGGTACCATCGAGAAATTCACATATACTGTAGCATTGGGTGACGTGACGTCACCCAAAAATGAAATCTTATTTTCATGTAAACATTCAAATAACACTAAGTCTGTCTGATATATTAAAGAATCAATGTTTGAGTTTAATCTTAGATGTTTGAGTTTACTCATAATGTTTTGTGAATTTTGTTTGTTTGTTCGTTTTTGTTTTGTTGTTGTTTATAAATTTTAATCAGAATACGGGAATAATATATTTTCAAAACTGCATTTAAAACAAAAAATATTACCAAAAAATAAAATTATTCGTAAAGCCTTCTACAAAAATCACTCAAGTAAATTATAAAATCCAACTTAAAAATTTTCGTGATATTTGGACCTGGTACATTTAGCGGACCAGCTGTCCTGCATGAACGCACTGCAAAGTTGCATTTTGACGGCGCATGTGTTAATGGCATCGGTAAGTGTCACAATTTTCGGATACTTCCTCGTTTCGGAACACTTAATTAAAGAGTATAAAAAACTAATTATTGCGTCCTTAAAGAAAATATCTCACGCAGACACGTTTCATTACAAGAGCAAATGCACGTTCGTTATAGTCTCAATTTTCACGATTAATTTCACGCTTTCCTTATTTTAAATATTGATAAATGTAATTTAAAATTCATATTTAGTTCAGACTTGAAAGAAATGTGCATGCATTTATGCACGTAATACGATTCGGGTGTATTAATCTTGTTGACTGTGCACATTGGATGATATTGCGCGATTATTCTGAGTTTAGATTTGCATTTTTAACAAAACTCCTTTTAAATGACATATTTAAAAAGAGATGCTAGCTTGTAAAAAAACAAATTAGTGCTTGTGGGGAGGGGAGCGGGATGGTCAAAGGCAAAGAAATATAATTATGTTAATGAACACGAAACTTTAAGATTTAATCGAATTTGATCAATCTAACCCAACCTTAAACTCCGCCGATATTTTCTATTAAATCACAAGTTAAACCTGCACTTTAATATATTAAATTTAATATGTTTAGTACATAAGCACTATTGAGAACAAATTAGTTCAAATGTTCATAAACCAAACCTCACAGATAAGAAAAAATCAACTTACAAATTAGTAAGGAGTGCAGTATTAAAAGCACTAAAGCGAAGTACAAGGTAATGATTTTATTTTACAAAATAATACAGAGTGCAGATTTTCATGAATTAAAGCATATACATTGCTAATCTTACCATTTTGGAGCTGAACTCATTAATAAAGCAATGTTTGTCGGATATACTATTTACTGTACTTCAATGTTTTATACAATGCAAAGATTTTTTATTTGGATCTAGATCCAACAGCTTTAACTTGAATTCTAAGGATTGCATGATATAGCACTGTCGAGTTATTGTATGGAAAACGTTTTAACCCTTTCCCCATAGACACACCTTTATTGCGTAGGCGAACAGTGTAGATCCAGATCAGTCGACACATTCGTGCCGTCTGATCAGGATCTGCACTGTTCTCTTTATGATTCTTAAGGTTATTTCTGACTCAAATGCGACCAATGCAGATCCTGATCAGGCGGCATGGATGCGCAGGCTGATCTGGATCTACACTGGTCGCACATGCGTAAAAAGCGAATATTTGGAGGAAAGGGTTAAAATGCAAGTCACTACTACCTTGGCCTTTTGATTCAATGAAGTCGAAAATCATTGGAGCGGGCGGGGGTCCAATGATCAGCCAAGTTTGTAATAATACCAAGTTTGAAATTGATGTCACCAACTCTCGGAGAAGAATCATGCGTCAACACGACAATGCCGACTAGTATCTAGCCGAGAATGGTTATGCTTTTGTTATGTTACAGAAAAATTTTCAAAAAAAAACTTGAAAACTTCAAATAACACCATACTAGAGTACATGCAATTGACGAGAACAAACCTGCCGCAATAATCATTACCATTTTCATAATGAACACAAATTATACAGAGGTGCATTTGGCTGGTGATGATTTGCATATATATAATAGGTATTAAGTCCTAGCGCTCTCGGGTTAGCGTCTTAGAACCAAATCCTTCGCCAAGTTCATTATTAAAAGGGATGCAACTCATGTCAGTTTGGATACATTATCAGGCTGTCAAGTGATCTTTCTTAAAAAAGTAGGAAAAAAATAGGAACCATTTTGACAAAAAAGTAGGAGAAAAGTAGGAAAAAAGTAGGAACTTTTTCCTTAAAAGTAGGAGTACATAACAGTCTTTCCAGAGTCGGGACTTCACTCTTTCTGTTACACATTATATGCATCATGGTCATCCAGCTGAGGCCCCAACATATAAGTAAGACTGCCACTGGTAACTTAGAGAGATGTCTATGTGGAGTCAGTATGGGCCAATGGGGCCTAATCTTGGTGAATATAAACAGCACTACAGCAATACCATGGGTTTAGTGTTCCTGCTATTATGAGAGGTGTTCGAAAAGTAATGCAAATGCAGTTTTATTGCAGAAAAATATCGATTTTTAAGTGTTTCAAGTTATACCTAGTTCAGACCTCTTAGCAGGCCTGAAAAAACTAGACTGTATCCTGGGGACACTGATGCCCCAAATGCTACAACAACATTTGTAAAACAAAGGGACATAACTGTGGTTAAACTGGTCGCAGGGAACATTTTCTTTACAATCATCTTCACATCCTGCTCAATCAATCTTTGCAAGTTTGAAAAATTCTGCCCGAAGGTTAATGAGGAGTTGATGCCACAAGATTGGGGGACAAGTGCAACTCTCTATGACACCCACCTAAGGGGCATTAAGAGTGCAACTCTATATTATGCCTCACACTACGTTAGGGCGTAAAAAATGGGTTTTATAAAGGCTCCAGTCTATGGAAAAAAGGCCTTTTACTGTAAAATATTTCAAAATAACAAATAAATAAAGGCTACATTTGTTGGAATTCTCATTGAAAAAGCTTAACATATGTCAGTATATAAGTGTAGGGGAAGGGGCCCATGTCCTATAATTTTGGGGAAAAGTTAATTTTCACATGGAAACCTACTCTTAAACCACATACATGTATATCTGAAATAGGCATGTTTATATCTCAACTTTGCTCAAAAAGCTTATCTTCACCAGACCTTGCCCATTGTTGCCATAGAGTCAACATCATATCACCAGACCTGATTTTTTAAAATTATTTTTAACAACTCAGCATTTGTTTTAACCACCACACAAATTTAGACATTCATAAAGCAAGCAGTACTCAACTGCAATAAATGATTGGACATTTTGACAAATGCTGAGTTTAGTTATCAATGCTGAATTCATGGAACACCCATGGTCTGGAAAACACTACTGCAAACATCTACATGTTTGTGGTCTGGTAAACACAACAGCATTCTAAAAACTCAAATGGAAGCCACAGGCTTTTCGGCCTTTTTATAGGTTTTTCAGAAGCAGGTGTTTTTTCAATGCCAAGAGATGGGGCCCATGCCCTATATTTTGGGTGAAAATAACATTATTTCTTCTGTAAGGAAGATAAAATACCTTATGTAAAGTTACTTTTTGTGGAAAACTGCAAGATTTTCTAAGGGGAATGCGCTTGTAGACTGTCTCTACTAAAGAAGAAAATAAAAACCGCTAGAGGAGGTTTAAAACGTTTTATGTTTGCTCTGAAATTACAGGTCTTACTCTTAAAAAGGTTTTAAAGGTTACTAGGAGGCTTGCTAGACGGATCAAACATTCCTCTAAATACTCTAAATATTTTGGTCATTTTCCATTACATCAGAATGACAGTCTGACCTTTTCTAGGGTGTATAAAGATATGACTGTTTCTGACGTGTATAAAGGTGATTTCCTGTTTGAAAAAAATACTTAATTTACAATTTAACGGTTAAATTATCAGTTTTAAAAAATTGCATTTAAGGTTTTTTCAACACTCACTTGGCATTAATGAAATTTACTGTTATATATTTTTACCCACAAGTGTTGTATGAACCCCTTTATTTCTATTTTTGCCTTAGACAAATGACATTGTCAGGTTTGTTAGACCAAAAGTTATGTTGACAGAAGGAATTCATAGAACTTTTTACACTAACAAATACAGGAATGACATTTACATTACTTTCCGAAACTAAAAATATTAAAAAAACTTGTAGATTTTTTTTCTTTTGTCCAACTGACAAAAAAGTAGGAATAGTAGGTTTTTGTAAAATAGTAGGAAAAAGTAGGAACAGGACTAAAAAGTAGGAAAAACTAGGAAAAAGTATGACCGCTTGACAGCCTGTGTAACATTGTGGTCTTACCATTCATGGTCAAGTTTAGTAAAGGCTGCACAAGATCATAAAACTAAGTTTGAAGACCAGTTACAAATCTCAAGCTTCTGATTGGCTGACGTGGAGACTAGTCTTCATTTCAGCCAATCAGATGCTTAGGTTTGTGGACTGTCAGTTTTTATTATGTTGGGCCCTGGAATGACAGAAGGGGAACCAAATTACAGGCTAACCAATAGAACTGACGCTGCCAATCCTTTGCAATCTTCTTTAGACTAGACACTTTGGAAATCTTTCTTGGGAGAATAAGCAAACAACAAAACATTACCATCCATTTATTTATAAATAACCCTTTAACCATCATTTTTTTCAGTCATGATCAATCGCATCAGCATGAGACCAAATCAAATAGTCAAATTTACTTTTAAACATCACTAACATTTAAAATTCATAAAACATGCGCTGTTATCAAAATGTCACAGACAAAATAAATAACCAAGGAAGAACACTTATTCACTATAATACAGAACAAAAAACACAACTGGATTTGAACTGGATTAGGGCTATTTCATGATTCCATAGGAGAGCGGGTGGAGGCTGGTGGATGGAAATCTGACATTTTATTGTTGTTTTTGTTTAAAATTATTTGAGAATTAAAATTCTCTTAATAATTCAATTAGAGCTCTTTAAGTATTGCTTAAATTTTCAATCTCAATTTCTTATCCCCCACTCCACATAACCTGGCCCCTTTGGACTGTTTTCCTGGGACCTTGAACAAACCACTGTAAATCAAATATTTCATGTGCTACAAACAAATAGTTGCATTTTTAGAGAATGTGTGTTAAGAAAGTTAGCCATTTTTGAATATTTTTTGTGAATTCATAAACATGATAAATTCAATCATACATGCACTTAAGTTCAAACATACCAATATCTTGCTTTATAAAACAAACATGTTTATTATTATATGGAATTATACATAAATGATGCAAAATGGACAAATCTTTTAAATAAAACAGAAAAATGTTAACATATCATTAAATAAACAATTGCTTGCTGTATATCTATGAATATTGCAAGACAGGTATGCCCAAGGCCAAAGTTAAAAAAACATTTGTGCTTCGCTGATGCATCTACCTGAACGTCTTTGACAAAAGACGAGTGAATGTAAAAGCTGTCCTGGTGAATTACCATGTCCTTCGTTTGAATCATCTGGAAACATGTTGACACATCATTTAATCCTTTCCTCCATAAATATGCATTTTTACACATGTGCGACCAGTGTAGATTCAGATCAGCCGGCACATCAATGCCATCTGATCAGAATCTGCACTGGTCGCATTTTAGTCAGAAATAACCTTAAGAATATAAAAGCGAACAGTTTAGATCCAGATCAGCCATGCCATCTAAACTTCGCCCTCGCAATAAAGGTGTGTCTATGGAGGAAAGGGTTAAAAGAATTACTTCAAAACTTTGCCTATACAGAACTGAGACACAATTGTTTTAGTTTTCAGTCACGGATGTGCTGGCTGATCTGGATCTACACTGTTTGCTCACACAATAACTGTGTATCTATGGAGAACAGTGTTAAGAATACATCAAACATAACAATCATATGGTGGTAACTTAACCCTTTCCTCCATAGACACACCTTTATTGCATGGGCAAACAGATTAGATCAAGATCAGCCGGCACATCCGTGCCATCTGATCAGGATCTAAACTGTTTGCTTTTGATTTGTTCGGTTATCTTTGACCAAAATGCGACCAGTGCAGATCCTGATCAGATGGCATAGTTGTGACGGCTGATCCGGATCTGCTATGGTCGCACATGCGTAAAAAGGCGTATATATGTAGAAAAGGGTTAACAAAGTCGGGCTTTCTAGGTAATTTTCATGGATATGAGGGAGACTGGAGTGAAGTGTGGATGAAATATTAATCAGCGACTAATTAGGATCTGTACTTTTTGCTTTTTTGTCAGAAATCACCTAATAAATCAAAAAAGCGAACAGTGCAGATCCTGATCAGACGACACGGATGTTTCAGCCGATCTGGATATACACTGTTAGCCCATGCTGAAAGCAATATATATTGAGTAACTGGTAAAATGATTGTCTTCTTAAAAAAGTTGATTTGGCCAGACTTCAAAAAAGTAATAAATTAAGTTAAGTTTTGATGATGAGCTCTTTTTAGTGGTAAAATCATTTTTACCTGAAAGCTCTTTTAATCTTGAATGTGAATAAGTGAAATTCGTCTTTCAAGGCTTTATTTCAAAAGGTAAAATGGTTTATAGAGCAAAGCACTTTGATGCATGAATTTAGCATGGTTAATTTTCTTAAGCAGTAAAGCTCTTTTAAGCCTAATTTTTATATGGCTTTCATACGTCTAATGTTTTATACAGTGTTTTTACATGGCTTTCACATGGCTAATATTTTATACAGTAAGCTCTTTTAAGCTTAAATTTCATATTAATTTATGCTCTTTTCAGCTTAAATTTTACATGACTTGTGTTTTATACAGTAAAGCTCTTCTAAGCTTAAAGCTTTCACATTGTAAAATGCTTTTTTGCAGCTCCATTCATAACAACTTATCTGATGAATATTAATATACCTTACAGCTCAATTGAGAATTCAAACATAAATAAAATATTCCTTATGTAAAACTGGACAGGCATTTTAACAACGTAGACTTACTTCATAATTTTTTATCTAAGATATTATGAAATGAAGTTTAAAGTTTGCAGATATCTTTGCTTGAGAAATTTCATGAGAATGTGTTAATATATCTCAAGTCTTTCTGCAGATGTTTGTTTTAACTTTAACTCTGGTTTAAACCTTGATTCTAAAAAGGTTTCTAAAACTGGGCTATGGACACTATAAATTAATATAACGAACACTAAATGTATTCTTCCATTTACATACTAATAAAATACTACATAAACTATGTTAAATATATGTCAGTTCATCTATTTTGTCTCGACTGTATATATACAATATCACATTAAAATAGCTTTTAAATTAATTAATACTTAAATCCATTATGTATACTAGTATATTGATGATGATGATATTAAATGATTATGATGACGATAACTGAAATAATTAACTGTGCATCAAATGATTTTCAAATTGATTTAACTCTTTCCTCCATAGACACACCTATATTGCGTGGGCGAACAGTTTAGATCCAGATCAGCGGGCACATCCGTGCCGTCTGATCAGGATCTAAACTGTTTGCTTTTTGATTCATAAGGTTATTTCTGACCAAAATGCGATCAGTGCAGATCCTGATCAGACGGCATGGATGTGCCGGCTGAACTGGATCTACACTGGTCGCATATGCGTCAATATGCGTATATATGGAGGAAATGGTTATTAATTTAATTTACAGCATAAATTAGGCCACTTTATGGGAAAAGGTGTCTTGATTGATGTTTTGTGATGTTAGTTGTTGTTGTTTTTTTAAATCAACTCACAATTATTTATTATTTTCTTATAACTAGAATGGGAAAATTGTTCTACATATTTCGACAAAATAATGTTATTTTTACTACAAATTATGTAATATGCAATGATGACTGCTTTACTTTATGATATCAGGTGTTTTTTAACTGCCAGAGGGAGGGATCCGAGCCCTATAATTTGGAGTGAAATAGCGTGAATTTCCCTCCAAAGAGGAATGAAGAAACCTTATGCAAAGAAACATTCTGAAGACATCCACATCATTTTTGAGAGGGGAAGGCGCCTATAAACAGTCCCTACTGAAGAAGGAAAATAAGCCCCGGTTGTCATATCAATGATTGACGTGAATTTTCCGCTGACACCTTTTCCCATAGTGTGCCCCTTATAAATAGTGAAGGCTTTTGAGATAACCGGCCTTAGTAATTAAGTTCGCAGACAGCACACAATATCAGCAAACATCTACTTTCAAAATATTTTGTTGTGGTCTCGAGTCAAAATATCTATATGACAGACCTTGTGCAACATATGGATAACAAAAAAATGGATAAAGGCAAACAAAAAAAAATAAATTACAAATTCAACATGTTCAATGCTGTATCTATTCTTTGGTTGTAAAAAAACCCATAAAACAAAAGTAAAATAAATTAAGAGTAATGAGAATTATTTTACAAATATGCTAATGTTACAAACAAGTACCAGATTTATGATTTTATTTTTATGGAATTGATTACTGCAGTATTCTTGAATTTTGCAGGTTTAATTTTTGAGTATTTTGCACATGAAATCAAGCTGTAGCAAAATTAAACATTAATGGTTGATATTAATTATCTAAGTGCATAAATGTATACCAGCATGAAAATATCAGGTGTGCCTTCTACATGAAATTAGATGCCAGGAAAATTACAAGAAACCGCAGTGGTATTTAACAATTAACAGTTATTTTACAGTTACTGCCACATAAGTTTTCTTGCAACTGTAAAAGCACTAATTGTTGTTCCAATAGCCAAAATAACGAAAAAAATTCCCAAATTCAACACATGCATTAACCTGATGCAATATGACTAGAATATATCAGGCCAAAAGATCATAAAACTAAAACTTGAGTCTAGTCTCAAATCTCATCCATTTCAGCCAATCAGATGTTTGAGATTTGAGAATGGTCTCCAATATCAGTATTATGATCTTGGGCCCAGGCCCTGTGATTGTACAAAATTTTCATGCTCAATTTGGGCATGAAAATTGGATGGCTTCATTTCCCTTCATTTTCTGAAAAACACGACATAATTCATTAAAACAACAACTGTAGAAAAGACAGTTATCACCAATTTATGAATGCTGTTTACGTTCTCAGGGGCGGATCCAGAGGGGGTTCACAGGGGTTACTCATGCCCCTTTTTAACCCCCAAATTTTAATTTTCATGGGGATTGTGGTTGTTGCAAATGATCAAGTAACTACCCTTAAACTGCTCAAAACGAACCCTCTTTTTTTATCAAACCCTGAATGTTCTATACATTTTAAGTTTGAGCATAGAATAAAGATGAGCATGGAAAAAGTTATACAATCACAGGGCCGGTTCCCATGATTATAAAACTGAGATGGAAACCAGTCACAGATCTCCAGCATTACACCACAGTACATAAGCCATGTCCATGGAATAAAGGGATAATTAAACCTTATTCCTTTACTCCATATATACGCCTTTAATCGAAGTGTAGATCAAGATCAGTTAGAACATCTGTGCTGTCTGATCAGGATCTGCACTGCTTTTTGGTCAAAAATAACCTAATAAATCAATAAGCAAACAGTAAAAATCCTAATCAGATAGCACAGATGTCCTGGCTGACCTATATCTATACTGTTTGGCCATGCCATATTGACATAAATATGGAGTTAAGGTTTTTTTTCAATAGTACTTGTACTGCTTTTGCACTTTTGTAACTGTAAGATTGTTTCTGCAAGGTACATAACATAATGAGCAAAACATCTGACTTAACACAATGGAACTAAAAAAATTATAACAGTATTTTTATGACAACAAATGGCAAAAAAAAAAATATGACAAAAATATTCTAGTCTATAATCATTTATATGTAACATGGTTTTGACAACAGCCGGCAAGATAATCAGATAACCCCTTTTGTTACATTTTCATATTCTTAGTATGTAGAACTTTATTTAACCCTTTCCTCCATAGACAAATCTTTATTGCATGGGCAAACAGTGTAGATCCGTGCCGTCTGATCAGGATCTGTAGTGTTTATTTCTTGGTTAGATATAACCTATTAAATGAACTAGACTGTGTCCTCAGGACAATGATGCCCCCACTGCTGCAACAACATTAAATTTTGTAACAAAATTGTGTACCAAGTATAAACAAAATGTGGTGATCATGATTAGTAAATGAGGAGTAAAGGCCACAAAATTTATTGACAAACATAAACAAAGGGCCATAACTCTGGTGAAAATGGTTGCAAGACAATGTCCGTTAAAACAATCTACACATCATCATCTGGGCAAGTTTGAAAGAAATCAGTCAAATAGAAAATGTGGGATTGATGCCGCAGATGTACGTACGTGCGTACGGACGGACAGACAGACGAGTGCAACTCTATATGCTTCCCACTTTGTGGGGGCATAAAAAGCCAACAGTGTAGATCATGATCAGATGGCATGTATGTGCTGGCTAATCTGGATCTACACTGTTCCCTTACGTATCTATGAAGTAGAGGGTAAACAAAGTATAAATCAATTATCAGAAATCTGACAAATTTTACATTACAGCATGGATTACGTTATTGAATGTTATGTTATTGTCACAATGCTGGATAATTTTGTAGATCGTCATTAATATCTTTGCCACATCCATTAATGTTATAAAAACATATTCCAAACTTTCGAATATTAACCCTTTCCTTGATATAAACGCATTTTTACGCATGTGCAACCAGTGTAGATCCAGATCAGCCGGCACATCATTCTGTGCCGTCTGATCAGGATCTACACTGTTCGCATTTTGGTCAGAAATAACTTAATGAATCAAAAAGCGAACAGTTTAGATCCTGATCAGACAGGACAGATGTGCCTGCTGATCTGGATCTAAACTGTTCACCCTAGCAATAAAGGTGTGTCTATACAGGAAATGGTTAAGAAGACACCAGTTGGAATTTTAAGAACTATAACGAGAATAAACATGCAAAAATAGGATTCACATATTTTGAAATAGATTTTTCAGGCTTCGTTCAAACCATCTTCAGCACAGTTACACAAGCATTTTTAGTAAACGATATTCTTCTGTACAGATTCAGCACTTAAACTTCAATAACAACAATTAAAAGTCTACAATTTTCCCCCACTTGACCTTGAGATGTGACCTTTGCATATTCATCTAACAACATTCTTCCATACATATTCAGCACTTGAACTCCAATATCAACAGAAATGAAGTCAACTACATTGTGTATTCTCACTCACTTTTGCCTGATTTTGAACCGTGAGTTGTGACCTTTTAGGCTATAATCCTGTTACAGGAAAAGCGATGGCACCATAACTCTTTACTCAATACCATATACATGTTATAAGGGATTTATTGCATGTGAGCACTGTTTAGATCGGTATCAAGCCAGCACATTTATGCAGTCTTATCTGGATCTTGGACAAGAAATTACCTAAAAAACCGAAAAGCGAGGTGCAGATTCAGCATGGATGTGCTAGCTGACCTGGATCTACACAATCACACATGGATAACCATTTCAGTATATCTATGAAATATCACAAGGTACGTTTGATCCTAATACTGTTAAGGTATTAACCCCAGCTTGGGTCATATCCTTTCCAGTCCTTAGGTGGCGCTACATGTATTCTCTGTCCATTCCATGTAAAACTAACAACTCCACGATATGCTGTTCTCTCAACACCAGCCTGCAAAAACAAACACATTTCTTTATTACTGTAAAATTCCTATAAAATGCCCCTCGCCTAATACATATCCCCAATCTTATTTTTTCAGGGATAAATATTTACACTTCAACTTCATCCTCTACGATGAAGTCTTATTCATCTAACGAATCATAAGTTCTGATGGTAAACAGTGTGACGTATTATTTACAAGGCCTGGCTACACTAGAGCCGTTCACAATTTATTGGACGTTGCACGATGTTTTGACGTGTGACGTCGCCTTGCACACACGTTTTGTCACGAGTTGCTGCGAAAAAGCGTGCCGTCATTCACTTTGTCGTCAACTTAGCTGTTCCAACAGCCATTCGAAAAAGCCGTAATATTATGAATTATTCTAGTTATTTCTGTATTAATGAGATTATAAATGAGTGTGAATATAAGGACAGTTGGTGTTTTCCGTACCCAAATGGAAACCATCAACTATCGATTCAATTCTTAAATAAAGTAAATCTATATATATATATATTATCCAACACCCATCAGAATCTATAACAGTACTGTGAACGTTTAAGTTTACAAACAAAACGCATGATACACAATTTACGGACGCACAATACACGATAGATGGATGCACGATACACTATACTGCCGATTCATATAATTTGTGTACGAGATTTTTAAAAATTTGAAAATGCTATCAAAATATAAGATGAATGGTTGAAATTAAATCCTAAAATTTGCATATGCAAGTCACTTATTCACGTTGCATGATAGAATTAAAAGACGCATGATACACGATATATGGACGCACAATGCACGTTAGACAGATGCACGATACACGTTAGACAGACGAACGATACATGATAGACGGACTCACGATAGACGCAAATTTTGTAACATTAAACGTCGACAGTACTGTAATAAAATAAAAATAATTAATATAAATAATAAGCGCCCACTTTTAAGAAAATGTAAAGGAATTTTACAGTATGCCTCAATGTAATGTTTTAGGTAATTGTTGGTTCTTTAGAAGCTAGCAGGACAAATGTAACATCAAGGAAAGGATTACTTAATAGAAAATAGTCTCCCAAATATCCATGTGAATCAATATTTTGAATTTTGTCAAATGATCCATCCATGGAAACCAACAAATTATTACCCCACAAAAATTAATAAATTCACAGTACCTTAAAATCATCCATTATGCCTAACTGTTTAGCAATATTTTTAAAATCGTCTTTAGTATGGTATGTGACTCGGACTTCGGGAAGTTCTTTCTTCTGTAAAGAAACTACTTCATTGGACGTGACCTCTGGTATATCATAGATATACTGAACAAATGCTGGGTCATAATTCTCCTGAAATATAAAGAAAATTATGTTTCAACCATTTACTGCATGGATAAGCCTTTTATCACATAGGCAACCAGTATAGGTCAAGATCAGCTGGCACATCCATGCCACCAAATCAGGATCTACCTTGTTCACTTCTTGGTCAGAAATCTTATGAATCTGAAAACAAACTGTGTAAATCCTAATCAGACAGCAGAGATTAGCCAACCGATCTGGATCTACACTGACTGCTCATTGGATAAAAGCCAAAACACAGTCCTGCCTTTAGACACAACATCAATTCTTGGAAGCCAAAAGTGTAACAGGCCATTTAACTAATCAATTTGTCATGGTTAATCACTAGCAATCAGGTGGTCATTTCTCCGATAATGTGCCATATGGTCAGCAGGTAATCTCTGCAGGAATCATCCGGGTTTAGATAAAGTATCGAATCATCCGGGTTTAGATAAAGTATCATTCAACAGGTGCTCTGTTACATGCAGTCCGGTTTTTACTTTTTCAAGATGAAGCAGGAATATTACAAGCATTTGGTAAGTGGAGAAATCTTTACTATTTGCTGTCAGAAAATATTTATCATGCAGCTTTAACTTTTTAAACTATAAAGATTTTCTATTATTTTCATGAGTTAGATAAAAAAAATCAAAGTCTGAAAATATTTTTTTGTCTTTTTTATATTTTTATGAATCATAAAAATGTTCTTGTAGCCAGTCTATTTTCTATCCTACTGCATTAAGAGAGATGTATGTGGTTCAGAGGGGCTTAAGATTAATAGTTTGAAATTGAAGAAACAAAATATGAACACCGTCTGGAACCCAGCTACTGATTAGACTGCATGAATGTGTGTGTGGTTCAGTAGGAGTCTTATGCTATGCAAACTTGTCGCATGTAGCGTATAAGCTACTTTGGAGTAACATAGTAAAAGCATAATTATTTAAAATGCTCTAATTTTTCTGTTAGTCTTGTAGGAAGGTCCAAAAGGTTGGTCTACACTATGCACCTACTCTGAAATACAGTAGTGTTTACAGATTTTAATTCAGTTTGATTTTTTGCATTTTCTTTTTACTTTGTTTAATTATTGCAAATTGAATTTACAGGTGATGATGCGGCATAATTATGAAGTTCACCAGTCTCTTTAATGTAAAGCAAGTTGATGATACAGAAAACAGAGATACATTTCTTTTGAACAGTTCTATTCATTTTTGAAAAGTAAAGACAGCAAATTAAAAAGCTGTACCGTTAGGCGGTCATTACAATCTTACAAAGGAGGTATTATAACTTTAAATGAGCAGGAAGTTATTCCAGTGAAATCAGCGTTAAGGTATTGCTTTCATTATGAAAATTCTTCTGAATCATGCAGTATTGTTACAAAAATAGTTGAAAGCGAGATTTTAAAAGTAACTAAAACTACTTCGTTTGAACCTTCAACATTAGATTTATACAGACTTATTGCAAAAACCAAATTTCAAAATTTGAAATTATTTGCATCATTCTCTTCAGTTTGAAACAGAGGGTATTTCTTCTTTGATCAAAGAGCATGAAAAGAATTTCACGAAAGAAGAATAGTTGAAAATTTGTTTGTTTGAAAGTTTTGTTTTTATGCTATATAAAATACATTATTATAACTGAACATTTTGAAAATGTTCATAATTAGTCAGATAAAATCATGTGTAACCTCTTTGCACAAAAATTACTGCCAGCAAAATTTAAATATACTGTATCATAGTGTTTCTGATGCATAAATTTGTATTTTTTATATCCTGGAAATCCTAAGATCTCTGACTTTTATTACATTATTATACGGATGTTGTTTACTTTATCAATGTGTAAATATAACAATGTGTATTGAATAATATTATAATTAAAACATACACCGCATTTTCTTATTGACCAAGCAAATGTCTATTTTATGCATGATTTCATTGTATGTTAAATCCTCTCTTTACTACATATAACTGAATTGTGTGTGCAAACAGTGTAGATCCAGATCAGCCGGCACATCCAAACTGTCCGAACAGGATCTACACTGTTAACGCTTTGCATCGTTTGGTTATTTCTGACCAAAGTGTGACCAGTGTAGATCCTGATCAGAATGTGCAAGCTGATCAGGATCTACACTGGTTGCACATGTGTAAAAATGTGTTTATAAGGAGGAAATGGTTTTTAAAAAGTTGTGAAATTATATTTGTGATATACGTAGAAACTTTTACATTACAAAACATTTGATTTAATTGGAAATGAATAATAATATTTCAACTCTTTACAAAATTTAAAAAAACTAAGCTTAAATATGCACATGGGACTATTAAAGTTTTATAAGAAAAAATTGTTTAATATTTATTTTCACTGACAACCGAAGTAAAAACTATTTTTGTTAAAATGTTCCTTATTTTCTTGTTTTATGATCATATTTACAGAAAATGTGTTCATTGTAACTCATTTCATTTCATTTATACTGAGCAATTAAATATCTCGTTTATAAGAAATGTTATCACGTTTTCTTAACACTTTAAACCCCTTAACTAATTAAATATATACTCAGCATTTTATCAGTTTTGGAAACAAAATAGCAACTCCCATTGCCAATAATAATGTGAGACTTGTTTTTCGTACAAACATATTAATAATTCTGTAAAACAAATACAACTAAATGCAAATTCTTCCATTTAACTATGCTATACTAAGCTGTATGTTACACTTGTATAATTCTGTGAATGAATGCATGATCTCAATAAATGTTCTTATCAGCCTGGCTATCAATGAGGTAATAAAACCATTAACACTCAGTGCCTGATGATTCTTTATGGCCATTCTAATGATTTGCTGGACATCAGAGATACAGATCTGTGTCTGCCTCTTGTGTCTAAAGGCAGGACTGAAGCATAGGTGTTTATAGTTTACCAATCATAACTTAACTCTATGCAGACAGTCAATAGCTACCCTTTATTGAGCAATTTCTATCTAAAGTGTCAAAGGGATAGATTTACATCTGGAAGATTTTATTTGAAGGTACTTAATATGACTAAACAGTTGAATAGAATCAAGAAAGGCTGCAATTTGATCAGGATCTGCACGCGACCCAAATTCAAAATGATGCAGCACCTACTCTTCATCTGGACAAATAAAAGTGATTTATTTAAAGTCTTTTATTTTATTTATCATCAAAAAACTCAACAGCACTTTTTATCATTCCTAAATTCATACTTTAAAAATATTACTGAAATAATGTAAGGTAGAAAAGAAATATTACCTTTAGAAGGTATGTTAGGTCTCTTTCAGTGAAAGGCACATATTTCTCATTCAGCTGTATAAACTTCAAGTGTTTGTCAAAAAACAGGCCCCTGTGAAAAAACAATATATTGTTAATATTTACACTCCAACTTCAACCTCAGTGATGAAGCCTTTTTCATCTAGCAAATCATAATTTCTGATGGTACGCAGTGTGAAGTATTACTTTAAAAGGTGTGGTTGCTACAGTAGAACCATTCACAATTTATTGGACGTGTGATGTCAGCAAGCATGTAGGTTTTTCCATGAATTGTTGCGAAAAGTAATGAACTTTGGCATCAACAAGGCTGTTCCAACAGCAATTATAAAAAGCTGTAGTATAATGAATTATTTTCATAATTTCTTCATCAACGAGAGTATTTGTGTGTGTAAATATAAGGATTATATTAACATGTGATGGTATTCATCTTTGTATGAAAAACAGTTTTTTATTGTTAAAAGTAACAGAGAAAGCTGGGGTACTACTGGATGCCGCCACCGCCGATGTCGCTAACAATATCGCCGGACAATAGGATCCCTATGTGTCTACCTGTTATTGCAACAAATAACCAAGATGGACGTAAATTACACTGCAACTCCGTTATATCGCGATCCGTTATATCGCGATATCCAATATATCGCGCTTGGTCCGTGGATCCCAATTTTTTTGTACATTTACAATGTATATGTTTGTTCATTCTTCGTGGGTGGTAAAAAAGATCAAATAATTAAATCAATGTTGGCGACAAATTCACGAAATGCACGCTTTTTCCATGGTGTATTACGTCATTATCGGCGAAGGCTGTTTATTAAATTTTTGTATGCAGGGATTTAAGAGGCGATGTACACGTTCACCGGCAGATACAATTTAACATCAAACGTATGAAAATAGATGAAAGTTTTTTTAACAATTCTGTTGCTTTTGATTTGAAATGAAACCCCCTTTGTGACAAGCAATAGGTGCGAAAAACACCAAGCTAATACGGTACTGGAAGAGTTTCTTTTGACGAGACAAACCGCAAATGAGCGACATTTAATTAATGCAAGTTGCTAACCATAATAGGCTTTAGCAGGAAACGTCAAAACGGTTTGTTGTTTTGACATTACCTGCTCATCGACATATCAAGCATATTAACGACGGACGACGACGAACTAACATCACCGACCATGACCGGCAAACAGATCATCGATCAGTTGAAAGTACCGAAAACAATAATACCACCATTGAAAATTAAGACAGCGATTTTTTTTTTGTACATTAATTAATTTCTTTTTATAAAAATAAAACTAAATAAATTATTTAAAAGAAGTTGTTTTAAAAACATTTGTCCAGCACGGAACGACTCCCTGATGTACCCGTAGATTTCACGGCGTGTTAATTACGCAACACAGCGATATACATGCATCTGACAGCAAAAACAAATGAATTCTCCTTGTTTTAGCGCGATTATTTACTTATATCGCGCTCCGTTAATATCGCGATTGGCGGGCTTGGACCCCGAGGTCCGCGATAAAATGGAGTTGCTGTGTATTTATGAACAGAAATCAACCACATCTTCGTTAAAATAAATTGGTATGTTTAGTATTTCTTTCTAATAAGTAAAACCAATCAACATTAGGTCAATTATCAAGTTTTCAATGAAGCCATTTTATTACATTTGCAACAAAAGAAAATGATCTGTGTACTAACTTGCTAACACCCTTTTTACCAAAGGTACTGGTGCGACTTATTTCTGGACGTATACAGGAGCGATTACGTCTCTGGTCTGGATGTCTCATCCAATCATCCCAAAATCTATAAATAGAATCACAACCTTTATTATGTCCTGTAAGAAAAATATCTTTTGACACCTCTTCAAGTTCTTTATGCCATCAAGCCCTGAATGCCAAACTGAACCTTTTTACACCACCTTGCGGTTTAAATGCAAAACTTGGAGTATTAATGCAATACAGTATTATTTAACACTGCTTTGAGTCTGAATGCCAAACTTTGTGCATTAATGTCATGTAATGTCATGTACCAGTTAACATCATTTTGAGCTCTGAATGCCAAACTGTACCATTGAACACCATCTTGAGGTCTAAATGCCAAAATTGTCAATATTAATTCCAACTATTTAACATCATTCTGAGATGTGAATTTCAAACTTGGCGGTATAAATGTAAAACTGTATTATTTAAGTTAACCTAATTTAAACATGTTTAACCCTTTCCTGTACAGACACACCTTTATTGCTAGGGCAAACAGTTTAGATCCAGATCAGCCGGCACATCCGTGCCGTCTGATCAGGATCTAAACTGTTCGCTTTTTTATTCATTAGTTTATTTCTGACCAAAATGTGACCAGTGCAGATCCTGATCAGACGGCACGGATGTGCCAGCTGATCTGCATCTACACTGGTTGCACACGCATAAAAATGCGTATATATCCAGGAAAGGGTTAAGGTCTGAATAACAGATGACTGATCTGAATCTACAGTCAAACCTGTCTCTAGCAGCCACTGAAGGGAGTGACAGAAAGTGGCTGCTGAAAACAGTAAACAATTAGAACAAAATGTCAGTTTAGGTCATATTCAAACTGGCTGTTTTAGACAGGTGGATGCTATTCGCAAGTGGATGCTAATTCAGGTTTCACTGTATACTGTGAGTCACTGATACCAACCAAATCCCATGCATTAACAGTTTAATGAACAAATGGAACAAAACTTACGCAGCGGGCCACTTCTGGCCAAGCTCTAACCACAGTGTTCTCTCAAACATCCATCCCAGACCAGGAAAGAAGTCTGTGCGATGTAGTAATTCTATAACAAAAGATACAAGAAACTTCACTTTCATAAAGTCAGTTTTGAAAACCTTCTGTGCGGTCGACATAAATTAAGGAGTCAGCCACATCATCACGGGTCCAAGATCATAAACTTAAGATAGGAGACCAGTCTCAAATCTCATGCATATGATTGGCTGTAATAGATAATAGCCAATCAGATACTTGGGATTTGAGTCTGGTCTTCAATTTTATTTTTATGATCTAGGGCCAATATCTCTAGACTCCACCACTAATCTACAGACAGAGAAAGCCTGCAGACTCATGCAGAGGGCGAAAATGGCATTTTCACACGAGTATAAATTTGGGAAGTTGAATCATTCTCATAAGATAATTATATACCATGATTTTATTTCATTATTGATTGAATTAGCACATGTTCCCTATTCCAAAATATGCAAAAATTAAACATGCGCTTAAAAATAATGATACCACAGTAGAACATTTTTGCTCCCACATTAGCATAACTTTAGACGTAAAACAAACAAATACCAGGATCATCTTTGACCATCCCTCGCTTCCCGTTATCATTCCATGCAGAGACACACCAAAGTGACTGATCAGCCTTTAATACTCTAAATGTAGCAGCAAAATACTCGAAGAAATCTGGAGATATATCCAAATCATCTGAAAGAAAAAGTTGTTACCAATAACTTATTACTCCATATATATATATATGTATGTATGTTTTATCGAATGTGCAACCAGTGCTCTAAGCAAGTAAAACTTGTCTTCAATAAATCAGTAGATCAAAGGCTTGCGTTTGAGATTTGTTTCAAATCTAAGTTTTAAGAGCTAAGGCCCTTAACTATGAAATATTGACAATGAAGTGGAAATGAAATAATTATTAATACTATTGTGGCTCTCGGGGAAACTTTTGTCTGAGGCTGGCTCCGTTGTTATCTCCTCATGTAAGGCTCCTTGACTCAAGATCAAAACTAGATTGTGTCCTCGGACACTGATGCCCCCACTGCTGCAACATAATTTCAGGCTGTCAACCAGATCATCTCCAAACTATAGGAAAAATATAGGAATGTTCTTGCAACAAATATAGGAGTTTTTGGGTGATTTTGAAACAAAATATAGGAGTTTGGAACTGAGTTTTATTTACTTGCACTTATACAAATGATTTTGCAATACACCATACAAAATTATATGCCCTTCACTACTCTAGAAGTTCCGGAATAAACGATTTTTAACATGATTCCATTTCTTTATTTAATCTGCATGGAACAGTACTACAGTCAAATAAGTTAGTTAACCTTATTAAAAAGAATATTGCTACAAGTTTCAAGAGAAAGGATAAAAACGTTTCAATTTATAACTATTACTGAACTTTAATTCAAACTGCCATTGAATTTCTATACAAACGCAATAATTTTCAAAAACCAAAGCCTTTGTGTGTGTTTAAGTTTGTTTAGAGACGCCCTTCGGCAAGCCATATGGGCGTCTGTCTAGAATTAGATTCTTCTCTTCTTTCTTCTTGGTTGTTCTCTGATGATGTCTGTAGTTATGAAGTTGTGTAGTCTGATGTTTTGCGAATATGTCTGAAGTTTGAAGTCTAGTGGTGAAATCTGCGAAGTTGTTTTCCATTGGATGATGTAGTCGAAATCTGTTGGTTGGCTGTCTGTTACTATATTTAGTAACCTTCCTTTGTCTGTTGACCTAGTTGTCTTGACCTGGATTTCTGGCTTCTGTGCGTTGTCTGTATCTATCCGTACCGGGTCTTCTCCTTGGTCGATGGGAGGGTCCCTCTCCCCGTCTCCGCAAACGTCCAACCCTTGAACACACAACGTCGACGAACCTTCCTCCCGCCTGTGGCCATACTAGCCAAAGAAGTTTAAAATCTGTGGGTTAAAAAGCAGTCCACTTTGTCAATGAAGGAGATCTGTGAGCGACGATCGAACGGCGGCGGGTAGGGGGAGAGGAATCATCCATCGATGTCTGTCCAAAACCCGGAAACGGCTCTTTTGAGGGCCACTGGTCACACTTGTCCGGCTCTAGCTCTCAATCAGGACGCCTTGTCCCCCGTGTTGTCTTACGACTCTGCAGTGAACAACTGATTGGCAACCATCTCCCTGTAACCTGGATTCCGAAGAACACGCCCAAACACGTCTGCTCTTGCCGATGGTCTGGCTCGGAATCGAATGACCAAAGCCTTCTTGGGAATAGGACATATTATACCTCTTAGGCTCATTGAAGTTAAACATTAATTTTACTTAATTTATCCATTAAGTGGTTCAATAAAAAAAACACAATAGTTTTAGGAAACAATGCAAATATTTTGCAGATTTAATAAAAACATTTTAAAGTAATCTCAATTTATTGAACAAATAGTTGTTGCAAATTTTTAAACAATATTGTTTTTATTACCTCCCTTTATTTGACTTTGCCTTTTGAATCGTATTGTTTTTGTAAAGACACCTTCTTTTGCATACACTCTTTTCCAACAGAGTTTGATAACACTCTTTTCAAACTGGAAAACTGGACACAAACGTCAGCTGAAGAATTCTTGTTCACAGTCAAGCAGTCAAAAATGTCCATCTTGACATTTTAGACGACATATACACTATACCAAATATAAGCTCTCTAGTCCTTGCAGTTGGTGAATAAAATTTAATGATCTTTAACTTTTTTTGCATTTGGTTGCAACTGCAACAAAAATTCTGCATAGAAGTGAAAATTTGTTTGTGTTTGGTAAGCCTTAATACACAGAAACCTGCTACAAAGTTGTTAGAGCATCAGATTAAAACTTAAGTAAAAGCCACCTGCCAAGTTTTCACCAATCTAAAAGTTGAGTTTTGTTCTAGAAATAAAAAGAAGAAAGCAAAAGCAGTATCAAAGCAATATTTACTCTCTTCATTAATCGGCAAAACGAATACTAAAAAATATAGGAATATACATAAAAATATAGGAGAAATATAGGAATATAGGAGGCTTTTCAGAATATAGGATTCTGATAAAAAATATAGGAGAAATATAGGAATATAGGAATCGGTTGACAGCCTGTAATTTTTAACAAAGGACCATAACTCCGGTGAAAAAATCCTTTCTTTACCATCATCTACACATCCTGCTTGATCATCTGTGCAAGTTTGAAAGAAATCCGCTTTTTAGTTTAGGAGGAGTTGATGCCACAAGATTTGGGGGACGTACAGACGGACGTACAGACGAGTGCAACTCTATATGCCTCCCACTTTGTGGGGGCATAAAAACTGAACTCTAAAAAAGACCAGTCTAGTCTTCATTTAAGCTATTCAGATGCTTGAGATTTGAGACTGGTATTGAGTTTCAGTTTGGTGATCTTTGGCACTTACTGTACATATATGGGGTGTGGGTATATAATGAGGTGCGGTCTTTTTTTTTATCTTTGCTAAACTAGAGCATTAATAAGCCTGTTATTAACTCTTTCCTCCATATATACGCCTTTTTACGCATGTGCAACCAGTGTTGACCCAGATCAGCCGGCACATCCGTGCCATCTGATCAGGATCTGCACTGGTCGCATTTTGGTCAGAGATAACCTAACAAATCAAAAAGCGAACAGTTTAGATCTTGATCAGATGGCACAGATGTGCCAGCTGATCTGGATCTAATTTGCTTGCCCTAGCAAAAAAGGTGTATCTATGGAGGAAAGGGTTAAATGAGTCCTGGAGTATTTCCTAAGACACTGTTCCTGTCCGTTAACCATTACATGATGGGATATGGCCAATATCCATTGGGCAAACAGTGTAGATCCAGATCAGTCATCACATCCATGCCATCTGATCAGAATCTGTACTGTTTGCTTTTTGATTCATTAGGTTATTGCTGGTGAAAGATGTGAATAGAATAAATCCTGCTCTGACAGCTGGGCTGAAGGTTATAAAGCTGAGATTGGAAACCAGTCTCAAATCTCAAGCATCTGATTGGCTGAAATGGCGACTGGTCTGAGATTTGAGACTGGTTTCCATGCTCAGTTTTATAACCTTGGGCATGGATCTAGATGTACAATGTTCACCCATGGATAACAGCTATATCCCATGGAGTAATATAATTATTATTTTCAGATTATCATGTTTACAATCAATCCATAGTATTCGTGATAAGAAAGCTACAGATACATCATTGTGATACTAAAATTGTGAAATATGCAAGTTTTTTTTTTAATGGAAATCTTACCCATTACTAAACTGAGTAAATAACTAGGATTTTACAGCCAGTCAACAGTAAGCAGGATTTAAACCTTTTCGCCTTTTTACACATCTGAGACCAGTGTAGATCCAGACCAGCTGGCTCATCAGTGCCGTCTGACTAGGATCTGCACTGGTTGCATTTTGGTCTGAGATAACGTAACAAATCAAAAAGCAAACAGTTTAGATCCTGATCAGACGGCACAGATGTGCCGGCTGATCTGGATCTAAACTGTTGGCCCTCGCAATTAAGGTGTATCTATGAAGGAAAGGGTTAAAATAGGCTTCTAAAAAGGAGCACAAATATTTTCATGAAAAAAAAAATTTACTGTTGTTATGGCTGTTAACGAAAGTTATTTCTGAACACTTTTTAACTTTACACTCAATATCCAGGGCCCAGGATCATAAAACTAAGTTTTGAGATCAGTCTCAAATCTCAAGGATCTGATTGGCTGAAATGGCGAGTGGTCGCCATTTCAGCCAATCAGATGCTTGAGATTTGAGACTGATCTCCAGATTTAGTTTTATGATCTTGGGCACAGATGCAATTTACACCACCACCCACTTCTCTCAGACCTCGGTCCACATTAATCGTTATTATAACATAAGTCATATCCAAAAGTGTCAACAGTTAATAAAACATGTGTCTGCCTGGGCAAAAGATCATAAAACTAAAACTGGTGATAAGTCTAAAATCTCAAGCCTCTGATTGGCTGAAATCGTGACCAGTCTCCATTTCAGCCAATCAGATGCTTGAGATTTAAGACTGGTCTCCAGTCTTAGTTTTATGATCTTTAACCCAGGCAGACGCATGTTTTATTAACTGGTGAGAAGTCTAAAATCTCAAGCATCTGATTGGCTGAAATAACTTCCAGTCCCCATCTGATTGGCTGAAATCACTTCCAGTCCCCATCTGATTGGCTGAAATCACTTCCAGTCCCCATTTCAGCCAATCAGATGCTTGAGGGTTCAGACTAGTCTCCAGATTTAGTTTTGTGATCTTCGGCTCCGAATGATAAACTAGGAATAACATTTTGGAAGTTGGAGAAACTGAAAGGCTCCTAAGAAGTGTGGAAACTGTTGTGTTATCTTATTTTTTTACTTTATTCAACTTTAACAATGATTTCCGAGTATATAACTCTGGGACCCTTCATTCACCTTATTGTTAATTGTAAAACAAACCTGATTTAGATTTAGAAGATTGTTAGTTATTAACAAAATTTCATACTTTCCACATGGACTTCCCGGACCCGTGGACAGTTCTGAATGTAATAATGTTACTGATTTTGTTATTAACCTTTTACCTGTTTTAACCCTTTTCTACATATATATGGGTTTAATCGGATGTGCCACAAGTGAAGATCTAGATCAGCCAGCACATAACTACCATTTGATCTGTATCTACACAGATTGTTGCTTGGTTAGAAATAATCCAATGGATCTAAACCCTTTCCTTGATATATACGCATTATTACACATGTGCTACCAGTGTAGATTCAGATCAGGATCTGCAAAATTCCATGTTGCAGAGTGTAAATAATGATCTATGAGATAACTACAATTCATATGAAGTCAAGTCATTACAGTTCTGTGAATGATTAATGGTAAAGGCAAACAGTTTAGATCCAGTTTAGCTGGCACATCAGGATCTACACTGTTTCGTTTTTTATTTATTAGGTTATTTTTGACCAAAAAGTGAACAATACAGATCCCCATAAGAGGGCATCAATGTGCTGGCTGATCTGGATCTACACCAATTGCACCTGTAATTGATTGCATTTACATATATGGAGTGAAGGGTTAAAGATTCAAAATTTGCATGCAAAGTGTGATTGGTTATCATGTTTATTGCTTACTTTACATTCATTTTTCAAAAATATTTTGAAATATGTGTAACTGCTTATCACATTTTTATTAAAAGTTTTGAAAAAGGATAAACTTAATACATTCACAGTACAGGTAATAAGTTAATCAGGGTCTAGAATATAACACTGTGAATGGAGACAAGTCTCAAATTTCCAGCAGCAGGGCTGAAGGTTATAAAGCTGAGATTGGAAACCAGTCTCAAATCTCAAGCATCTGATTGGCTGAAATGGCGACCAGTCGCCATTTCAGCCAATCAGATGCTTGAGATTTGAGACTGGTTTCCATGCTCAGTTTTATAACCTTGGGCACTAGACAAGTATCATAACAGACCAATCACAAGCTAGAGTTTCGAGACTGGTCTCCGATATCTAGCAGCTAATTGGTTCAAATCAAGCCAAGTCATGAAATTGACCAATCAAAAAACACAGTTTTGAAACATGTTTCCAATATCTAGCTGCTGATTGGTTAAATTTGAAACCAGTCTCTAAACAGATCAATCACAAGCCAGAGGTTGAGTTTTGTCTCCAGTACCTAAAGGCTGAATGGATGAAACTGAAACCAATCTCTTAATCAACTAATCACAAGCCATAGTATTGAGACTGTTCTCCAATCTCTAGCAGGTGATTGGTTAAAACTGAAACAAGTCTCTTAATCAACCAATCACAAGCCAGAGTTTTGAGAATGGTTTCCAACCTGTTTTTTGAGCTAAAGAACCATCTCTGTCTATGTTAAAATGATCTACAATCCAAATTATAGCGGCTATTCATGCAGAGCAGTGCTGGTTTTATTTATTACCTTCAACAATTATGACGGCGGAATGATTGAATTTATGGAACACTTGATCCAGTGCCCATTTATAATGACGGGAAATTTTGTAATATCCCTCAAATTTTCTCTGTGGCCAAGCTACTTGAATCTTGTGTAAATCAGGTTGCTGAAAATAATACAGTTATATATATCTATGTGTATAATGATACAAACACACAGCAGCATGTGCCACACATTAAAAGTGCATTCAGATTTTGTGTACCTTTAACACATGGGAAACATACATTTTACAGTAGCTTAGTTTGACATGCATTTTTTTATAGCAAGACATTTAACATCCACAACTCTTTACCCCATGGATGCAGGACACACCTTTTATCACTAGCGAGACCCGAGTAGACCCAGATCAGCTTGTGCGCCCATACAATCTCATCAGAATGTACTCTTCACTTTTTGGTCATTAATAACCTTATAAATCGAAAGCAAAAAGTTTAGATCCTGACAGATATGCAAACTGACCTGGATGCAGACTGGTTGTCCATGGGATAAAAGCCTGTGGAGTAAAGTGATCATCCATGTATGTCAAGCTATACAAGATCATACAAGCCACTTTAAAATTCTCTTAATCTTTTAATTTCTGTTTGTTTTAAATCAATTAATCATGGAAAAATTTGTCTTGAGGGACTCTGCTTATCAATACAATGTAATTTTGAGATTTAAATCCATTAAAATAATTGTTTGAATTTAATTTATTTTGGTAAGGCAGCTTGTATGTATATAGTAGATATATGTTTTCCATCCATGGCACACCCTGCTGTGCAGGAGTCTATCTACAACACGGCTTTCATAGTACAGATATGGTTTTATGCAGATGATCTCCCAATAATGTTGACAACATAATATGCAATGCCCCCATTTACAATGGACTGAAAATCTACCTTTCAAAACAAAAGATAATTAAACACAGTGCTTTTTTTCAAAATTCTAAGGGAAAAAGGGGCTTAACTATGACAAAATACTGTCAAGAGTTAAGAAACTTGTCTTGATAATTGCTATAGTGATGCCAGACAACTTAGTTCAATTTCATAGGTCTACAAATATGTTAAAGTTTAATAGTTACTTAGAAAAAGTGAACTTAACCGAATATTGATGCCAGCCCGCCCAATGACAAATCCCAATTAAATAAATGTTTGAAAACCTGGTTAAAAAGTGGATTCTAGACATCTGCATAAAAGATAATCTGTACAATTAAAGTCACGTTATAAATCAGAAATTAGTTCACTACCAGACTTCTAAATGAATTTACCTTCCACAATTATAACAGCTGAGTAATTGTATGAGTGAAAGACTTGATTCAACGCCCATTTGTAATGACGAGAAATTTTGTAATAGCCCTCAAACTTTCTGTCGTTCGGTGGTAAATCATAGCCACTCAAGTCCGGTTGCTAGATAGGAAAAAACAAAGCTTTTTAATTACAGTAAAACCCCTCATTAAAACCACCCAGAAGTTAAGACAACTTCGACACTAAGACCTCTATATTGATATCCCATTTTAGATGTCTGCACTATTTTCAACCCCAAAAGATTCCACTTTTGTCCAGTTCCTTAGTTGGTCTTAATAGCAGGGTTTCACTGTATACGTGATGCTCTGACAGAAAACAAAGCTTACCAACCACATTAATTGATAGTGATCAAATTGCTGTCTTTAACAGTCCTGAATGGAACATATTGACTAAATGAAAGACAGTGTAGACCAGTACCCAAGGTTATAAAACTGAGCATGGAAACCAGTCTCAAATCTCAAGCATCTGATTGGCTGAAATGGCTACCATTCGCCATTTCAGCCAATCAGATCCTTGAGATTTGAGACTGATCTCAAAACTTAGTTTTATGATCTAAGGCCCTTGATTAGAATTATCAGATTGCTCAGACTGGCAGGCTGTTCTTGATCTACATGGGTTGCATAGGCTAAAGCCCATTGGTGTCTCACATACCATGGTTGCATAGGCTAAAGCCCATTGGTGTCTCACATACCATGGTTGCATAGGCTAAAGCCCATTGGTGTCTCACATACCATGGTTGCATAGGCTAAAGCCCATTGGTGTCTCACATACCATGGTTGCATAGGCTAAAGCCCATTGGTGTCTCACATACCATGGTTGCATAGGCTAAAGCCCATTGGTGTCTCACATACCATGGTTGCATAGGCTAAAGCCCATTGGTATCTCACATACCATGGTTGCATAGGCTTAAGCCCATTGATGTCTCACATACCATGGTTGCATAGGCTAAAGCCCATTGGAGTCTCACATACCATGGTTGCATAGGCTAAAGACCATTGGTTTCTCACATACCATGTTGCATTTTTCGTAAAAGTAAAAAAAAAAACAGTCTTATTTCTCAAGCATCTGATTTGCTGAAAACTTTTCATGTCAGATGATTGAGATTTGAGACTGGTCTCCAATCTCAGTTTTATAATCTTTGTCCTGGGTATCTTACAACTGATTTTTTTTATTGGTGTTACCTTTCAGATAAAATCACTATTAATCTTCCTCTCTTGTTCAAGCTTCTGATTAGGCTAAAACCTAGCAATTCAGTGCCCAAGGTTATAAAACTGAGCATGGAAACCAGTCTCAAATCTCAAGCATCTGATTGGCTGAAATGGCGACCAGTCGCCATTTCAGCCAATCAGATGCTTGAGATTTGAGACTGATTTCTAAACTCAGTTTTATAACCATGGTAACTTCTGGAAAACATGGTGTATAATGCCAAACAAGATCTCAGATACCTTTAAATAAATATCTTTGTTTGCATTTCATATAAAAACACTTCTGATTTTCATCTATCTCAATATAGACTGTGGTAAGGCTAAAATCCAGAATTCTAGATCAGTCCAGACAACTGTTAATTCTGGAATCGTTGGTGCACAATGCCCAAACAAGATCTCACCTCCCTTCAAATGAACGATACATTCGTTTATGTTTGCATTGTCTGAACCATATTAGCAGTTACAGTCAACAGTAACTTCGGGAATCTGTGATGCACAATTCCCAAGCCAGATCTAACCTACCTTTATATGCACGATATCTTTGTTGACGTTTGCATAGGTCTGTATCATATTAGCCGTTTCAGCGTGACCACAATCCTGACTAACGATGATTGGGAACCGCTTTACATTAGGCCTGTATCTGTAATAGATCAACATTTTAACTGTTCTTTAAAGCTGCTTATTCTCAATTTAGGATGGAATATTTCGATGTCTCAGTGGTTGAATTTTTCTGAGTGAATTTTATTGTTAGCAACACTGTAACAACTTGGGCTTTAAATATATTTACTTGAACAATGTGTATGAATACTTTATAGTTATTTGGTTTCTTGACAGGGTATGTGCGGATATATTGCCATTCTGGGTGGCTTATTTCCGCAGCTGAAGCAGTGGAAATATAAAACATCACATTTACTTTTTCTACAGTTTATATCATAAATTTTGATATTTGAAAACTCTTAATATTTCCTTCCTGATAAGTGACCATGTACCTATGTGCCATCTGATCTGGATCTACTGGATGGTTGCTTCTTGGTCAGAAATAACCTAATGAATCTAAAAACGGATGGGATGGGATGGGATGGGATGGATGGATGGATGGATGGATGGATGGATGGATGGATGACTGAATGAATGACTGAATGACGGAATGAATGAATGAATGAATGAATGAATGAATGAATGAATGAATGAATGAATGAATGAATGAATAGACTTTATTTATAGAGGGTAACCCAATTAGCCAGAGACTAATCTCCCTTGAGGCCCTCTTAGCAATGCATACAATATATATATACAAAACAATGCAAATACATGGAAATATAAATTAACACAGTTATAACAAAATTAAATGAGTAATACCAATATCAGCAATATTATTTTTTAACAATGTAGAATATTTCCTTAAAGGTTAAAAAGCATGATTTAAGATATGTACACGCACACAAAATATGTAGACAATGTGATTGAAAGATAATATGTTGAGAATAATCAGTCATAAATAATACTGCTATGAATTCTTTAACCACAGAATGAACTTTTTTGAAAAATTTTGAATGCTATTTGAATTTCTAATAGATGCTGGTATTTTATTCCAAATCATTGGACCAGAATAAGACATGCTTGTTTTGAAGAGTTCCATTTTTGGTCTTGGTATATTATAATCAAGGTCACAAACATTTCGTAGGTTTTCACCAGTAGTCCTGTGCTCAAACATAGATAATATATATTCAGGCACTAAACCTTTGTTTACCTTATACATGAATTTTGCTTTCTGAAGCAAGATTCGGTGGTGAATAGATAGAGCATTAATGCTGTTCATTGCTTCTTGAAAGTTTGTGTATTGATGTCCCAGGATGATTTTGCATGTTCTTTTCTGTAGTAAAAGAATACTTTGAATATTCTGCTTACTGGTTCCACCCCAAATAATATTACAGTAATCAATGTGAGGTTGGATGTATGCTTTATAGAAAACAATTCTATGGTCAAGGGAAACAAACGGTTTTATTTTTGACAGAAGCCATAAATTCGATGAAATTTTCTTTTTGACAACATTAATATGGTTGTCCCATTTAAGATTTTGGTTTATATTCACACCCAGTATTTTATCCCCTGTGGTTAGTTCTAATGGAATATCTTTGTATTTAAGATTCAAGTTATAATTTTCATTTTTTCCTCTTTTATGGGATGTTGTGATAAGTAGAACCTTAGTTTTTGATGTGTTTAAAACCATCCCATTTTGAGCACACCATTCACTTAATAAAACCAGAGCAGACTGTAGATTTTTTTCTATCACTGCTTTTGATTCATGTATATCACAGATTGTTGTGTCATCTGCATACATGTCTGTATTAGTAATAGTATTCCTTAAGGTTAGTGAAAGATCATTTGTAAAAAGTAAAAATAGCAGAGATCCTAATATGGAGCCCTGAGGAACCCCTGATTCTACCGTACTATGCTTAGATTGTGCCTCATTTATTTAAACACTTTGTTTGCGATCTAATAGATAAGATTTAAACCAGTTTAATGTTTGATTACTGCACTTGTATAGCTTTAACTTATTTAAGAGGATGTTAATATGATCTACTAAATCAAAGGCTTTCCTGAAATCAACCATAACAACACCAACAATTTTGCCATCATGTATGGCTTTTATCCATCTATCTATTAGAGATACTAAAGCAGTTTCGCAGCTATGATTTTTATAAACCACTTTGAGACTCAACAATTAGTTTGTAATGATCCAAGTAATTACTAAAATGAACATGTCTTTCAATCAATTTTGATAATGTAGGTAATATGGAAACTGGCCTGTAATTATTGATGTCTTGTGGAGAGCCAGATTTAAAAATAGGATTAACTTTAGCAGCTTTCCAGCTGTCAGGAAAAACTCCACTATTAAAACTTAAATTCATTATATGCTGAATAGTAGGTGAAATAACATCTGCCGATAACTTTACTATCTTGAGACCTATGCCATCTAGTCCTGTAGTTTTTGAGGAATCTAAGTCTGAGATCATATTTGTTACTTTATTTCTGGTAATGAGAGGAAAGTTGAAAAACATGGGTACAGGAACTTTATTGGAGACATAATTATTAAGAAGACCAAATTGGATGGTGCTATTTCATCTTTAAGATTAGTAGCAACATTTGTAAAGAATGAATTAAATTCATCTGCAATGAGGTCTTTATCTGTTATTTCTTGATTATTTACAATTATTTCATTAATTTCATTCGAAGAGCTTGAAGACCTAAATTCATTGAAAATTTTCCAGATAGATGAGGGATTATTTTGTCCTTTTTCAATTTTATTTTCATAGGATATTTTTTTAGAAATGTTTATCAGATCAACAACCCTATTTCTTAATAATCTGTAATTTTAGTTGTCATTTCGAGCCTTGCTTTTGTCTCTTTCTTTTATGGTGTCAAGAATTTCACTAGTAATCCAGTCTGGCTGATTTAATGTCTTCACTTTGTGAGTTCGTAGAGGAAGATGCTTGTCCAGCACTTCTTGAAGGTTATAAAACTGAGATTGGAAACCAGTCTCAAATCTCAAGCATCTGATTGGCTGAAATGGTGACTGGTCTTGAGATTTGAGACTGGTTTCCATGCTCAGTTTTATAACATTGGGCACTGAAAAGGATCTTTCGAACATGCCTAAAGCAACATTTACATCCCTGGTCTGTAAGATTTCACTCCACTGTATTTTACTTACTTAAGTCATTTTTGAAATTTATTTCATTGAAGTTTTTATGTGAAAGATACTTTATGCAGATGTGTTGTTTCTTTGGGATTGAGAAATTAATTTTCCTATTACAGAAGAAAAGCGTTTTAGATGAATTATTAATAAATTAATTAATTCTGATATCTTTTCACGAGCATTTTCAAAGCACTTACTGAGCTTGCTCTCTGAAAAAGCAAAACTGTTTTTTTACATGTTTTTCATGAATCTTGATAAAGGCCATCTGGCAAAAAATGTTAATAAATGAGTGAAATAAACTGATCAGGATCTGCACTGTTCGCTTTTTGATTCCTTGGGTTATTTCTGACCAAAATGCGACCAGTGCAGATCCTGATCAGATGGCTCGAATGTGCTGGCTTATCTGGATCTACACTTGTTGCACATGTGTAAAAATGTGTATATATGGAGGAAAGGGTTAAAGATGGATACCAAATGTCTTACTTTAAGACTAGATCCAAACTCCTCTTTACAGCATCCGCCCTGTCACAAGCTATCAGCAAGATTGGAAGTATAACGTCATCAGGGTCAACTTTGTCATAGCTGAGCTTGTTTTCTAAATCCCCCGTTCCGTTTGGTTTGTCTACTTTTGGCACAGCTTGACTCACTACTTCATTGGTTGGTTTTTGCTGTTTCTTCTCTGTCAATGAAATAAAATGGAGATAATGCACCAGATCGAAGGGATGTTCAAAATTTGTAGAACAATGCTTTAAAATTTTACTCATTGATTTAGTACTTTGGTTGAATTTTTGTGTATTTCACGCTACAGAAAGCATGCAAAATCAAACCTTGCGAAATCAAAACATAAAATATCTAGTTTAATGAAAATAATACAAGTGGGCCAATTTATGCCCAAGCAAATTGTCATTTTAAGGGCTAAGAGAAAAGCATTATAGACCCTGATCATACTAAGTGGATGCACAGAAAGATCTAAATGTGACAAAGTCCTTTAAGAGTTATCAATCTACATGTGAACAGGTTTCCAATGAAGGGCCCTGGGCCAAGATCATAAAAGTGAGATCAGTCTCAAAACACTTGTTTTTGATTAGTATATCCAAGGACTAATCTCAATTTCAACTAATCAAATCCCTGCTTTTAAATGGTCCGTTTGGAACTGGTCTCTATATCAACCATATCCATATTTTTGATTGGTGCATATGAGAACTGGTAAAAATTTTAACCAATAAAAATACAGCTTTAAAGTTTAAACTGTTGTTATTGTAGACTGGTCTCAATTTCAACCAATTAAACCCTAGCTTTTGACTGGTCAATTCAGACACTAGTCTCAATTTCAACCCCCATCTGATGCTGTAGATTTGTTAACGTTCTCCAGTCTTTGTTTATCTTTAATCTTTGGCCAAGAGCCCAAGATCATAAAATGTAAGCTGAAGTCCAGTCTCAAATCGCAAGCATCTCATTGGCTACATCTCACATTTATGATCTTGGACCTAGGTCAGACCAAGGAGTCATAACTCTACCTGTCTCTTCCTTCAACTTACGAAGATCTCGCAGAATCTTCTCGTTTTCCTCTAGCTGACCCTCAATCTGTAACTGAAGGTCACTCAATCTCACTCGTACATCTCCATGCTCATGAACCTGAAATACATCACAAAACCTTAATTTGATACTCAAGGATTTTAGGTTTTAAAAATGTCTCAAATCCTTTGCCCGGTGTCCGCAGGCAACCAGCTTTGATACATGTACAAGAGGCCAGCAACATTAAATTTTCCTTAAAGTTGAGGTCAAGAATATATTTAACCACTAATTCCTGTTTATTGTTATAGAAAGCTCTCATACTTCCACTAATTAAACTCTCCTATCACCTCAATGAAGCCACCTAAAGAGTGATCATTAAATAATTTTCTTTAAACAATAGCTGTTTTCAATCAGATCAATAAAAACAAAATAGACATCAGGTGATTGTCAATTAACAGGCAATGTAATCCATCACAATGTGTGAAAATTATGCATCACTGAACTAATTACCAGTCATTCTTTCTCTCAAGGTTTCCAATGGATACAAAGAAGAAATATGCATCAAAGGACAACACAAGTCTTCGAGGTTTCGAAGTTTGAGCTTTCAATAGTATTTTTTGTATAGAATATATAAGAAATTGGCGTGACAAACATAAATACTTAAAAGTTTCGATGCTCCAGGTTTCAATGTTTCACTGTATACGGGGTTTCAAGGTTCCAGCTTTCCATAGTATATATAGAACGTAGTAAGAAAATTGGTGATCTCAGCGAAAAGGCTTCAAGTTTTCTAGAGTGCTCAAGGGTTCAATGCTTGATGTTTTGAAGTTTCACTGTTTTACAGAAAAATAAAGTCTAAATTGGCAAAACCAGACATTGTAAGTAACCTTTGCTCCATGGGATAACAATATATAAATATCACATCCCATTGGGGGAGACAGTACGAAATGTTAACCCGAGAGAAGTAATGTCAACCGAGGCGTTAGCCGAGGTTGACATTACATTCTCAAGGGTTAACATTTCGTACTGTCTCCCCCAATGGGATGTGATATTTATTTTATTACACCGAACATCCGAACATTTGTTTTTTTTTTAGAGATCTTGACTATGACCAAGTTAATTGCTTATCTCCCTTGGTCAATTACGCATGTGTAGAAGTTAATTTGTAATCGGATTTCCAAGATATTTATTTTTAGATCCACGCGAGGGTGACAGTATACTGTCGCATATGTGACAGTAGAAATTATCTCCCTCTGACGTCACATTACGCTATATAGTAAACTAATCACGTGAGGTGTAATAAAAACTGTTATCCATGTGCAAACAGTTTAAATCTAGATCATTCAGCCCATCAGTGCCATCTGATCAGGAACTAAACTCTTAGCTATTGTGACAAAACAAGTATTATACATGACATAAAGAGTTAAGCCAATGACTTGCAGTATGTAAATATGTCATGTTAATCTATGCAATGACAAAATGTTAAGTTATTCCCACTGGTTTATTATATTTTCTGATAACAATTTTTTTTAAACAAGTTGTATACTTTTTGAGCTCAAGTCCAAATCCCCTAATCTTGTGAGTATATGCACAACTCAATCTTAGGGTAAGGCGAGGATTTGTTCAAATCAAATTGCTTACAAGACATACCGGAGATCCAGTTAAATATCATTGTATCATTGGCCCTGCTATGAGACTATCCCATACTGGCCATGCTTTTGCATTTATTATTCCAGTTTAGCCCTTTACTCCAGTGATACACCTTCATTGTGTGGGCAAACAGTTTAGATCTAGATCAGCAGTGCCATCTGATCAAGATCTACACTGTTGGCATTGAGAGGCTTTAGGTTATTTTTCAGTGAAATTTTCAGACATTAAACCTTTTTTCCATAAATACCGTAATTGTCTGAATATAAGCCGCACTTTTTTCCAGAATTTGGCAGTAAAAAGTTGGGGTGCGGCTAAAACGCAGGTTTGGCTGCTTATACATTGCATTAAGCCATTTTCATCTGTTCTATCTGATTTAGGAGGGTGCGGCTTATACATGAATGCGGCTTATATTCAAACAATGACGGTACACTTTTTAACGCATGTGTGTCTAGTGTAGATTCAGATAAGCTAGCACATCTGTATTGTATGATCTGGATCTACTCTGTTCGCTTCTTGGTCAGAAATAACCTTATCAAAAAGCGAACAGTGCAGATCCTGATTACAAAGGTGTATATATCGAGGAAAGGGTTAATTCACAAACACAGTCATAACATTTTTAGCATAACAAAATTGCAAAAAAAGTTCTTCTAATTTATGACAACAAAGAATTGTTTTCTCCAATTATACTGAATGGTAATAAACTGTATCGAAAGGTATAATGTGAAAAAAATAACGAAACAAACAGATGTATCAGTGGTAAAACACAACAGTGGTAACACTTTGTAACATCATTTACGACATATACAGCTGTTGCATTGAGAGATACATGGAAATCATCCCATTTTAAGCCAAAATGAAACTATAACCTGATCTAATGGGGAATGGTTAATTCACAATCTATTAAAATACATTTGTATATCCAATTCTAAACGACACTTTAACATGCCTGTATAATTTAAAATTCAATGACAAGGTAGGGGTGGGGGTCTAAAAAAAATATTAAAGAGTACAAGACAGTTTTTAGAAAAATTCAACAAATATGCTTTGCCTCCAGGGAAGTTAGAACAAGGGTATTTAGTCAGGTACATTTCCATGTCCCATTAAGATGGTTAATCAAGTTCTGAAGGACTCTTGTTTGGATGGACTGGTACACCTGTGGAAGGTACATGAACATGATCCAATAAGACAGTTACTCAAGTCCTGATGGACCAAGGTTTCGAAAAAAGCACTGTTAACAAGCTTTAGAGATGGATACATGTGTTTCAGCAGACCTGTTCACTAGTGTGAGTTAAACGAGATGGTTACATGTTCTTGCAGACATCTTCAGTTGTGTATAGTACATGAGATCAGATCAGTTGTCTCAATAAAAGGCAGTATGCCAGAATTTGCCCCCCCCCCCCCCCACCCCCGGAAATAGTGACCATATGACCTGGCTATTTTAGTGAAACGGCTGCTTTTTTGTTTGTTTTGAGCCCAGAATCCCCCTTCTACTCTCATAAACCTCCCTGCCACTTTAAGAGATAATGAGACCACTGTGAGAGGTTACCCGAGTTCCGGTGGACTTGTTCACCAGTGTTAGGTACAGGAGCATGTTCCAATAAGACAGTTACTCGAGTTGAGGGGTTTACCTGTGTTCCAGGGGACCTGTTCACTAGTGTAAGGTACATGAGCATGTTCCAGCTCAGGAACATCACCACTACTATCAGCAGTACATGTTTACGTCGCATCTTCAACACAGCTTTCACGTCACTCACACAACTATTGTCACACAAACACCATTTGTACAACCATACCCCGTGACACCTGAAATAAGTAATTGATTTTATTACAAACATTTACCCATTAATCCAATGTATAGAACTTTTATCACATGGGCCAACCGTCTAGATCCAGATCTGTGCCATCTGATCAGAATCAACACTGTTTGCTTTTAAATTCATTATATATTGCCGGGTATTTCTGACCAAGAATTGAATAGAGTAGATTCTGATCAGATGGCATATATAGATTTACACTATTCCCCCATTCATAATATAAGACAACCCCACTATAAAGACCACTTAAATCCAGACTTGGCCAGACTTAACCCATTCCTGTATAGATACACCTTTATTGCTAGGGCGAACAGTTTAGATCCTGATCAGCCGGCACATCCGTGCCGTCTGATCAGGATCTAAACTGTTCGCTTTTTGATTCATTAGGTTATTTCTGACCAAAATGCGACCAGTGCAGATCCTGATCAGACGGCACGGATGTGCCGGCTGATCTGGATCTACACTGGTCACACATGCGTAAAAATGTCCAGGAAAGGGTTAATAGAAAGGTTTTACTGTAGCATAAACAAAAACTACATGTTTATGGAGCAAAATGTTTGCCAAATGTGTGTTCACTCAATTAATGTAATCACAGGTTAGTTTAATTAACCCTTTTTTCCAGAGGATATCTCTGTTTTCCGTAGGTGAACACTCTAGATCCAGTCTGCCAGCACATGTGCCAACCAATCAATATCTACTCTGTTTTTTATTCGTTAGTTTATTTCTGACCAAGAAGTGTAGATCTGGATCAAACACCTGACCGAGATTTTCCTCACATACAGAGAACTAGAAAACATCCAATAGTTATAATACCCTTTTTATATTCTTTATGCATGTCAAGATTACATTTAATGTACCGTATAATGGCTTTAATATCATAATGCATTGACAGTTTAAATAAACTAATGACACACTCCTACCTAAAAATCGTGATCTATTTCAGTTATTTATATCAAAATCCAACAAAAGTCATATGAACACGATCTCTAAGTTCCTTTAACACATTAAAAGTCCCATCACATAAAAACTACCCGCTGTCTCTTGTTAACACCAGTTCAATGAGAAATTCTGTTCAACAGGCAAACATTGTCCGAGGAAAGAAAAAATGAATAATTCAAAGTTTTTCAATACTTGTTGCCACTGTAGCAGAATCAATATGAATAATTTACCATTAAAATATGGCTTTAATAGACACAAGCATTATGAGTTAATTTGAATTCCAAGCAGTCAACTCAAAGTATTTAATCTTAATAAGTTATCAAAATATTGTTTCTTTGCACAAATTCTTTGACAAACCTTATTTGAATTACTTACATTATGTAACATTACCATCAAAACAGAGTATTAATGGACTTAACTAAACCAGAGCCCAAGAACATAAACCTATGCCCAAGATCATAAAGCTAAATCTGGAGATCAGTCTCAAATCTCAAGCATCTGATTGGCTGAAATGGCGACCAGTAGCCATTTCAGCCAATCAGATCCTTGAGATTTGAGACTGATCTCAACACTTAGTTTTATGATCTTGGGCCCTGAGTTTGGAGACTAGTCTCAAATCTTAAGCATCTGATTGGCTGAAATGGCGACTGGTTGCCAAACTAAAACATGATTGGTTGAAAATGTGTATAGTCTTTAAAGTGACCAATAATTACAAGCTTGTTTTATCTAAAACATAGTATTACAATTGGTTGGAATTGTGCCTAGACAACAATGTACAATGTGACCAATCACAAGCTAGTTTTTAATCACAAAAAATATTATTATTATCTGGGTGAAATTGTCAGCAATGTACATGTAACTGAACACAGGGCCCAAGATTATAAAACTAAGATTTGAGATCAGTCTCAAATCTCAAGGATCTGATTGGCTGAAATGGCGACTGGTCGCCATTTCAGCCAATCAGATGCTTGAGATTTGAGACTGGTTTCCATGCTCAGTTTTATAACCACAGGCACTGGATTGTTTTTAAAGACTGGTTTCTAGTCTCAGACAAAGAGTCTCTGCCATTAATTTACATTTTTTAACATTTTACTCCAAATTTGTGTGTTTTAAAGCAATGTCATGTGCAAACAGTGTAAATTCAGATCGGCCAGCACAGTCCATGCTGTCTAATATGGATCTACTGTTCACTTCTTGGTAAGAAGGGACCTTATTGATCAAATTTTAAGCCAGATCCTGATCAGACAGCACAGATGTGCTGCACCTAATTTATTTAAAGCAATCAGTGTAGATCTCTAACAGATGGCACATATGTACCAGCTGATCTGGATCTATAGTGTTAGCTTTTGGATCACATCTGTATCTCTTAGAGTAAAAGATTAACAAGTAGATATACTTCAAAAATGAAACATAATAGCAAGAAATGATTATGTGTGTGCAACTTTAACCTTCCTCTCTTAACATGTTTAAATGATAATATTCAACTCTATCAAAAATTTGCATGCTTTAAAATTAACAGCAAGATTTAAATACAAGTATCCTTGTAATTCTGTATACTACATTGATGCATGTTAGACAAGCAGATTTGTCTTAATTAAATTTGAAGCTTAAAAATGTGTTCAACTAATTAAACTACAGATCTATGCATTTATAAGCCAGGTTTATCTTAATTAAATGATACCTTTATTTAATTTATTAAAACCTAATTTTCATTTTAATATGGTGCATTTTAATGTGTGCGTACACTAGAATATCAAACAATTACCTCATTTTAACCATTTCCTCCATAAATACGCATTTTTACGCATGTGCGACCAGTGCAGATCCAGATCAGCCGGCACATCAATGCAGTCTGATCAAGATCTGCACTGGACGCATTTTGGTCAGAAATAACCTAACAAATCAAAAAGCGAACAGTGCAGATCCTGATCAGATGGCATTGATGTGCCAGCTGATCTGGATCTAAACCATTTCCCCATGCAATATAATTATGGAGGTAAAGGTTAAACTACATTGATTGTTAGACATGCCAATATGTCTTAATAAAATACGAAGCTTATGAATACCTGATTAACTCATTAAACTGTACACTGATGCATATTAAGCAACTAGATTTGTCTTAATTAAATACTTTTATTTAATTTATAAAAAACTAAATTTCATCTCTCTATGGCACATTGTAACAGGTGTGCAATTTCCATTCGCAAAACAACTAGTCCGTAATAAACAGCGCTAGAAAGTAAAACAGTTTCCACTTACCTCATCTGGATTGAGAAAATTACCGGTATAAAGTGTTTTGAAATTCCCTATAAATTTTGATTTGATAGACAATTTTTAGGTTGTAGTTGTTAGTATGCAGATTTTATCATTTTCAATCAGTGCATTTCTCGTTAGATGCAAATATGACTTTGAGAGTGAGTACTTTAAAAATATTTCAAATTTTCCTGAGTACTGAGTCTGTATCTACCGTATTTTATCTAAGTCTTCGGACCCTCCAAGTGTTCAGACACCAAAATTATTTTGCCAAAATAATTTTTTTTCAGCCTCTTAAAATTGGGACACCGAAAACTATATACAGTGGAGATCCAATATAACGCGGTCCGTGGGGTCCAGACCCTCAAACCGCGTTATTATTGGATCCGCGATATTGGAGGGACAAAGGAACTTGCGCTAATCATAATCCTTATATGGTGGATGTAATGTTACCCTGGATAAGCATTATAATACATGTACACAGTTATTTATCATTAAGTTTTATCGGTATTTTGACTAAGTCTTCGGACACCAAAATTATTTTGCCAAAATAATTTGTTTCAGCCTCTTAAAAGTGGGACACCGAAAACATCATTTCTTCTTCCAGTAATACGCAGAGCATCTTTGCATTAAATAACACAGACTTATATGAACGACGTAAATTTCTGACCAAGCATTTTAATTTACGATGTTTAAGTCTGATGTTCATAATTTTTATTACGAATAAGAAATAAAGTGAACAACGTATATTTTTAATCATGCTAATACTTGCCTATAAAATATCCGAGAAATGATGTCATGTACATTGAGTAAAATCATCAAATTTAGCCTTGTTTATTGACCGTTTTGATCTAAAATGTCAGCGATGCTTGTGTATTTAACATCAAAGACGCCAACGTCAACTTGAAACGGTGCGCACCGCTCAAAAATTGATCGACACTATTGTACAAAAGAATTTAAACCCGTCAACAAACTAGGATGATTTCATCTCTAAATTAGCTGATTGTTTGATTGACAGCGTATCTAGTATAATAATTGCTAATTTCTGATCAGGTTGTGTTTGTGTCTGCATTACCTGCCTTGCGCTGAATTTGCAGTTTGCAACTAATCTATTGCACCCCTATTAAATTTTGTGAAGCCTTTGCATTTTTCGTTGATTATACAATAATAGGATGTTTATTTAACAACTATGGAGTTAATTGCTTGACAAAAGGTAAGCAGAAGTTTCAAAGGAAGAAATGTCTGACAGGTGTTGACTTATTCTCGACTTACGTTTACGGACGTGTTAATTAATGAACATGTATCTAAATATTCGGATAATCTTTCTTTAAATAAAACTTCTCGTCTCTAAATATTAGTTCAGCCAGAAAATTATTTTTTTCCGTCCGAAGACTTAGACAAAATATGGGTATCATTTTATGGGAAAGAACGGGGTCCATGGATCGACCGTGTTATATTGGGTCTCGCGATTTAGCGGATCGCGATATAGTGGAGCTCCACTGTATATTATTTTTGTCTCTAATTAATCGGACACTCTAACGCAAAAAAAACATCATACCCTTTTACAGGAAATTATTAATCTTTCCGGTATATCAACTCGCTAAGTTGTAATAAACTTGATGTGTATTGCCTATCTCGTGTCAGCCGTTGCTAAGCAACGTAAGCATGTACAAGCTGTAGACGGAACAAATCTATATATTTTTTTACTCTGAAGGATTTATTTCACATCACATTGTCTGTTCATTTTTATATATGATATTTTAATAAAAGCATAATTTCTGTACAATGTTCGTAATTCTTATTATAAAAAAGAAAGTTGTTAAAACTTAAATGGACGCATTTCTTCTTCCAGTAATACCAAAAACCTTTATTATACATATTTACGAAGGGCTCACTTTGGAGTATCGTCGCATTTCATAACACATAGACTGATACGAATAACGTATATTTCTGACCTTGCATTTTCATTTACAGTGTATAAGTCCAATAATTCATAATTTTCATTACGAGTAAGAAATAATATGAATGACGTATATTTTTAGTCAGACGAATACTTGCCCCTAAAATATCAGAGAACTGTTACATGTACATTGACTAAAATCATCAAATTTACAACTGCTATGAACATCAGTTGAACACCTGTTTCATTGCCGCTTTTGATCTAAAATGTCAGTGATGCTTGTGTATTTAACATCAAAGACGCTGAAGTCAACTTCAAACGGTGTGCACCGCTCAAAAATCGATCAATGCTATTGTACAAAAAATTTCAATCCGTCAACAAACTAGGATGATTTAATTTCTAAATCAGCAGATTGTTTAATTGACAGCGTTTCTGGTATAATTATTGTTAATTTCTGATATGCTTGTGTTTCTATGTGCAGTACCGGCACTTCGCCGGATTACCATTTTGCTACTAATCTATTTCATCACACTTTTTCGGCAATGTTGATTATACAATAGGATGTTTATTTAATATGAATGGAGTTAATTGCTTGACAAAGGTAAGCAAATATTTCGAAGGAAGAAACATCTGGCAGGTGTTGACTTATTCTAGGCTTACGTTTACGGACGTGTCAATTAATGTATATGTATCTAAATATTCGGACGATCTTTCTTTAAATGAAAATTCTCATCTCTAAATATTCGTTCAGTCAGAAAAATAATAATTTTTTTCCTTCCGAAGACTTAGATAAAATACGGTAGTTAAATTACCTACCCTAATATGAGGTATAAAAGAATAAGTTCTTGCCATTCAATATACAGTCCACACTCGTTGTGTCGAAGTCGTCGGGACCGTACATTTTAATTCGAGATATCCGAAGTTCAACACATCCGAATTGGCGCCAACGCACGAATATCATACGTTTCTTAATATGCTGACATGAATGTGAGTGCTAGTACTCGCTTATGAACAATCAATTGATCAATTAGTTTATCAAATCAGAACAGAAAAATATATTAACTTGATTATATTTATTACATGCTAAAACATCATCGTTAAGTTTCGGTGTTTGTGTAAAATCGTCGTTGTCTTCACTCAGACTGTTAAAAGTCGTCTTTCGTTATTTTTTTATTACGTAAACTAATTCAAATTAATATTCACCCCATAATCGTTAATTTGGAGCTTTTTGTGCTTCAGTCTTCTTGGGGGAGAATTGACTACGTTTGGATCATGTTTTTTTATTTGTTGTCCTAAACGGATGAACTCATATTTCACTGGTCTGGTTGTCACAATGTCATGATTATTGTAATTAAATGTTGTTGTTTTTTAACAACTGAAATTAATTGCATTTGCGAATCCGAATATTTTACATCCGAATGCAATAAATAAGCGAATATTTTACTGAACAGGTGATAATTAACTTTAATTATCAATAAATAATGATCTAGTTTGCCGACAAGTTCTCTCTTTGAAGAAGCCGCGCGCATTGTTCGACCGCGGCAAGTTTCACACTTCGACTTATCCGATGATTTTATATAGCATTTTTTAGCCGGTGGGTTCTAAATTTACTTCGACTTATGAAAACATTGTTTAAGTCGAATTCGAGTTAAGCGGCGTAATATTATATGTAATAAGAACACATTTTGACGGGACCGTAAAATTAATTCGAGATAACCGATGTTTCGACTTAAGCGAGTTTGACACAACGAGTGTGGACTGTATAATTAATAACAGCATTATTATGTAAAACATTCCACTTTACCTCATTTAAACTGAGAACAGAGAGTTATGAAATCCTTTATTAATTGCAATTTTATAGACAAGTTCGAAGTTGTCATTTGAAAATTTTATCTTTATCAATTTAAATTACAAGTAACTGATGTTAAATAATTAAACTTCTATCACAGCTTTTCTCATTAAATGCAAATATCTCACGAGAATGTGGGAACATTTTATATTTTTAAATTTTGCTGAGAATTATATAGTTTAATTACTTACCCCATATATACGCATTTTTACGCATGTGCGACCAGTGTAGATCAGATCAGCTGGCACATCTGTGCTGTCTGAAAAGGATCTGCACTGGTCGCATTTCGGTCAGAAATAACCTAACGAATAAAAAAGCGAAAAGTTTAGATCATGATCAGATGGCACGATGTGTCAGCTGATATGAATCTAAACTGTTCACCTATGAAATAAAGGTGTATATATGGGGAAAAGGGTTGAATTACCTACCGGCCAAGTGCTATAAAACAATTATTTCTTACCATTCCATTTACATACAATTAATAAACAGCACTTAACATATTTCAACTTACCTCATTTTGCTTGAGAACAAATTTCTCATTTTAAGTGAGAACAACATATTTTTAGAAGCTGTTTATGTGCAGATGCTATCATTAAAAATTAAAATTACAAAAAATTCTGATAAAAAATATTAAAATAAAAAAAAAAAATCTTTCACTTCTATCAATGAGTTCCTTATAAAATGCAAATACTTTATGAGAAATGTGAACATAAAACAGTAGTACTTTTTATATTTGCTGACTACCCAGACCCAGTATGTGGTACAAAATAATTATGTCTTACCATTTCATTTATATACACTTCATTAATTTTATTTTTAATGCATTTCACATGATTTCACAAGTGTGTGAGTACTAATAAAGTACTTGTAGTATAGAACTCAAAAGTACTGACAATTTTAACTTCAGTACTTAAATTAGTAAAAGTATGTGTACTCTTTATAAGACAAACATCAAGTCTTCAGCTTCAAGCTCAGTACCAGAGAACTGGTTCTAAAGTAAAATTGTGTTGAAGTACATGTAAGAGTACAAGTAGCACAAACCTGGTTCATACCAGTATTAACCCTTTCCTCCATAGATACACCTTTATTGTGTGGGAGAACAGTTCAGATCCAGATCAGCAGGCACATCCGTGCCTATTGATCAGGATCTAAACTGTTCACTTTTTATTAATTAGGTTATTTCTGACCAAAATGCAACCAGTGCAGATCCTAATATACGTTGTCATCTCTGCACGACACCGGTAACAGGTTATTTTTTTGTCCGATTACAGTACTGACTATATGTACCGGGAGACTTTTTACACCAGCCACATGGCACAAATAACGCTACTGTGAATTTCAAATGATATTGCCTCTACCTGGGAGCGAACCTGCATAGTCACAGGGACAGTGCCTAGCCCTGCAATTCCTACAACGCAACCAATTGAGCTAACCAGGCAACGCCAAAGAAAGGTTTATCGGATTGTCCTGATATATGTTATCATTTCTGCACGACATCTGTAACAGGTTATTTTACTGATAACAGTCCTGACTATATGTACGGTTATTTCTTACCAAGTTGTGACCAATGTAGATTCAATGTGATGTGGGTCTACACTGGTCATATGATAAAGACTGTATATATAAGGTAATGAGTTAACCATCTATGGATACAGGTTATATTTCAAATTGTGTGACCAATATAGATCCAGATCTAATCTGTATCTATACTGCTCGCTCTTAGATTTCTGACCAAGAAGCAATGTAGATCCTGATTAGATGGCTCAAATGTGCAGGCTGATCTGGATCAAATTGGATTACCTGTGAAGTAAAGGGTTAACCCATTCCTGGATATATACGCCTTTTTTCGCATGTGCGTCCAGTGTAGATCCAGATCAGCCGGCACATCCGTGCCGTCTGATCAGGATCTGCACTGGTCGCATTTTGGTCAGAAATAACCTAATGAATCTAAAAGCGAACAGTTTAGATCCTGATCAGACGGCACGGATCTGGATCTAAACTGTTCGCCTTAGCAATTAAGGTGTTTCTGTACAGGAAAGGGTTAATAGGTTTTCCTTTAGATAACACAAAAATCCACTTACATGTTCTAGAAATTACATCTGTATAAAACCACAATTAATTTGAAACTTTTTTTTCCACACAAATAAAATTCCTAAGAAATGCTGTAAATAACGTGTGTATTTAATCTTAAAAACTTATTGTTAAAATCACTTTTAAAAATTTACAGGAAATAAGTAATTAATACTTTTGACAGGTGTCCATTCAAAGCATGACCTTAAGGTTACAACATTCTGTGTAGTTTTGGCCTGCAGCTTTAAAGGTGCATGGTCAGTGCCCAAGGTTATAAAGCTGAGCATGGAAATCAGTCTCAAATCTCAAGCATCCGATTGGCTGAAATGGCGACTGGTCGCCATTTCAGCCAATCAGATGTTTGAGATTTGAGACTGGTTTCCATGCTCAGCTTTATAACCTTCAGGCCAGGTTTCAGAGTGAAAATTTCAATTGTTTTAAATATTAAATTGACTACACAAAACTGTAGAAGCATGGCACTCACTAGATGGAGACCACTTCTCCCTAAAGTGACCAGAATTCTCCCCTCTTTGAGCTTCGAGAAAAGTCATTTTGTAAAGGCTATAAAGGGAAAGAATGTTGTTGACTGAAACTCCATAATTCAGTAAAATTATGACAAAACCTGTCCCTTATTTGTAAGTCTAGTAAGAGTCCTGTAGAAGAACTGTAACCAACTTAGTTGCAATAGTCTTACACTGTCGACGTACAAGTGAGTATACTTCAAGCCGAAGTTGTAAAAGCATTACTTACACAGCAAAATTCCGACACAATGGGTCCTAAAATGTACAGATTACAGTCCAAAATTACTGCGAAATTTGCTCCTTTTAAGTTATTTATTAACATTTTATATGCCTGCACACATATTATTAACCCTTTCCTTGATATATATGCATTTTTACGCATGTGCGACCAGTGTAGATCCAGATCAGCTGGCACATCCATGCCGTCTGACCAGGATCTGCACTGGTCGCATTTTGGTCTGAAATAACCTAACGAATAAAAAAGCGAACAGTTTAGATCCTGATCAGACGGCACAGATGTGCTGGCTGATCTGGATCTAAACTGTTCGCCCTAGCAATAAAGATTTATCTATACAGGAAAGGGTTAAGTCATTTATTAACATTTTATAGTGCCTGCACAATTATTAAATACAACTCAGACATTAAAGTATTCCACCACAAACTGTGAATAGGTAGCTTTAATGAACCATCCAGCATGTTCAAGTCTGTCCTTTAAAAAACATGTTATAACATATAATAAAATATATGATTGACTGTTAACCATGGTGAATCAATTAATTTGTTTGTTAAACCCATAAACTGCTAAGCTCAGTTTTACTAAGTCAAATTTGCAATCAGTATAGGCCTCAATCTACATGTGCATCCAAAAGGTTTTATCAGGGTCTACCCTGCCTTTTATTCAGTAAATAAGTTCATGCAAAGTACACCTATGAACATTAAATAGACTGGCTCAGATTAAACAAATGTAGAGCCCATTACAATAACTGAGGGGGTTATGATTTTATTTCTTATCTTATGAAATATATTAAAAAATCTAATCTTTGATTTTGTAATGACCTGAAGATAAAAATTCACTACCAAACTGTTTTCTTAACTGAAGTTCTGAACAAGCCTGACATATTTAAATCATAAATAAATCCAGTTTTTAGTAAAACATTGCCTTTTATCCTTACTATATTGACACACCTTTTTTGCATGGGCAAACTGTATGGATCCAGATCAGCCAGCATCAAATTATTTCCTTTTGAACCCTTTCCTTGATATATTCGCATTTTTACGTATGTGCGACCAGTGTAGATCCAGATCAGCCAGCACACCCGTGCCATCTGATCAGGATCTGTACTGGTCACCTTTTGGTAAGAAATAACCTAACGAATCAAAAAGCAAAGAGTTTAGATCCTGATCAGACGGCACGGATGTGCCGGCTGATCTGGATCTAAACTGTTTGCCCTAGCAATAAAGGTTTATCTATACAGGAAAGGGTAAAACCCCATGTGTGAACAGTATTGATCCAGATCAGCCAGAACATCTGTGCTTAGTGATCTGGATCTACGCTGTTCACACATGTGCAATAAAACCCATAAATAAAGGAGAAAAAAGGTTAAAACATAAATCTTTTTTTTTCAAGAAATTTTCTGGTATCATCCTTTCAATTACTGTTAAGACATGTAAAAGTATTTTTGAGTACTTTTAGCAAACCCTTTCCTCCACAGATACACCTTTATTGCATGGGAGAACAGTTTAGATCCAGATTAGCCAGCACATCTGTGCCGTAAGATCAGGATCTAAACTGTTCCATTTGTGATTTGCTGGGTTCTTTCTGTTTAAAATGCGACCAGTGCAGATCCTGATCAGACAGCATGGATGTTCCGGCTGATCTGGAACTATACTCTTTGCACATGCTAAAAAATTGAGGAAAGGGTTAAAGAAAGCTCACGGGGAAAATATCAATAAATGAGTGAAATCAAGTAGTATTTTTGCATTATACTACAAGATACATATAATTTGAAGATCATATCAAGATATCCAAGTTATAATGCAAATTTACACATTCAGATTTAAATTATCTCAAGCTGTCGATTCAATTCAGGAAGACCAATTTGTTCAATAATGAATATGAACAACCAATCATGTGTATACAAGCATCCAGTCACCTCCTGTTCCCTCATGCTGAGTAATAGTCATTTCTGTGAAATATTAATTTGATTTCACTTCTGTATCCATGTCAATAAAATTAAAGATAGATATCTGTTACTGTATGTATGCAGTTAATATGAAACTTTGAATGCAAAATTTTCATATTAATACCGTAACTATGGTGACATTTTATGACTTTTTAGTTGTTACAGTATTTGGAAAGAACTTCAATTATTATCTATACTTTTCTTATAACTAACAGGTTTCTACATTACACATTTGCATTATATAATGTTAATTTTACCACAAAATGCATAGAAAGCAATGTCATCTGCTTAACCCTGTTCCATATATACACGTTTTTTCACATGTGCGACCAGTGTAGATGCAGATCAGCTGATTCATCCATAACATCTGATCAGGATCTGCACTGGTCGCATTCTGGTCAGAAATAACCTAACAAATCTAAAAGCGAACAGTGCAGATCCTGGATCTACAATGTTCGGCGATGCAATAAAAGTTTATCTATAAAGGAAAGGGTTAACTTTATGACGTCATTTCAGGGAGTGACATTGGTTGGTTGGAGACAACTTTTCCTGCCCCATATTAGCTGTTTATGGTCCCTACATATAAGCTTGAGCATGCCCTTAACCAGACAAGATATCGGTTGAACTGAGGAATGCCACCACAAGTATTCTAGGGACACAGACAAGGTCCTATAACAAACAATATCTATGTAGCTAAATCAAAGGGCCAGAACTCAGTGAACACACGCTGTCACTTGTCGCACTGCTTATATGTGAATCTCCACTAATATGTCCCACTCTTTATTTAAAGTTTTGTTGATGCTGATTAATATTTTTGATAGGATTAGGAATGGTGTTGCAATATGCAGTATGAACATAACCTAAGTTCCATAGCAGCAGGAACTACATGATAATACTACTGAAGCATCACAAAAAAGGCAATTGAATTATAACTGAAAGTTGCTCAAAAACAGTGCTGACAACAGTACTACGTTGCTATTTTATCCTATAAAGAGTATGAAAGTGCTACGGTAAGGCAATTCTGCCAAAAATCATTTAGCTAAAACATGTTAATAATCATAAATAACGGGAAAAATCCTGGCAATATGGGGATCTTGTCTTGTTTGAAATGCTTTCCAAAACTTATCACTTAATTTCAGCTAGTGGTTGCTTAAAAATAGCCTTTTTATGATGGGTCCTACAGCGAAACACATAAAAATTGAAAGGGCAGTAGCGCTACAAAAAAATAGTCTAAAATTTCTTTAATCATGCAGTTTTCCCCAAAAAGTAACTTTACATCAGGTATCTCCATTTCCCTTTAGAGAAGAAATCACGCTATTTTCCTAAAATTATAGGACATGGACCTCTTCCCCAGGCAATAAAAAAAGCCTTGTCATTTAAGATAGTATATCATGGTTGTAATTTTTATGGAAATTTACAGTAGCAATATCCCTTTTCTCCACAAATAAGCATTTTTACGGATGTGCAACCAGTGTAGACCGGTGTAGATCCAGAACCGATCAGGATCTGCACTGGTCACATTTTGGTCAGAAATACCCTGACAAATCAAAAAGCAAACAGTGCAGATCCTGATCAGACCTCACAGATGTGCTGACTGATCTGGTTCTACACTGTATGCCCACACAATAAAGATGTGTCTATGGAGGAAAGGGATAAGAAAGAGCAAGTTCAAAATGGATGCATCTACTCCTGGAAAATGTTTTGGGGGTTTAGAAAATAAAGAAGTTGATATTACAAGTATAAAGAAAAAATGTACAGATGTAAACCTGATATTAAACTCCACCCTGGGAATTTAATATCAGGGATGTCAGTTTTTGACAAGCCTGACATGGGAAGTACACTAGTTTCTGTTAAAAAATCCTTTTTAATCCATACAACTTACAATCATTTAAAAATAAATTTTCATGTGGATGCTAGCAAAAATTGTATATCCTTACATTAATAACTCAATATTACATGACAATTAGGACTATGTGACATGAGGATAAACTTTTGTAAAATTTGTTAAGAGATTTTTTTGTTAAACTTAACAATCAGCCTGAAATCAAGTTCACTAAAAATAGTGGAAATATTGGGACGAAAATTAAAGAGAACGAATCGATTGTTAATTCTCTATTCATTTTTTCATTGCAATATTTTAACAGTTAAGCTAAGGAAACAGATTTAACGACTACTTTCTTTATGTTATGTTGTTTAAAACTGCTCGTGTGGCAAGCAGATGCCACACAATCAATCAAAATTTTAATTTTTCATCCGTGATCGTCCCCATTTTGTTGGCAAGTGTAAATCTCGCGGTGATTCCCGTGACTTTCACTTTCTCTTCAGGACAGTTGGTTAAATTTGTCTAGGAGTGAAAAAATAATAATTTTGACAAATTTCCTCAATAAAACAACAGGAGAATGATATTCACCAACCTTTTCTAATTCTCTAAAGTGTTGTAACCATCCAGCTGGCTGTCTTGATCAAAGGGCAAGTAATCCAGCCTAGTAAAGAACGACAACCCTTTGAATGAAGTGTAAAACACGACGGCGCCGTAACTTAACTGTCTCGTTTCTTTCGTTGGATATCTCAAAAAATTATTTCGCTTTTATTTGCAACATGCTGATTTAAAAAAAATGTGCTAATATTGAAAATCGAACCAAATTAAAGAACCTTTAAATTGATAAAAAGTATGCCTAAAAAACATGCCTAAAAATATTTGAGCATTTATTTGTACACCTTCTATGATTTCTTAAAAGGAAAAAATATGGAAAATTAATTTATTCATATGTATTTTAAAATTTGATTTAAAGGACAGAGTGTGCTTGATATCTAATATCTAAGGGGTTTATAGATACATATGTATATGTACTTAGAAAACTATAAACAACGAAGGTGTTTGATATCTAATTAAGATATTTTTTTTATAGATAGATATTAATATGTTCTAAGGGAAATTATCTACAACGAAGGGGTTTGTTGGTATGTAATAAAGATTTCGTTTTTATAGATACATATGTATTTGTTCGCCATTTCAGCCAGTCAGATGCTTGAGATTTGAGACTAGTTTCCAATCTCAGCTTTATAACCCCAGTCTAGATCTAGAAACTGACTGACTTAATTCTGTTCAAACATAAAATTAAAACTAAATCTTTCAATCCCACTGAACGATACTTTTTAGAGCTGTTCAAATGTTTATAAACAAAAAATAAGAGATTCCCGCCTCAGACTATCAAATCATACATCATCTTGACATTGTTCCACAAGAGGTTTTTGGGTAGCGTTTTTACGCCACCCAGTGATTTTACATGTGAATTTTGGTCACATGATCAAAATGGTACCTCGATCGGTCTCTATCTACTTATAAAGTCGAACGCGGTTACCAAAAGTGAAATTCGATCATTTTACATCCAGAGAATTACGCCCTTGAATAACTTATACAGTATATGTAGGTCACAGAGGTTATGAGACGGTAGACGGCGCTGCTCGATTGTTAATCTGTCCAGAGTAAACATGTCAAATTATGAAACTTCCTCGCCAATTTCAAGTGTTTCTCTGATATTTTGAAGCGTCTACTGTACAAGATCACTCCTTACAATATTTAATGAGCATCTGTTGTGTCTCAGATGTCGAATAGTTGGATAAGTGTCTGTTGAGTATAGAGAAGACGGTTGTAAATCAGCCAGTTAAGAACAGATTATCTCAGCAGTTATGATGGCCTAACTGAGATTATAATTGGTATATTGTTCTTTGATGACCTGCTAACTGTAAATAGTTGTGAGCATGAAAGTGTTAGGATAATTGATAATCTTGTCACTTTTATAAACAGGTGATTAGGCAATAAAAAATTAATTCCTAGATTCCCCGCCCGCCCCTCGAAAATCACACAGCCCCAACGTTTTTTATTCTGAAAAAATGTGTGCATCAAAATTTACATTTACGAGTACAAATCAGTAGAGTACGAAAACGCAACTATGTAACATTTAAGCGCGAATTGGCAATTCATAGTTGGCTTGATGATTATTTATCTTTTCACCACACAAGTGTCATTAGAAACAGCAAGAATAATTAATAATAAATAAAACCTGCCCACCCGCCCCATTTTTCCCAAAAGTCGGATGAGAATCTAGGAATTAATTTTCTATTGCCTTAAAGAAGGTTACTTATAACAGATTATAAACAAAAATGAAGACAATTTTAAAGTAATTTAATGTAATAAAAGTGCTAACTGTACATCTTTAAATGCTTATAATAAATGGCCATATATAGTTATATTACTTTTATTTGTGCATATCTTTTATTTCTTTCTGGTGAATAAATATTGTTTCAAATTATAGTGCAAATAGCAACTATTTCATAGTTAATGTATTTTTGATTTCCCCATGTGTTTCATTTCTTTCTTATTAATTAAAAGTTTCAAATCAAATGTAGACGTATTATTTATTTTTTTCTGGCACAATATGACTTCAGTCTTGGATATACGCATCCACTCGAATGTCCGTGGTAGATAAAACTTGATCAAGCAGAAGCCAGGCACGCAAACGTTTGCTTTGCCATCCGAAAGTTCCTTCAACTCCTCCGATAGGAAACTCACAAAATCTGTAAATGATGTCACATTGATGTGACATTATGTCAATCACTCTAAAACGCCTCCCATCAGTACTTTCAGTGCTTTGCTTATACACAGTTTATTACACACTGTTAATATAAAATAAAAATTAGCCATTTGTGTGTAATAGCTTTAATAAATGTAATTTAATACATAATATAATAATATAATGTATACGTACTATAAGCCTAAATAAGTACTATAAGCCTAGATTTTTTTTATTAAACTCACAGTATGGAGAGGGACGTTAATTAATGTGGTGAGCACTTTAGGCCAAAACAATTACTGTATTGTAGAAGCAACAAATAAAGTTTTAATCAAACGATAATTTTCTTGCGCAAGTCAGTTGGACAATTTAGCGAGTAATATACAGTTGTGAAGCTAGTTGCTCCATTTCTTTAAAACTACTGTGGTATCATTATATTTTCCGGTGGTTTAATGTTCGCGAATTTCGCGCTAGGGTAAGTGCGCGAAATCAAACCCTAGCGAAATCAAACCATTGAATATCTAGTCTTATTAGAATAAAACAAGTGCGCGAATTTAAGTCCTCGCGAAAATTTCACTCATTTGTCATTTGCGCGAACTTTGGTCCCGCGAAATAAAATGGTACAACAGTAAATGTTAAACGCCAGCATAAAACATTTCAACAAGGTCGGATGCAAGGTTCTAGAAAGGGGAATCGCTTGGGGCATTAAGAATATAGTTTTCAATTATCTGACTTAATTCCCCGTGAAAAATGTTGCCACCACAAAAGGAGGAGGGGTCAAGTAACCCCATTAAACACTATATGGATCCGCCCCTGCATTTATTTTAAGCTGCTTGACATCGGAATGTACAGCTGGTCAGTTCTACTCCTCTATTTATTTCATTTTTTTTTATTAACGAATGCAAGTAAAAATTGTCTGGGTGAATTAGTTCCAACTCACCCATCGAATCGACAATGTTGCGATGCAAAAGCACACAAACATAGTTGAAAATCATAAAAAGCTCATAGCAACGTCAAGCAAAAAAAAAGTGAGCACTCGATGACGTAAACTAGATCAGATCGGAGCCCTTTGGAGTCAAATAACCTTTAGAAACATAACTTGGCATTGCTAAGAGTTTCTTTTCATCAGTCTCCGGATATGACTCCTAGTGCCTGGTCAATCTCATTAAAATCACATCCTAACTTTCGCTTCATTACTTTCCGCTGGTTAGGCGTTCGTAGCGTAGAGTATCGAAGCGTAATCAAAGATCTGATTTTAATGAGATTGAGTGCCTGGTGGTACTGTTGCCATTTTCCACCAGTTCGTTTGTATTTTTTTCAAGCGTTTCTATTGCATTTGGCGATTTTGTTCGGATATCAAGTGCTGCAACATGTCCTGTGCATATTCTATTGGATCCAGCACATTAAAAACAACATGTATTATTGGACTCAACCAACTGAGCTAACCGGGACAACCCCCAAAAAAGATCGAATCGGATAGCCCTGATATACGTTATCATCACTGCACGACATCGGTAACGGTTTATTTTACTGATAACAGCACTGACTATATGTACGGGGAGACTTTTTACGGCAGCCACACTGCACAAATAGCCGCCACAATGCACAAGTAAACGAGCATTGTAGTGATAAAGTTGTTGAAGTGAATGTCAAATATGATACGAGTCGACAGTGAACAACAAGTACTAAGCTTATAATAAATTATTTTTTAAAGAAACTATGTAGCAATTGTAAAACTTTTCTTCCCTCTTCCGCATGCATCGCTCCGATCCAATCCGATCGTAGCATTTAAAACTACAATATATACACTTGAAGTGCAAACATGTGTTCGTTATAATCATTTCTGTGTATGCTGGATGTGGCCATTCCTGATATGCATATTTCATTTTTTTCAGATTTTTTTTTATTTTAAAAGCGAACGCAATATACGTTTGCTCGAGGATTTAAATTGAAATAATTTATCAAAAGGTAAGTTTTCTAATATCTAAGAGAGTCCGAATTTATTAAATAGTTGGCTAAAGTATCTGAATTGTCTAGAATGCGACTAAACACATTCTATTGTAAAAGCTAGGGTTTAAACTGCAATTTAACTTAATCTTTTTTAATGTTTGTTTAATTATTGTCAAAACAAAATATATGAGAAAGTTTTAAGGTTATTTCGCATTGATGTATTTTATTCTATGTTTCATGTATTCATTTTATCATTTTGTTTTAATGTTTGTATAGTACGCTCATGTTGGTGAGTTGTTGTATTTTTATCTTGACAGTTTACTTTCATCGACCTATAATCACCGATTAGTTACCGCCAATCATAGCAGAAGTCGGTCTATTGAATACACCATATGATTAGTAGACTACATTCACCAACTGGTTACCGCCAATCATTGCTGAAGTTGGCCGATTGAATACATCACATGATTGATGAATTACTTTCACTGACTGATAACCGCAGATCATTAAAAAAGTTGGTCTATTGAATAAACCACGTGATCGATGGAATACGTTCTCCGACGGTTACCGCCAATCATAGCCGAAGTTGACCGATTGAGTTTTTCATGTGACCCCCACATGATTTGTTGACTACCGACTGATAACCGCCAAATCATACATTTACAGGACAAGTAAAATGCAAATCCGACGGTGGATTCGTTCGATTTATTCTTTGATGATTGTTCTCTTTGCTGTATTATTTTGTTTTTACATTTTAATACAAGTAGTAAAAACCAATAACACGATAACAACAGAAGAAACGATAGACTCTAGGTTTAAACATTTTCACATTATCAAATCAGAGGACATTCCTCGGAGACAAACTGCATTTGAAATCAAACTAAACCACCAGGCCAGTCACACCGAACTAATGATAAACAAACAGCGTTCGAGCTCCGTAAAAGATCATGGCAAGCTGCCACTAGATATATTTGTCGTCGAGGAACATCACGAGGGTAAAATATACGTTTATTAAAGCTTTTATTAAATAACGATTTTTTAAATATTTTTTTGTTGCAGTTGTTGTTGTTGTTGTTGTTGTTGTTGTTATCATTAATATTTATTTATTTATTTATTTATTTATTTATTTATAATTCATTATTGATTGATTGATTGTTGTTGATGTGGTTGTTGTTGTTGTTGTTGTTATTATTATTATTATTATTATTATTATTATTATTATTATTATTATTATTATTATTATTATTATTATTATTAAAAGCCATAAGCATGAACATAAAAGTTTTTTGACGGGGATAACATGTAACGCAGCGCGATTTATTGCTGTGCCGCGCTTAAAGAAAAAGAAAAGCGAATAATATGTGATAGAGAATAAAGACAAACAACTGCACATCTTTAGGTCAGATACCACTAAATAGTTTCCCGCAGAGTTTCATTATAAGATTTGGTCCTCCTGTGATTTAATTAACATGAATTTTTCCACAACTACCACAGATTTTCATAGTGACACTCTCAGAAAATGAAAAATGGCCAGAAATCAGTGTCTTCACTAGCATTACAAAACTAATGTTATCATTTTCAGTATGTATAAAATCTTCAACCCAAAACAAGAAAAGTACCAGCTTCATTCAAAGACCTATATTTATATATATAGGTCTCTGCTTCATTAAAGTGCCACAAGGCACATTTCTAACATTGTTTTAAAAAATCATTTTTATGTTAAATTATCTGTTTAAAGTCACTTTACATTTTTGAAAACAAAAACTTATTTTTATTCTCTATAGTTATGGCCAATTACTCTTTGAAAATAAAGTAAGATAAATAAAATTGTCCGATCCGCAACTGGCTTTTCTATTTACTGTCCTCTGACCTTAACATCATTTCCGCTCATGTTCCTTTACAAATTACATTTGTAAAACTTGTAGATATGTTTTTAAATAGCGTGTGTAACTATCTTCCTCTAATTATTTAGTTGAGTGCTTAAGATGCAATCATTAAGCATACTTATTGTTAACTTCCTCTTTTTTCCCCCATCATCAATATCTTATTTTTCCGAACCAGGCCAAATATAATTAAACTGAGATTTGAAACCAGTCCCATATCTCTGGTTTTTGATTGGTCTATTAGATTAGACTATTCTACATTTCACCCAATCAGATGCTTGAGATTTTAGCCAGGTCTCCAGTTTCATGATCTTGGACACTTATTTTCCCTATATGTTTTATATAAGCATTTGTTAACCAAACATGTTTATTAATGTTCCGAATTGAAAAATCTCACCTGAACTATCCAATGGGGCATATTCTAGCTGCAAGAAATGGTACCTTGACGGGCTTCCTTGCGCAATAATTTCCAAAGTATTTCGGGTGATTTGACAGATATACAATCTCGGCAGTAAACAGGCAACAATCTTCCCTGTTCAAAGGCTAATTTGGAACAATCTATCATTACACTTCCATCAAATTTGACATTTACTTACTGCTTCAGAGACCTATCCTGTACACAAATGCAATTTAATCAGTATTCTTAATTCGAATTTCAATATCAGTATTCATCCTCAAAAAGAGGAACTATCTACTGCGTAAGTACTTCCTTATGTTGGGTAACCAGAGAATTATAAAAACTGTGTTCTGAGACCTATATCCAGCGCAATATTATCATTGCAATTCGCTTGTAAAACTCTTTGCAGCCATACCATACTGGTTTGAGGCAGCTGAAAATGGCACAATACCGAAGTCTGGAAACATTCTGGTAAGTCAGTCGTAGTCGACAATCATTTTTTTAAATATTCTACTTTTAAAACGAGGTAACATATTTTCTTAACATCTGCGCAAACTATTGTATTTGAAACAAACCAAGTAAATCTATCGAAGAACTTCCTGTTATGTTGAACATAGTTTAACCTAGACTTTTAAAATCTTCGTTAATATAACCAACTTCTTTTAAGAAATACTTATAAAAACTTATTTTACTGATGCTTGAGACCAGTCTCAGAGACATCTGATTGGCTGAAATGCAGATTAGTCTCAATTTCATTAAATCAAATGCTTGAAATTTGAGACTGGTTCTTCAATCCTGATCACAGAATTCACGAGTATAAATAGGCCTAATTCACAGTAGTAGAACATCACGTTTTTCCTTTCAGATTCATATCGATGGACATTCGGACATGGCTTCACCATATAACGTGCCAGGATATCCTTTCTTTCGATGGCCGAAGAAAAGTGAACTTAAATATATGATGCAGGGCAATGATATGTTTATCCAGGTATTGTATTGTTCAGTTTGTGTGATGCCACGCATCCTTTTGGTGCATGTATTGGTATTGGTTAGTTTGTGTGATGCCATACCTCTTTGGGATGCGTGTATATTTTGTTGTTATATTTCCGAAAAGCTAGTCACTGTTTGGAGGCTGTTTGGGATATAGATGGAAAATATTGTTCTATAAGTTTATAGAATAAGATTATAATTTAAAACAAAAAACTGTACCAAAAAGATTCTGCTCTGTTATTCTTGTATCCACATCGGAACATTATATTTTTATTCTCTGAACGTTTGCCGTATTTATTTATAGTCGGGTGCCTTAAAGTTTAAATAAGATTACGCAGACACCTCTCCGCGTGAATTGGTTTTCATCAATTTACCAAAATATCCACTTTTTTCAGGGGCATTATATGCATTTTCATACCGCAAATGAACAGGGCCAATCAAACCTAGCTTGCAATATTTTTTTACATTTCTCGTGTTCGGTCACTCTCTTACTCTATCGGCTCATTACATTCACCTTTGTTATAGGCTGGGACTACTTTTACTTAAATCGAATAAAATAGTTTACTAACTACATTTACAATGCTTGAGTTTCTTCGGTTTGAACGTAAGATAGTAAAGATTTATGTCATTTGTTTAACAACAAGCTTTAAACTTCATAAGTACGACTGTATGAAATATGGCTGTAGAGTTTGGTAAAAAATCTTGACATTGAGCCTTTCGCAGAGATGTAAAGTGTGTGTAAGGAACGACAACTCTGCGAAGGAGATTGGTGTTCGGTGGTCGTCAAATTACAATTTTCTTCTACTTCGACTCCATCCAGCGGCATATGACTAGTCTATCACCTAGGCAAATAAGGACTATATGAATAAATATGCAATACTTTTCAGTGTTATGGTTTTATGTTTTGTACTTGAATCTCGTGTAAGGCAGCATTGAAAGATTGCTGAAAATTATTAATTGTGTACCTGTAAACGTATCCTGATGGTGTTCATTTGCTCCAACCCCCCTTTTTTGGTAGCAGTATTTAATTTTATGGGGATTTTGGCCTGGAAGTTCGAAACTTTCATGAACAAATACATTTTAAGACTGTTGCCCTTTCTTAATTTTATTGTATCCGACCTTTTAACCTTATAAAACAAAAAACATTTTCTTGCAGGCTTCGGCGATAGCAGGTTTAGTGGACCGAGTAATCTGGGTGTGGCCAGAATGGGACAAGCCCAACCACGAAGCAGATTATGTCGTTAATACTCTTAGCCTAGGCTTGAAAACGGAAACTTACGGACAAACACGAGTCTTCAACGAGAAGGAGTTCTGCATGTGCAAGAAAAATGAAACAAATGTTGAATGTAGATCATTCACTGTTATTAAAAGTGCGGACATTTTCTTTCGAAATGATACATTCAATGGAAAGTCCGTGTCGGAAAGGGATTGCCATATAAAGAAATCGGTTACTTTCGAAGAATTAAGCGAACAGACGGCAGAGGTTTATATTGACACTCAAACGTGGATACATGAAAAAGGAAATGTGATTTTAGATCTAGATCTCGACTATTATGGATGTTCCTATGCAATAGAGCCTTCACTAAAAGCCAATGTGACTGTTACCGACAGTCAACGAATCAATCAAATAATACAGAAATGTATGTGCCCAAAAAATTCTATGCATGAACAAGAGTCGGACACATTTCTTAGTAAAATTATTTCATTTGTTTACACAACACGACTTTGCTCTGAAATGTCCGAACACGACAGAACATCTTTAAAATGTGATGAAAATATTAAATTAGCCCATGAATTCTTCTCAAAAACTTTTCAGAAGTCATCGAGGGAGCACACAATACAGTTATGTTCAAATAAGTTTAGTTTATACGCAGTTGTTTCGACACTCGTCACAGAGTTCCAGAAATTTAATATCAATCAGCTTAAATCGCTTTTCGTCGTCGGATTCTGCTTTAACACAAGCCCGAAGACCTTTTCTATTTATCAAAACCAAAGTTTTGGCATATGTGTAGGAGCAAACACTCCAGAGGCGTCTGCTGTGTACGAGCATGCGCCTAACGACACGGAAATGATTGACAGAACACGACAGCTGAAACGACTAATTGGAGGATTTAAAAAGTACTCCCCCAAACTTGTGACCATTTCAAGATCTATGCGTGATGGATACACACCAAGGAAATACTTTAAACAAATCGAAGGAGATATGATCGATATATTAAATAGTACATGGAATAATGATGTGAAAGTACATTATGATATGGATCTGTTAGGAGGACAAACAGGCTGGGCATTTAGGTACGATCCGGACGCAATTCTTAATATGTGGCACAAGTGATGAATATGTGGGGGGGGGGGGGTTGCTGAAAATATGTTTATTTTTGCAGGAGAAAATATTTAATTAAATGTATGAGGTACAGCTAATGAATATATGTTTATGCTTCAAAAAAATAAATCAAAATTATTTACAAATAGATAAGTTTAAGAAAATGTATTTGTCATTTATTTTGGATTTTATTCGTATTCTTAATAACAATTTACTACATGTTTTATTATTTATCAATGTCATTCATTATTGTAGCCATTTTTAATCTTTGATGAAAGTTTTGCATTTTGTTGTGTCCTTATATTTTTATTTTATGCGTACATTGTGTCGTGTCCTTAAATATTTTATGCGTACATTGTGTCGTGTCCTTAAATTCCTTTGCCACGCTTACATTCTGTTGAATCCTTATATTATATCATAAGCATTTTCTAAAAGATTAGTTGGTGTTAAAATACTTTACTTATGGTGAAATATTAGAAATAAATATAATAAATGGAAGATATTCTACTAGTTATGATGAAAAGTATTTTCAGGTGGCGACAAAATGAAATATGCTTATAATAATTTAAAAAAAAAAACACTTGATGTAAAACAAACAAACTAAATTGGGCTTCGAAATTAAAATGGTTGCTTTCCCAGCTAGGATTTAATGATGCTAAAAAATAATAAAATCAACGAATAGAGTATACTACTGTAATCACTCTAAGTCTTGGGACAATTGAAATAATTATAACTGAAATAATGTTTATGAACGTGTCGCTAAGCATAAGAACACTGAAAACTACCAATCCTAATAGTGTCCCAAAATACAACAGCATCATACTAAAAAGATCCTTGCTGGATTTTTTTTTGTAAACAAAAACGCCGCTTCAAATGAAAACTTTCAATTTTTCCCGTTAAATCTGCACAGCCTAAAGTTGTTTTGTAGCTCAACAAATATTAAAAAGTCTAAATAGAAGCTTTTTCTGTGAGATGGGCCAATTTAAGAGTAGATCATGTTTTAATTTGTTTTTCATGATATCCATCTTGGACTCGGTTTAAAAATAACCTTGATCGATGCCGAATTCTTCAATGCATCCCTTAGTTTTTGTAGCCGATTGATAAAAACATTTTACGTTTTACTTGAAATTGGCAAATTGTCTTATTACATATATCAAATGTCGAAAATGTTTTAATGATGTTTTTTTAACAATCGGCTCCAATCATAATGAAGGGCTGCATCGACAGATTCGGCATCGATCTAGGTTGTGTTTTACCCGAATCCTAAATGGATCTCAAAAAACAAATTAAAACTATGCTTAGTATGTCATTTTCTCGTAGAAATAAATGTTTAAAAATTCACTTCGAAGTTACCAAAACACACGAAAACATGTGACTCTTTAACCTTATAAAAAGCTTATTAGCATGTTCTAAATAAGTAACTGGAGCTTAAAATTAAATGTGTTGTCTTGAAATCGTTTCAAATACCAGCATTTTTACACCAAAATATGTCCTAAATGGATTGTTTTAATTTTCTGGAAAAAATATATCCACATGAAAACGTTCTATCACCAAAAAATTAAGGTTTAAGCTCAATTCCTGTGGCTGATGTATTTTTAAGCCATATTTGGTGGCTGCTGTCTAGTAATCTCCTACACAGAGCGGTACCGTTCCGTACTCCCACTAATACAAAACGATGAACGTATTGTGTCGAGACAAAATTAGCCTCGTTGGTGCATTTTTGCACAAAAAATGATGGGCTAAATGTATTTATCTATCATCACAAACATTCCTTACCTCCAACTTTTATGTGGATTTCAGCATTGTAATGTTAAACTTAAATCAAATGTTTCTGTTACAAATATACAATAACAATTTACAATAAAGCCAAAGGTTTCCGTGAAGATTCAAGATCTATCATGAGTAGCAAATGCAACCGATTCAATTGCATTTTAATGCATGCCCTTGTTTTTCAAAAACATTTTTTTAATAAATCAGCAGCAGCATACAACTGTGTAACTTTGTGATAAAAACAAACATTATTCTCACCTGACCAAAAACCGTTCAGAACGTCTCAGAAATAGTTTGCTTCGTTGTTAATTTATTTATTTAGTTCGTATTCTTTAACAACAATTCAGTCATGTAACGACGGCCAATTGATCTACCTGCAACTTTCGTGGGAAGGCATAGCCTACCAAATCGGTATACTGATCATGGGGAGGGTGACAAACATTTAAACTACACATTTGACTCCGCCTCAACTAATAGGTATTTTATCAGGCTAGGTATTGACCAATATAGATGAGCGAAATGAGCGATGTTTTAGTTTTCTCTTTTTAATTATTTTTACATTATGAAAATATCTGAATGCAGTTCGACCGCATATGCATTTTCCGTGGTTGAAGAAACACTAGAACAATTTTCCGACTAACAATGTGGAAGAAATGAGAGTCGTCTCGACTGTTAGTCCGATGCTCTACCACTGAGCCACGGGACCTTGAATTTTATTTTATCTATATGTAATCCGATGTGTGCTTTTGCTGTTCGTCTCGCATGGCAAAACAAAACTTTAAAAACTGTTGATGGTTTTTAAGACTCTTTGAAGACCATTTGATTCATCTCATAATTTTTAAAAAGATTTTTGGGTCAAATAATAGCCAGTTCCTACTGAGAAATGCCTGGCCCCAAAGCATATTTACACTTTGTTGTTTCGTTGTATAGTAGATATTCAACAGAAAATATATGAAATGCATTTAAATCTTAATTCAATGGGACTGTTTTGAAAGCAACAAAATAATTAAAAACAATCAACAGTTATTTAGCTTTGTGTTTGATACAACGTTTTGAACGTTTTTTTGTAAGGAGAGAATAATGTTTGTTTTCATCACAAAGTGACACAGTTGTTTGCTGCTGCTGCTGCTGCTGCTGCTGCTGCTGCTGCTGTTGTGTGTGTTATTTGAAAAAGATGTGTTTGAAAAACAAGGAAATGCATTAAATGCAATTGAATCAGTTGCATTTACTACTCCTGACAGATCGTGAACTTTCAGAGAATCTATGGATTTAGTGTATATTGTTATTGTACATTTGGAACAGACATAGTTGATTTAAGATTAACAATACAATGCTGAAATCCACATAAAAATAGGAGCCTAGGCGGTAAGTTCTTTTAGTGACATGATAGATAAATACAGTAAGCAAAAATGCACCAAAAAGCCTAGTTTTGTCTCGACACAGGACGTTCAACGTTTTGTGTTAGTGGGAGTACGGAACGGTACGGCTCTTTGTAGGAGATTACTAGACAGCAGCCACCAAATATATGGATTTAAATACATCAGCCACAGGAATTGAGCTTAAACCTGATTTTTTTTGCTATAGAACGTTTTCTCGTGGATATATTTTTTCCAGAAAAGTAAAACAATCCATTTTGGACGTATTTTGGTGTAAAAATGCTTCATTGGGGCATGTGTCTAGCATATATTAAAAAACACAACATATTTTTGCGAGGGTCAATAAAAAATACACAAGGTTTTGTTTCAATAACTTTTTTGTTAGGACAACTAGGAAGCTGAAATAAAAAACCGAGTCTAGCGTAAACATCGTAGATCCGAATGAGATATGTCATTAAAGGAAATATTTGAATGTAATGTGCTTACCGTGTGAAAATATCCGCACAAATATCAAAATTTTACGATTTTATCCGCCATATTGGAAAGCAGCCACCAAATTCCTCGCTTAAAGTACGTCAACCACCATTTAGGCTGACCCCCCCCCCCCCCCCCCCCCCTGAAATACAGTCAGAACAAAAAGAAACACATAGAAATAGCCAGCCAGTAAACTGTTCCTGAACAATCCACAACAATACACCATGATAATGACCAGGTGTTCATCATTTTAAGGTGGTAAGTTTAAACGTTACACCGGCTATTTCAATACAGAGATTATGCGATTAATATAAGGTAATATTTTGACTTATGCTACAGTACTAACATTTCCAGTCTTGTTGTCTATGTCTTCATTCCAATATTTTTTTTTTGGAATCGCACCCAGTTAGAAACTTAAATATCCCGAAAACCAACAATCAGCTTGATGACACTCACTGATAAATGGGCGGTGCAGCATACGATAAATGCTGTCATGAGAAAGGTTTGTTTTAATTATGACTTCTTCAAAGATTTCGACATAAAGAAAGCATTATAATTTTAGCGTTATATAACTGTACAACTTTATTGTTCTTATCCCGTATTACAGCTGTTATATTTGTCGTGTGTCCAGTCGCCATTTCAGCCAATCAGATGCTTGAGATTTGAGACTGGTTTCCATGCTCAGTTTTATAACCTCCTTCCATGGTGTCTATTGAGGGACCATTGTAAAACTGGTCATGTTTGTTCTGAATGGCCTTTAGAACTATTAATAATCAAACTTATCCTGTCATCAGAAAAAGAAATGATCACAACAAGCGATATTTTATTAAATTGATCTAATTTTATTTGAGATGGACTATGCATAATCGGGAAGTTTACGTCAATATGAAAAATGATTGAGCAGGTAATGTTGTTTATCAAACATGTAATTCCGTTAAAAATAAAAAGAATAAAACATGTCTAACATTTTAACAAAGACATATATTTTGCATTGCGTGTTACATGTATATTCTTAAACATTTTCATGTCTGATTCTGCTCTATGTTTTGTAGAATTAGAGTCAATATTACAAGAAGATAAAGAACATTTCATTGTTACTGTTCTCCAAAGTTTTCTTCTTTTTTTTTGCATGTCAACAAATATTTTGAGGCACAGTCACAAATTACAGATCTTTAAGTTCTTCCAACATTTTATTTGGATGAATATTCATGGATAATTAACATGTTCGTTCGTTTGCAAATAAATATATTTCATTGGTCCGGGCCTCGTTGGCCAATTATCCATGGTTGGAGAATTTCTGTACTCTCTTGTTAAAATTACTGCATTTACCACAATTCATATAAAAAAACAAGAATTATCCCTCAAATTTACTAAATACTGTTGGGGTTGGTCTTGAGAAATGATTAAACAATTCAATCAAAAGCGCTTCCACTTCCACCTCGGCGACCGAAACCTCGTCCACGGCCTCTTCCCCTGTTAAAATCTAGGTCACGATTATTTTTAATCTGAGGCCTCTGTCGGTAGTCCCAGGACTCCCTAAATGTTCTGTCATCGTTTTCTATCTCATCTTTGTTATGGCCATGGTTGTATCTATCATAACACATTTTTCGAGGACGTCGATCTAGTTTTAAACTCAACATATATTCCGGGGTCGGTGGCGGGGATTCTGTGTGTGGCTTTTTCTTCTCTCCGACTTCTCGCCATCCACTCTGTAAATCACAAAGCATGTTGTTTTCATTGTCTTCCAAAAAGTTTATTAAGTATTCTTAACCACTGCAGCTTAGTAATTTATTTGACCCTTGATCATCTAAATATGCATCACACATGGATCTAATTTTTCAAAATGGGTCGGGCATAGACTTTTTGACTTGAACAACCGCGGCACTAGTAGCTCGACAAGTTAACCAAGTTTCGAACTCGTTTTTTCTGGATTAGTTGGTACTGATTGGAACAAGGTCTGAATTACATTGATCGATTGACCCACAAAACCAGAGGTGTTATAAAAACTCCCAAACCCAATCTTCCGACGACGTTTGGTGACTGTAGCCCGAACTGTTGTTCAGTTATTGATTGAAAACCAACACTAAAATGTTTTCAAAGAGACTGACAGACTTACAACTGCCCTATTAAAGACAGTTACGAAAGAAACTTTTTCGAGAAATATCGTACCACTATCTTGGTGAAGTTTATTAAAATTATCACATGATAAAGTTTTCTAAATGGGGCACGCCACGGGAAAAGGTACCTTCGGTCATATTTTGTGACAGTTTGGTTGTTAATATATTTAGAAATAACTTACAATAATATATTATATTCTCATAACTAAAAAGTGATTTTGTTACATATTTTGTTAATAAAATGGCATTTTTACCGCGAAATGCATAATAATAAATGTCGTCTGCTCAACTTTATGACGTCATTTCAAGAATTGACGTCAACTGTCCGAAGGTACTTTTTCCCGTGACGCGCCCCAAATATATACGTAACATGAATGGTTCTCTTTTTCTATAGTACTGAAATCTATTGGAAAAAAAGGGAAATCTGCATATCAGAATCTGCCACACTCAACAAATACAGCATCCCCACGCAGTCAAAAAGCAGCGAGGAAAGTAGAGCATGTGTTTTTAAGATCAATTTTCAATAAGACACCACAAACAATTAACGAATAAGAGAACTTTTGGGTATATTTATGAACGTCCCGCGGAAAAAAGAAAATTGCCCTTGGTGGTTTCCGTTAAATACAAAATATTTTCTTTTTTTTAAAGACTTAAGACAATGTCGATAATTAAATGTTTTATTCTTACATCATCTGTGCCCCCTTCGAGAAGAGTGTTAACAGCACGGTCTATGTCGTTCTTACTGTCAAAGAGAGCAATCTGTGCTTGATCCTGTGTGCAGCCCGTCAAATCTGTGCTTGATCCTGTGTGCAGCCCGTCAAATCTGTGCTTTATCCTGTGTGCAGCCCGTCAAATCTGTGCTTTATCCTGTGTGCAGCCCGTCAAATCTGTGCTTTATCCTGTGTGCAGCCCGTCAAATCTGTGCTTTATCCTGTGTGCAGCCCGTCAAATCTGTGCTTTATCCTGTGTGCAGCCCGTCAAATCTGTGCTTATCCTGTGTGCAGCCCGTCAAATCTGTCCTTTATCCTGTGTTCAGCCCGTCAAATCTGTGCTTATCCTGTGTGCAGCCCGTCAAATCTGTGCTTTATCCTGTGTGCAGCCCATCAAATCCATGATCTGAAAATAACATACACAGAGACTTCGAAGAGGACTATAACAGACTATTTTTTATGATATCTACAAATTATGTGAAACAATCAACCCCAGTGAATTGTTCAAGATGCACTATCAATTGTAACAAATTATGGTTTAGGATCTAATGCTGACGGTTTCCTTTACAAGTTGGCAAAGATGTTGTCAACAGGACAATGAAGTAATAAGAAAATGCACTATCAATTGTAACAAATTATGGTTTGGGATCTAATGCTGACGTTTACCTTTACAAGTTGGCAAAGATGTTGTCAACAGGAAAATGAAGTAATAAGAAAATGCACATATGGACTCAGATATCACACAATCACTGTCTATATTGTTCTTAGCCGTGTAGTGTAAATCTTTAACGCCTCAAACATAAATGGGGATTTTTAGAAAGTTTGAGCTTTCCACGGTGCTCGATGTTTAGAGGTTTTGAAAGAGGTCCGATCAACTTAAGTAAATCCGTAGAAATATGTGTGTTACTTTTTAATGGACTGTGTAATCGAAATATCTGTATGAATAATCATCGATGTTTCCTATCTAAGCAAAGAAGAAATACGATTTAAGGGACTGACAGGTTTTGAAGTTTGAGATTTGCATGGTATTTTTATAAAGAATATTTAAAACAAACTAGATGTTTTTTTTTGTGAAAAACGCATGTCTCCCCCCTGCGCCCTGGCCCCTGTGACATTGACCTTTGACCTACTGGCGCCCGAATCAATAGGGTTTCTTTTACTCAATAAGGGCTATTACCCTATTTAGTTTGAATGCTCTGGGTCAAGCGGTACTCCAGTTATTTAACAGATAGGGTTTTCACTCTTCGGGGCCCCTGTGACCTTGACCTTTGACATACTGAAACCAAAATCAAGAGGAGTCTTTTACTCAATAAGGACAGCCATCGTATGAAGTTTGAAGGCTCTGGGTGAAATAGAACTCCTGTTATTGAGCGCGAAACGGTTTTCTCTCTTCAGGCCCCTGTGACCTTGACCTTTGACCTACTGACCCCCAAATCAATAGGGTATTTCTACTCAATAAGGGCTATCACCATATGAAGTTTGAATGCTCTGGGTTAAACGGTACTCCACTTAAAAAAGCGGAAACGGTTTTCACTCTTCGGGCCCCAGTGACCTTGAACTTTCACCTACTGACCCCAAAATAAATAGGAGTTCTCTACTCAATAAGGACACCATCGTATGAAGTTTGAAGGCTGTTGGTGAAATAGAACTCCTGTTATTGAGAGGAAACGGTTTTCACTCTTCAGACCCCTGTGACCTTGACCTTTGACCTACTAACCCTAAAATCAATAGGGTTCTTCTACTCAATAAGGGCCATCACCCTGTGAAGTTTGAATGCTGAGGGTCAAACGGTTCTCCAGTTATTGAGCGGGAACGAAGTGTGACAGACGGACTGACGGACCGACGGACAGGGCAAATAACAATATGTCTTCCCAGAGGGGGAGATAATTACCGGGCGAGCTAAACTGCTACTAGGTTTGCGAGTGCTCTAGGTTTCAAAGGTTTACTGTATTTTGAAGAATAAAGAATGCTTACCCGTATAATCATGTTCTGTAACTCCGCTTCATCTAGGACATTTTTACTCGTACTCGAATAGCTTTTTGTTTTTGCAATTTGTTTTGCTGTTGGCTAGAAAAAAAGAATTTAATTTGCTTATTTAATGGCTAATGTGTAATTTTTAAATTCATTTCACAGAAAAGTTTAGTTTGTTAACCTAATTTATCATATTTAGTTACTGAAACTTTTTCTAGTGTATGTCATGTTGCTGCCTGTGGAAATATTTTTAATACTACATCAGGAAATATAGGCATATACCGCTGCAACAGCATATCATTGTTCTGTCGTATCTTTAAAAGTTACATTATTCCTAAAGGCTATGAATCAATGAAGCGATATTGTATATCCCAACATATTCATGGTCTTACATTTATGGTTATTTTCATACAAATCTATTTCGGCAGTTTAAAAACTTGCATTTCAAATTTTAAAATTAATGTTAGTTGCTGAAAAAAGCTACCTTGATGGTACTTCTGGAATTTCGAACTGTACTGATGTTCGGTTTATACTGTGCAATGACGAACGGAGACTGACCTTAATGTTGCATTAACAAAGTTGCGAGTTTAAAATTAAAGCAGCTTCTGAAACCTACAGTAGTTTGGATTGTACTATTCACAATTTCAGATGTGTAGGTAGGTATACTACATACAACTTACTATCACATCTGTGTTGTCAAAATCTTAAGTCGGAAAATCTTCAGTTGCCGTCTTACTCATCTTACATCATTTTTACATATTTGTTATGAAATCTAGAAAATTTGTTTTTAGATTGGGTCCTTAGAGGAAGGTTTTACACTCAATGAAAATTATGATGTGCAAATGACCTTTAAAAGACAGTGATTATTTAGCGGGTAGTTTGTTTTATGTATGGAGCATGTGCTTTCATGGTTTGTCTTTCCTTTCCTTGTCTTGTATTTTAACTATTTACTTCATTGGTAGGATCAAAATTATAATCACCAACAAGTATTTAATAAATTTAATTAACATCTTCTAGGTATTTAGTATGTAGAATATACAGTGAATCGCAAACTTTGTAGCCCTTATGTTAAGATCGTCTCGCTATTTAGAGAATAATTAAATTTTAATACTATTCCGGGATTTAAGCTTGAAATAAAAAAAAAACAGGGATATTTTGCTAGATTTTATATTTCATTGGGGGTTATACGAAAAACAAAAGTGAAATATCCATTATAGGAATAATCACAACCAGCAGACATAGCCTATCTTCACGGTTAAAAAGAAGAGAGAAGAGAGCATGTTAAACAAATTATCAATTTCAAAATAGACGCCACAAACAATTTTCAAAAATGAGAACTCGATGGGTTACCGCATTGGAACAGTCAGTACTAAATCAATTTGACTCTGGAGGTTTAAAACAGATCCTAGGGTGTAGCAACTTCACACTTGCCCCAAAAGGTTCTCCCATTAACAACAAGTTATTTTGGTGAAATAATCACATTAACATCAATTCGACAATATGCATGAAAAAGCAAACAAACATATAGAACATACGAAGCTAATAGCATTGTCAAGCAAAATTGCGGGTACTTAATAACATTACCGAGACCAGAGCCCCTGTAGTAAAATCACCAAGAACACGATCTAGGAATAAAAGAAACAAATCGAGCTTCTTGATTCCTTTTTAAGATTTCTCTATATACCCGTTACCGATGTCCTGCAGTGATCGTTACGTATATCAGGGCTATCCGATCAACCTTTTTTGGGGTTGTCCCGGTTAGCTCAGTTGGTTGCGTCTCGGGAATTGCAGGGCTAGGCGCTGTCGCCGTGACGGTGCGGGTTCGCTCCCAGCTAGAGGCAATATCATTTGAAATTCACAGTAGCGCTATTTGTGCAGTGTGGCGGCCGTAAAAATGTCTCCCCGTATATATAGTCAGTACTGTTATCAGTAAAATAACCCGTTACCGATGTCCTGCAGTGATCGTTACGTATATCAGGGCTATCCGATCAATCTTTTTGGGGGTTGTCCCGGTTAGCTCAGTTGGTTGCGTCGCGGGAATTGCAGGGCTAGGCATTGTCGCCATGACGGTGCGGGTTCGCTCCCAGCTAGAGGCACTATCATTTCATAAACTCCAAAACCCCTACTCCGTCGTGACACCAAAGAGGTACGCATAAAGATCAGCTGTAGATGGGTTAATCATCCGGCATGCAGAGCGCTGTGGAATATCGGTAACATTTCTTTTGAATTTACAGATGGTATTGACGAATACGAAAAAATGACAAAAATATAAACAGTAAGCAATCTTTTCATGTAACAATTTTCTTTGTAAAAAGAAAACAAATATACACAATTCCTTGATAATTTTAAAACTTTGATCAATTGTAGAAAAAACAAATTTTCGAAAAAGTATTTTACTGAAAAGAAAATGAAATTTTACGTAAGTGCTTTATCACTTAATAATTATTTCAAGGCATGATTTTGGGACATAATCTACACAAATGGTAATTTTATAATTCATATGTAAGCTATAATTAAAGGTTTTCGGTTATAAGCTGGATAGAGATGAATATATTAAAGGTTTACTTTTTGGAAACAATTAGTAAAGCAAATACTTACGTCTTGCACACGAGAACAAACATTAAATCCAGCAGCACGCGAATCTAAGGTAATAAATAATTATAAATATGTGTTATATGCGATTCTCGGTGCATGTGTTAGTAAGCATAATAATTAATATTTGACTGCTTGTATTGAATGCAATTTTATCATCAATATGACAGAGATTCAGACGTATTATAGTTGTATGTGTTTTACTTAAAATGCAGAATGTTCTTATGTATCTCACAAAAAGTCATAAAAATGCTTATTATTTCGTTTAGCAAGAATCGTGAAATACCTACAAAATAAAATGTAACGGAATTTATACCGACAATCATAACGCTAAGTGATAAAAATAAATGTATAACCTCGTGGAAGAAACATCTGTTCCGCCCAAAAGTGTTTCTCACCTGTCTCCTTTAATACAGGGTTCATTGGTTTTATCGCTGCTGTGTCATCTGCACTACAGCTTGTGCTTCCTCAAGTGCAGTAACCATCCTCAAGCATCCAAGTTTTATACCTGACCTAATCATCCCAGCAAGCTGTTTCTCTCTTTCAAATGTGAAACATTTGAGAACGTTGTTTGTTTTAATGTATGAAACATTTCCGTCCACCTTGCTTAGCTTTGGTTTGTACTCTTTAGTACGAATAAACAGTTTCTCACCCTGAATGATAGTTGGATCAAGGGTATTCCTTATTTCATCGATTTCTTGTTCGACTACGGAAATCATTTTCATTTTCTCTAGCTGAGATATAAGATCTTCGTTTTCTTTGGACCTTTTTGTTTGCTTCAGATACAATCTCCTTCTCCACTTTATCAAGGTGATCATTTATCTCCTTTCGAAACTTTCTTATTTCAGAAAGTACTTTGTGTACGAATACTTTGTTTTCTTTCCTGCTGTTTTCTATTTTACTTTTACTTTTGTTATTATCGACTTCAATCCTTTTTATCTGTTTCAATATGTCTTTAAATTCAGAACTGTTTTCGAATTGCTGTGCTAAATTACATATAAACTCCATTTTGCATCCATGGTGATCAGTCACATTGCAGTCGCCACAGGTTACCATGTCATGATTGCGACAGTAATATTTTATGTTTTCTTTTATATGAGTTTTACAGTTTTCATCACTTCTTGACTTATCATGTCCATGCAATACACCCTTGCCAAGTGCACTCATGACATGGTCCCTACATAACTTTCCCGTTGCGTGGTTCTGGAAGCATGTAGTGCACATATTTTCGTCGCAGTCTCTACAGTATCCATCTGCTTGTGTAGACTTGCCTTTGATCTGGCATGGCACACAGGTTCCGTTACAGATTCAGCACGTTTACCAGAAACCTCCATTATGCGCAATTCCCACTTAAGACAACGACTTTTTTCTATCCGTATACTGAAGATAAACCTTAACTTCCTTTACATTAAGGCATCGCCACACTCCTCCCAATTCTATTCATCGATAAAATAAAAATCATCAAATCTCAGTAATGACAAAATGTCATTCAATGAAACTTTGCACAAATGAAGGTTACTAATGTATCTTTATTTTGCATACAGTAAGACAACTTAGAAAAGCAAAGAAACAAAGCTAGACCTAAAAATTCCTTGAATTCTATTTACATAAATTCACAAAAACTAGGCAATGTAGAACATAACTTTAAATTCCCTCGTGAGCGCAATGAGACTGACAAGAAAATGTTGTGTACTTTGTATAAAACTTTCAACAATTAAAAGAGAAATCAGTGATTGTCATCCGTTTACGCGACCAGGAAATTGAAGGTCAAACACACTTTTACTAATACCTCGTAAAGTTTACATAAGTAAATCATGAGGACACAATAAATTGTTGTCAGTATCATATCACTCATGTGGGCATTTAAAATGATGTTTTGTGTTCTTTAGTTTTTGTGAATTTATGTAAATAGAAGTTGAGGGAATTTTTAGATCTCGCTATTTTTCTTTACTTTTCTAATATGTCTTACCATCTGTAAAATAAAGATACATTAATAACATACACTTGTGCAAAGTTTCATTTAACAGCATTTTGCCGTTATTGAGATTTTGATAATTTTCTTTTTATCGATGAATAGAATGGGGAGGAGTGTGGAAGGTCCTTAACATTATGTGTCATTTTACTTGTCCAATAAGTATTTCAGCTAAAAAAGATAAAACGATATCGGTTATACTATATACAATATTGTTAACATGATCCGTCCGAATTAATACACATATTTTTAAGTTTACATGTAATAACTGTAAGTTTATTTTGATAATTTTTGTTGACTTTTAATCAAAACACTCTTTATTTTTAACGTTTCGGCCTTATGGCCTTTATCAAAAATTACAAATCGCTTGTCTACATTTTTTTACATAATTCATGACCGGAAATAATACATAATAAATAATAAACAACGCCGACGTCAACGTCTTCATCATACATTGAAGCGCCAAAAATAATTGTTAGTGTATGCGTGCATGAGTTTGTATTTCCGTGTGCGTGTTTGCGTGTAAGTGTATTCGCGTGGGATTTGTTTATACGCTTGTGTGTGTGTGTTCGTGAGTGTGTGCGTGTGTGTGTTTGTACCAGTGAATTTTAGATATGGACGTGTGTATAAGATAGTTCTTGTGTGTGTTTGTGTGTGCGTCTGTGCATGAGTAAAAGAGTGTTTGTGTTATGAATGCGTGCGTGTGTGTTAACGTGTGTGCGTGTGCGTGTAACTGTATCTGCGTGTGTATAAGATAGTTCTTGTATGTGTTTGTGTGTGCGTCTGTGCATGAGTAAAAGAGTGTTTGTGTTATGTGTGTGTGTGTCAACGTGTGTGCGTGTGTGTGTAACTGTATCTGCGTAAGCGATGTATACCTGGTAGTTCGCCCGTATGTGCATATTATCACGGTTGAGTGTGTGCAAGCATGCATGGGTGTTTGTGCGTGCGTCTGTTCGTTTAAAAGAGTTAATTGTACTTGATAAAATGTGTGTGTACGTTAAAGTGTGCGTGTGTATGTGTGTGTACGTATGGGTAATAAGGTGTTGAGTAAACGATTGCGAACATTTGGTTGTGTTAGTTTGTTTGTGTGTTTGTGCGTGTGTGTAGTTACTCTGTGTGTAGATGCGCATATGGGCGTGTGTGTGCGCATGTGTGCGTGTGTGTGCGTGTATTTTTTGCAAGATTTGTGCATGTGTGCGCGTTCGTGCCTGTGCTTATCTGCGTGCGTGTTATGAAGGTTTTGGGTGCGGTATGTATGTGTATTTGTGCGTGCGGATGTAATGTGTAATTTTGATCATTCATATTTGGGTGTTTGTAATTGCGTGTATGCGATAGTAAGTGTATGTTGGAAAAAATATGAAAAATTATTTAAACATATTATTACTTTGGTTGCTTTCACATCTGTCCAAATAGTGACTGTAAATATATATTAATCTAAAATAGTGTTAAATTGAGAATCTTGTTATTATTTTGAAAAGAAATTATCTGTTATATCACTTCGTTTGCTTCTATATTACAGTTCTTCATCATCGCCCTATTTATATTCACGCCATAGAACTCCCAATCTAGCCTTCCTGTTTAATCCTTGCGGCACTTCTGTTTGTAACTTCTCAATCCACTGTAGCTCTTTAATCTGTCTATAATATCTTGAATTATCTTTCATTCTTTCCAACACTGTTACTCCCATGTCTCTCTCTGTGTGTCCATATGATGGGAGTAACAGTGTTGGAAAGAATGAAAGATAATTCAAGATATTATAGACAGATTAAAGAGCTACAGTGGATTGAGAAGTTACAAACAGAAGTGCCGCAAGGATTAAACAGGAAGGCTAGATTGGGAGTTCTATGGCGTGAATATAAATAGGGCGATGATGAAGAACTGTAATATAGAAGCAAACGAAGTGATATAACAGATAATTTATTTTCAAAATAATAACAAGATTCTCAATTTAACACTATTTTAGATTAATATATATTTACAGTCACTATTTGGACAGATGTGAAAGCAACCAAAGTAATAATATGTTTAAATAATTTTTCATATTTTTTCCAACATACACTTACTATCGCATACACGCAATTACAAACACCCAAATATGAATTATCAAAATTACACATTACATCCGCACGCACAAATACACATACATACCGCACCCAAAACCTTCATAACACGCACGCAGATAAGCACAGGCACGAACGCGCACACATGCACAAATCTTGCAAAAAATACACGCACACACACGCACACATGCGCACACACACGCCCATATGCGCATCTACACACAGAGTAACTACACACACGCACAAACACACAAACAAACTAACACAACCAAATGTTCGCAATCGTTTACTCAACACCTTATTACCCATACGTACACACACATACACACGCACACTTTAACGTACACACACATTTTATCAAGTACAATTAACTCTTTTAAACGAACAGACGCACGCACAAACACCCATGCATGCTTGCACACACTCAACCGTGATAATATGCACATACGGGCGAACTACCAGGTATACATCGCTTACGCAGATACAGTTACACACACACGCACACACGTTGACACACACACACATAACACAAACACTCTTTTACTCATGCACAGACGCACAAACAAACACATACAAGAACTATCTTATACACACGCAGATACAGTTACACGCACACACGTTGACACACACGCACGCATTCATAACACAAACACTCTTTTACTCATGCACAGACGCACACACAAACACACACAAGAACTATCTTATACACACGTCCATATCTAAAATTCACTGGTACAAACACACACACGCACACACTCACGAACACACACACACAAGCGTATAAACAAATCCCACGCGAATACACTTACACGCAAACACGCACACGGAAATACAAACTCATGCACGCATACACTAACAATTATTTTTGGCGCTTCAATGTATGATGAAGACGTTGACGTCGGCGTTGTTTATTATTTATTATGTATTATTTCCGGTCATGAATTATGTAAAAAAATGTAGACAAGCGATTTGTAATTTTTGATAAAGGCCATAAGGCCGAAACGTTAAAAATAAAGAGTGTTTTGATTAAAAGTTGACTAATGTTTATATCCCTTAGGATATTTGAAAGATGAATTTTTGTTGAATTATATTACAGTTTCTTAAAGTTCATCCATAATTATAAAATCAGCTTAACCCTTTCGCTGCCGTAACGTTATTTAAAAGATGCCAAACGTTATTTATGACGTCGCAGCTACAATGCGACGACAATTATTATTCGCGCGTTAAACGTTAATTAATTACTTGTTGTTTCTGTCACTGTACTAATTCGACCACAGGCATTAAAAATGAAGTGGTTTGCTATTTGGCGCCTATTAATTTTCAAGTTGCAGCGATCTGTTGCTGAACAAAGGAAGGTTTGCGCCATCTTGAAAACGCTGTTCGGCTACATATTAGCAGTAGCATATAAAACAATGAAATGCACACAAGTCCATATGACTTTGGTGTCGGACCATAATATTTAGCGTTGTTATTTATTTGAAGAAATTAGATATCCTTTTATCATGCGGGATTTTGGTAACAGTGTACGTCGAAAATCTGAGTACCTTTTTCTTAAGGCGTGTGACAACGCGGAAATGTTACCACTTCTTTTTTATAGACACTTCTTCAAACGTAAAGTTCTCGCATTAAGTACAAAATTTTGAGTAATATAAGTACGCTGGGTCTGGACGAAAAAACATTGAAAAGAAAAACGAGCCCAACCTTGCTTCAATTCTCAACTTTTTTCGGGTCACTTTACCGAAGAAGTTCATCGTAACGATGCAATGTTCAGACTAACGCTTTACACACAATAAGAGAAAAATTTAAGCCCGTCTTACAACAACAAGGGTGTTATCTAATAATTAAACTATCGACGGAGATCTAAATATATAGAAATGAATTATTTACCTTCCCCTGTTCTCACACGCCGCCATTATGAAAAGGTTCTCTGAGGTACACTTTTATCGTACAGTGCCTCATAATTTCACCAAAACACAGGTCTTCAAGTATGTTTTATTTTTTTCTATTAATTGCTTAATTTATGAGCATATGATGATGGTGATGATGACGATGACGATGATGATGACACAAAGTTTTTCTAAAGTGGTTTGTGGCGTGCTGTCCCGAAATTTATCTTCGGCGGGTGCGATTGGGAGTATTATAGATGTATTTGGGTGTTTTTCCATATTTTCTATGCTTTAGGTACTTCATGCTGATAGACAAATTAATTCAGATTTGATGTATCAAAACAACATACTGTAATAGTTTGGTTACATGAATGTATATTTTTACATGATAAACATACTTTTGAGCATGATAGTATTTCTTAATTTCGCTAGAAATAATGATTTTATGTTCATTAATATATTAAATTATTCTGCCATAATTTCGCTTTGAATTGTGAAAGACTGCCATAAATTTTATTTCAAACATTTACTCTATATATTTTCATCTTTTATGTACATTAACTTAGGCCAGACCTTTTATATTTTTCGTCTTACAAAAATCCTGACTGTATTTTTCTAAAATTGAAAAAAAAATTCAATTTCGGATTTTTTTTATTACGACCGTACCCATTTGGTATTTAAACCTAAAAAAGAGAGTGTTTAGTGAAAAAGTTGGGACAGATGGTACAAGGCTTGACGATTACTTGTGGCTACACATGAACAGAAGTCTTAATCACACAATTGCAGCATAAAAATATTTTTTTTAATCCTATTTACAAATTTTATCCTGTAATATATTGTTTTGTCAGTATTAAGAGGTAATCTAAATAAAAGCAAACTTGTACAAAAGAGGTAGGTTTGAAAGTTGATTATAAATGACAGTCACATCTTTATCTTTTTTTTATTTCGACCTACCCTACTCATTTTTTTTTTCAAGAAAATTCTCGTAAGACTAAAAATAAAAAAGGTGTGGCCTTATGAACACATTTAAAGATATATATGTAAATTATCTGATTCTGTAAGGAATCATTACAAAATAGTAATTTAAAATTTAAATACATCTATATTTATATCATAGTTACACGTAAAGAATCAAAAAGTAAGATTCTGCTTTGAAATTGGGACAATTAAAGAAGAAATGAGAAGCTAAGTTACAGTTGCAACACAATACGAGATAATAGCCTAAGCCGATGGAGAAAAGGGTTTATTTTGTTACATTGATCAAGTTTCTTTTAAAGATTTTCTTTTAAATCATGCAATATTGATAACTCGGATTTATGACGTAAGCTTCAAATGTCGAAAAGGCTAATCTAATTCCCGACTTCCCTATTATAGTTTGCGTAGCTATCATGGAGCAAAGCGCCACCCCAGTTGTCAGTTAGTTACAGCGCACATGCTTATAGGGCACATCGATCTAAAAATTTTCAACCCTTATTTGGAATCGTCAAACATTTATATGTTATCATACATTTTCGCCGGTGATTCCTGATGTTAAAAGTTACAACAATCAGTAACAAAAATATAAGATGACATGGTAAGAAATCCACAAAAACCTATTCGAATCATTCTCACTCCGAAACGTTTTGTATTTTGTGAAAGTTTAATCATATGGCAGAATCCGAGGTTTGAGAACTTAAAACATTCTATCAATCCTCTCTTCTTAGAAATTGTTAACGACTTGGACGAATTCAAGAACTCGTGCGTAAAGTCTTTTACATCATACATCAATTTGTCTAAATATCTCCCTGAAAACCCCAGTACAGAGCCATCGGTGATCGATCGGTAGTTTTTTTAGCAAAATAATGGAGTGAACCGATGACAAGGGTTTTATCACCGATATCAACTATTGGTCACCTGTTTGCCACATATCAATTGTTATTGGGGAAAGATGAGTTTCGTCGGTGAAAAATAACCGATCGGGATGTTTAGACATGTTTAAAATTCTCGATCGGTGAAAATATTATACAAATAACCGTTCGACAACTTGTCTATAACCGATCATCACCGATCAACAACCCGTCTACAACCGATTTCACAGATCGACAACCTGTCTACAACCGATATATCCGATGGGTCACGGATAAGCAACCGATCAACTAATACTTGCCACCGATAGAACAAAAAAGATGAGAATTAATGTTAACCAGCAACCCATGAAATATCTATTTAAGCGATGAACACTTGTCAATCACCGATGGCTGGTTACACAGAAAACCAGAAATAAAATAACGCATGACAACCGATCAAAACAGCGACTAAATTAAAATAAAACAACCGATTGGGCACCGACCGTCTGTGTAACTGGGGCCTAACATATTTGGGCACATAAAACTGGTTGAAAGACGCGAATCCAAGGTATAGCCATGTTTGCGAAATAACGCAATGTTGAGTGACAAAACGAGATTTGTCGTTATTATTTCATTTCTATATTACGTATATATGGCTGAATTTACCGTTCTGAAATGTTGAAGTTCCTGTGTGGACTTAGTTTATCTTAAACGAGTTAACGGGAAGTTGACATAGAGACATATTCATAGAGGTTGACTTTTTCAAGACTGCATAGGAAAGACACAGTTTTGAGGGAAATATAAATAGTTTTCCTATTAAAACATTTAACAATAATAATAGATTTCTAATTTCGTATCCCATCTGCGCGTACTTGACCATGATCATTACTCGCACTGGTTTTTCATAAAATTAATGGGAATTTCTGTTTTAATCAATTCGTTTCCAACGTAACGTCAAAATAATTTGAACGTACGTTAATGGCGGGAAATCATTTCATATAACGGGATTGACTTATTCTGACGTCACGTAAATGAGTCGAAAATGTGTATAAACAACTGTTATGGGATGAAATTGGTTTAACATGTAAATAGACAGAAAGAAAACTGACTATAATAGGGAATTCCAAAATTGGCCCAGATTGGCCCGTCGGCACTGAACGTAGTTTATAAGATTGGCCCAGATTGGCCCATCGGCACAGAAGTGGTTAATGTGTTTAATGTTAAACACAAATAATAAAATGTACGATTGCAGGCGGGTAATCAGAGTAGTATTTAGACTCTCGCACAGACACTTAAGAAAATAGACTGGTATTGAATTATTTGTGGGAGTTGACTGACTGCTGTGTGAAGCCTTGAATACTTGAAGTCAGTAACAATTATCACATTATCTCTCAGAGTTTCTCTCTAGGTAGTCAACCCTATTTGCGCTGAGTTGTAGTTTAAATTTGATATAAAACCAAGCAAATATATACCTTTTCACAAATCTCATTATTCAATTAAAGGCATTCGAAACAGAACAAACGGGACATATATTTATTATTTACTGTTTTACCACCACTAATAATGTCTTGTGCTTTAAAAAAGTAATATATGTATATCAGGAGAGAGAGAGAGAGAGAGAGAGAGAGAGAGAGAGAGAGAGAGAGGGAGAGAGAGAGAGACAGAGACAGAGACAGAGAGAGAGAGAGAGAGAGAGCATGTTTTTATAAGTATGTCAATTCAAATAGGACGCCACAAACAATTAACGAAGAAGAGAACCTTTCGGATACCGCCTTGGAACGGTCAGTGGGGGTTTAAACCAGATTCTTGGGTGCACCAACCTCACACTTTCCCCAACAGCTTCTCGTATCACAAAACACGTACAAGTTGTCTTGGTGAAATAACTCCAACCAACCCATCGGCTGGAGTAAAATCAGCAAGAACACGATGACAGGGATAAAAGAAACGAATCGAGATTCTAGGTTCTTTTAAGAAAAGATTTCCTCATAAACCTTCATAAACTCTTAAACCCCTGCCACCGTCGTGCAACCTAAGAGGTAAGCATAATGATCAACTGTAGATGGGTTAATCACCAGGCCTGCAGAGCGCTGTAAAATATCATGTTGGTAACCTTTTAACCAATTTATCTTAATAATTTCATTGCATTTTATCTAACTTAAAATTCAACAACAGCAAAAACATTAACAAAACCAAGCGCTCTTAATATCCAGTCTTGTGATATCACTATTACAAGGAACATTTTTAATGTTATAAAGAAAATGCGATTCAAATAAAATACTGTTGATACCTCGGATTATAGAATGATGCCTTGTAAAACCGTTAGATCAGTGTCGGAAAAGATACCCCATAATTTTACCCCTCCATAAGAGGTCTTTCTAAGGGATATCATATATAATGGAAACACAAAAGCCATTATTGTACAAATTATCAGAAAACGTCACATTGAAATCGAGTAATGATAAAGGTATTTGTCGAAATTTAAATTCAGTGTTCTTTAGAAAACTAAGTTCAATTAACAGTCCTAAAAACTTTCCGTTTTCTTTAAACAAATCGAAGAATAAAATTTAAATTTAATATTAGTATAATTTAATTGTGCCTTTTAAAATATAAAACAATTTTGTATGATTGAAGCTGTGGCGTAATTTGTTGGCATGCTCTGATTTGTGAAATCAGTGCTGTGGCGTAATTTGTTGGCATGTTCTGATTTGTGAAATTAGTACTGTGATGTAATGTGTTGGCATGCTCTGATTTGTGAAATTAGTGCTGTGATGTAATGTGTTGGCATGCTCTATTTTGTGAAATTAGTGCTGTGATGTAATGTGTTGGCATGCTCTGATTTGTTAAATTAGTGATGTGATGTAATGTGTTGGCATGCTCTGATTTGTGAAATTAGTGCTGTGATGTAATGTGTTGGCATGCTCTTATTTGTGAAATTAGTGCTGTGATGTAATGTGTTGGCATGGTCTGATTTGTGAAATTAGTGCTGTGATGTAATGTGTTGGCATGCTCTGATTTGTGAAATTAGAGCTGTGATGTAATGTGTTGGCATGCTCTGATTTGTGAAAATAGAGCTGTGACGTAATGTGTTGGCATGGTCTGATTTGTGAAATTAGTGCTGTGATGTAATGTGTTGGCATGGTCTGATTTGTGAAATTAGTGCTGTGATGTAATGTGTTGGCATGCTCTGATTTGTGAAATTAGTGCTGTGATGTAATGTGTTGGCATGCTCTGATTTGTGAAATTAGTGCTGTGATGTAATGTGTTGGCATGCTCTGATTTGTGGAATTAGTGCTGTGATGTAATGTGTTGACATACTCTGATTTGTTTAATTAGTGCTGTGACGTAATGTGTTGGCATGCTCTGATTTGTGTAATTAGAGCTGTGATGTAATGTGTTGGCATGCTCTGATTTATGAACTTAGACCTGTGACGTAATGTGTTGGCATGCTCTGATGTGTGAAATTAGTGCTGTGATGTAATGTGTTGGCATGCTCTGATTTGTGGAATTAGTGCTGTGATGTAAGTGTTGGCATGCTCTGATTTGTTAAATTAGTGCTGTGATGTAATGTGTTGGCATGCTCTGATTTGTGAAATTAGAGCTGCGATGTAATGTGTTGGCATGTTCTGATTTCCGAAATTAGTGCTGTGATGTAATGTCTTGGCATGCTCTGATTTGTGTAATTAGTGCTGTGATGTAATGTGTTAGCACGCTCTGATTTGTGAAATAAGTGCTGTGATGTAATGTGTTGGCATGCTCTGATTTGTGAAATTAGTGATGTGATGTAATGTGTTGGCATGCTCTGATTTGTGAAATTAGTGCTGTGATGTAATGTGTTGGCATGCTCTGATTTGTGGAAATAGTGCTGTGATGTAATGTGTTGGCATGCTCTGATTTGTGAAATTAGTGCTGTGATTTAATGTGTTGGCATGCTCTGATTTGTAAAATTAGTGCTGTGATGTAATGTGTTGGCATGCTCTGATTTGTAAAATTAGTGCTGTGATGTAATGTGTTGGCATGCTCTGATTTGTGAAATTAGAGCTGTGATGTAATGTGTTGGCATGCTCTGATTTGTGAAATCAGTGCTGTAATGTAATGTGTTGGCATGTTCTGATTTGTTAAATGAGAGCTGTGACGTAACGTGTTGGCATGGTCTGATTTGTGAAATTAGTGCTGTGACGTTATGTGTTGGCAAGTTCTGATTTGTGAAATTAGTGCTGTGATGTAATGTGTTGGCATGCTCTGATTTGTGAATTAGTGCTGTGATGTTATGTGTTGGCATGCTCTGATTTGTGGAATTAGTGCTGTGATGTAATGTGTTGGCATGCTCTGATTTGTGAAATTAGTGCTGTGATTTAATGTGTTGGCATGCTCTGATTTGTAAAATTAGTGCTGTGATGTAATGTGTTGGCATGCTCCGATTTGTGAAATTAGTGCTGTGATGTAATGTGTTGGCATGCTCTGATTTGTGAAATTAGTGCTGTAATGTAATGTGTTGGCATGTTCTGATTTGTTAAATTAGAGCTGTGACGTAACGTGTTGGCATGTTCATATTTGTGAAATTAGTGCTGTGACGTTATGTGTTGGCAAGTTCTGATTTGTGAAATTAGTGCTGTGATGTATTGTGTTGGCATGCTCTGATTTGTGAAATTAGTGCTGTGACGTAATGTGTTGGCATGTTCTGATTTGTGAAATTAGTGCTGTGATGTAATGTGTTGGCATGCTCTGATTTGTGAAATTAGAGCTGTGATGTAATGTGTTGGCATGCTCTGATTTGTGAAATTAGAGCTGTGATGTAATGTGTTGGCATGGTCTGATTTGTGAAATTAGTGCTGTGATGTAATGTGTTGGCATGCTCTGATTTGTGAAATTAGTGCTATGATGTAATGTGTTGGCATGCTCTGATTTGTGAAATTAGTGCTGTGATGTAATGTGTTGGCATGCTCTGATTTGTGAAATTAGAGCTGTGACGTAATGTGTTGGCATGCTCTGATTTGTGAAATTAGTGCTGTGATGTAATGTGTTCGCATGCTCTAATTTGTTTAATTAGTGCTGTGACGTTATGTGTTCGCATGCTCTGATTTGTGTAATAAGGGGTGTGATGTAATGTGTTGGCAAGCTCTGATTTGTGAAATTAGAGCTGTGACTTAATGTGTTGGCATGCTCTGATTTGTGAAATTAGTGCTGTGATGTAATGTGTTGGCATGCTCTGATTTGTGAAATTAGTGCCGTGATGTAATGTGTTGGCATGCTCTGATTTGTGAAATTAGTGCTGTGATGTAATGTGTTGGCATGCTCTGATTTGTGAACTTAGAGCTGCGATGTTAAGTGTTGGCATGTTCTGATTTGTGAATTTGTGCTGTTATGTAATGTGTTGGCATGCTCTGATTTGTGTAATTAGAGCTGTGACGTAATGTGTTGGCATGCTCTGATTTGTGAAATTAGTGTTGTGATGTAATGTGTTGGCATGTTCTGATTTTTGAAATTAGAGCTGTGATGTAATGTGTTTTGCCTGCTCTGATTTGTGTTATTAGAACTGTGACGTAATTTGTTGGCATGCTCTGATTTGTGTCATTAATGCTGTGACGTAAAGTGTTGGCATGCTCTGATTTGTATGATTAGTTCTGTGAAGCAATTTGTTGGCATGCTCTGATTTGTGTGGTATAGTGCTGTGAAGTAATGTGTTGGCATGCAATGATTTGTGTGGTTCAGTGCTGTGAAGTAATGTGTTGGAATGCTCTGATTTGTGTGGTTTAGTACTGTGACGTAATGTGTTGGCATGCTCTGATTTGTGTAATTAATGCTGTGGCATAATGTGTTGGCATGCTCTGATTTGTGTAACTAATGATGTGACGTAATGTGTTGGCATACTCTGATATTTGTTATTAGTGCTGTGACGTAAGGTTTGGCATGCAATCATTTGTGTGGTTTAGTGCTGTGACGTAATGTGTTGGCATGCTCTGATTTGTGTAATTAGTGCTGTAACGTAATGTGTTGGAATGCTCTGATTTGTGTGGTTTAGTGCTGTGATGTAATGTATTGGCATGCTCTGATTTGTGTAATTAGAGCTGTGACGTAATGTGTTGGCATGCTCTGATTTGTGTAATTAGTGCTGTGAAGTAATGTTTGGCATGCAATCATTTGTGTGGTTTAGTGCTGTGACGTAATTTGTTGGCATGCTCTGATTTGTGTAATTAGTGCTGTGACGTAATGTGTTGGAATGCTCTGATTTATGTAATTAATGCTGTGACGTAATGTGTTGGCATGCTCTGATTTGTGTGGTTTAGCGCTGTGACGTAATGTGTTGGCATGCTCTGATTTGTGTAATTAGTGCTGTGACGTAATGTGTTGGCATTTTCTGATTTGTGTGGTTTAGTGCTGTGACGTGCTGTGTTGGCATGCCTTGATTTGTGTGGTTCAGTGGTGTGAAGTAATGTGTTGGCATGCGATGATTTGTGTGGTTTAGTGCTGTGACGTAATGTGGTGGCATGCTCTGATTTGTGTGGTTTAGTACTGTGACGTAATATGTTGGCATGCTCTGATTTGTGTAATTAATGCTGTGACGTAATGTGTTGGCATGCTCTGGTTTGTGAAATTAGTGCTGTGATGTAATGTGTTGGAATGTTCTTATTTTGTAAAATTAGTGCTGTGACGCAATGTGTTGGCATGCTCTGATTTGTGTAACTAATGCAGTGACGTAATGTGTTGGCATACTCTGATTTGTGTAATTAGTGCTGTGACGTAATGTTTTGGAATGCTCTGGTTTGTGTGGTTTAGTTCCGTGACGTAATGTGTTGGCATGCTCTGATTTGTGTAATTAGTGCTGTGACGTAATGTGTTGGCATTCTCTGATTTGTGTGGTTTAGAGCTCTGACGTAATGTGTGGGCATGCTCTGATTTGTGTAATAAGTGCTGTGACGTAATGTGTTGGCATGCTCTGATGTGTGTAACTTGAGCTGTGACGTAATGTGTTGGCATGCTTTGATTTGTGTGGTTCAGTGCTGTGAAGTAATGTGTTGGCATGCAATGATTTGTGTGGTTTAGTGCTGTGACGTAATGTTTTGTCATGCTCTGATTTGTGTGGTTTATTTCTGTGACGTAATGTGTTGGCATGCTCTGATTTGTGTAATAAGAGCTGTGACGTAATGTGTTGGCATGCTCTGATTTGTGTAATTTGTAAATTAGATTTGTGAAATTAGAGCTGCGATGTAATGTGTTGGCATGCTCTGATTTGTGAAATTAGTGCTGTGATGTTATGAGTTGGCATGCTCTGATTTATGAAATTAGAGCTGTGACGTAATGTGTTGGCATGCTCTGATTTGTGAATTAGTGCTGTGATGTAATGTGTTGGCATCTTCTGATTTATGAAATTAGTGCTGTGATGTAATGTATTGCATGCTCTGGTTTGTGAAATTAGTGCTGTGATGTAATGTGTTGGAATGTTCTTATTTTGTAAAATTAGTGCTGTGACGCAATGTGTTGGCATGCTCTGATTTGTGAAATTAGTGCTGTGATGTAATGTGTTGGCATGCTCTTATTTGTGAAATTAGTGCTGTGATGTAATGTGTTGGTATGCTCTAATTTGTGAAATTAGTGCTGTGACGTAATGTGTTGGCATGCTCTGATTTGTGTAATTAGTGCTGTGATGTAATGTGTTGGTATGCTCTGATTTGTGAAATTAGTGCTGTGACGTAATGTGTTGGCATGCTCTGATTTGTTAAATTAGTGTTGTGATGTAATGTGTTGGCATGTTCTGATTTGTGAAATCAGAGCTGTGATGTAATGTTTTGGCATGCTCTGATTGCTTTAATAAGTGCTGTGACGTAATGTGTTGGCATGCTCTGATTTGTGTAATTAGAGCTGTGATGTAATGTGTTGGCATGCTCTGATTTGTGAAATTAGTGCTGTGATGTAATGTGTTGGCATGTTATTTCTAATTACTTATAATTTATAACTCATTATTAATTACTTATAATTTACAACTTATCATTTATTAATTGTTCCCGTTTTCTCCTTTGTTGGCGGCAACCTGAACGGAGATGAGTGACGAAAAGGTTTGTTATTTTCTTTCCTATTAATTTTACGTAGAGTTGTCTCTTCCTGGGGGGGGTCACAAGTTTTACACTGAATTATATCTTGAAAACCTCCAATATCTTCTGGTCTACGACCAAAAGGTCTAGAGTTTTATAGTTGGTATTTTGCATTTACTAGTGGTTTGTTAAAATTTATACTACCCTGGTGGTCAAAATCTAGCCAATACTAGAGGATTACTGAAGGATCAGATGAGCGGCCCAGCAGCCTCAGCTTCCTCTTGTTTATTTTTCATCCAGGGACGTAGCTGGGGTGACTGACAAGGGTATGCACTGAATAACTTTGAGGAAGATATACTTAGGATTATATTGCTTTTTAATGCTGTGATCATCTAACATCATTTTAATCCTGGTAACTAATATCTTTAGATTATAACACAACATCAACATAGTATGTCAGGCCATTAATAAAGTTTTAACTATTTTGTAATTAATGTTTGACACAAAGGTTTGCTATTAATATGCATAGGTTTTGTTTTTGCTCAATCATAGTCAAAATTAAGCATTGGAACCCCATGTAACAAGTGGGCGTGGGCGTGGTCGACGATCTGAATATAAAGTTCACCTTGGATGGCAACACTTCAACCGAAATGCATTCCGTGTAGTAACAAATGCAAAAGGTGGAGGAAATAGAACTATAATTTGTAAAGCTGAAGACCAAATAACTGTTGAGCAAATCATTGAACAAGGGAAAAAATGTTTTTTAAGGATGGCAAAAGTTACTTTGGTGATTTAAGTTCCATGTCAGTTACACTCACTGACCCCAGAGGTGAAGAGATCTCGCAGTTTACAAATTTAGATGGTGAACCTTGTTCTTACACAGAGTATCTGACATCAAGTGGGCTGTACCGATCACAGTGTCGTCTTTACTTAAGGACTAAAGTGTTACAGACACCACAGGACGTTAAAAATGAATCTGAAGGACAAACATATCAAGCACACACAAAGAAATCGTATTTGGTCAATAATGAACCAGTGGGCACTATGGATGTCAAGTATGGAAAACTTATGACTCCTGGGGCGAGGCCAATTTGACCCCAAATAGTATAATTAAAAAAATCTTGGTAGATGACTACAAGATGATGCTATATACCAAACACTAAAGCCCCAGGCCTTGCTGTTGTTACAGACAAGAAGATTTTTAAAGTTTATATTTTGAAAATCTATCTTTGCTCCTGTGTCCTATTAAATTATGCAATGGACCAAATTTTGATAAAAGGTCAGCCAAGCATCATTCCTATGAAGTATGGTCGAAATTCGTTAAGTGGTTTAGGAGGAGATGTCCATTAAAGAAAAGTTGACGACGGACTTTAGAACATACGAACACCAGCCAATCACAATAGCTCACCATGAGCATGTTGTGCTCAGGTGACCAAAAAACCACAGGCTCATATATGCTTTAGAGGTGACTATCCTAAAATAATGCTACGAAATTCACAATTGTGTGTACAAAGGGTTTCAATAGTGTAAAAGTATATTTTTAGTCATTTAAAAAAAACTGTTTCACCCTAGGGGCATAATTTAAAGTCTTGAACGATGGGGAACAGTATCTTATAGCCAAAATAATTTCTTCTTGAGAAAAAATATTTTACACTGTGATTTTTTATCCAAGAGGCGTAACTGGATATACTGACAAGGGTACACACAAAATGCCTTTGATCTTAACGAGAATGTACAGTTTTATTTTAAATAGTTACATGTGTAAACAAAAGGGATTTATATCGGTCTTGCTGTGCTTTGAAAAGCCAAATAGAAAATTGAGTTCAATTACCAGTGTATTTTTATACTTGTAATTTATTACTTATTAGGCCTACTTATTATTTATTACTTGTTATTTATTACTTATTATGTAATACTTATAATGTATTACTTATAATTTATCACTTATTATTTATAACTTCTGCTGTGTTCTTGTGGGGGCAGATCCTGGAGAGACATAATATGTAGTAAAAAAGAATTAGTACTTTTGTACATTATTAGTAACATCTGTTATACTGCTATAAATGTACATTATGCCGTTATCTACATAATTATTTTGCATAATAACCTTAACTGGGACATTTTGTGTAGGTGTACATGTATGGCATAACAGTAAATCACAAGCATCTGTGTAAATAGCTAGGCAGAACTTCTTAGTTAATGTGATTGACTTCAGGATCATAACACGATATTAATTCCTCATACAGTCTGAAACCATCCTCTGCGTTACTTGGTGTCTGAAGGTCTGGTTTGAAACAATATACTAATTCAGTGAACACTACACGTTTGTTTTGGGCGAGCATACAATTCCAGGCACAACTCCACGTCATCCAAGTCAACTGGTTTTCCAAGGTCCTGTCCCCCATACAATTCCGGAACGTGATGGAGCACAAATGGTTTACCACAAGGAAGCTCCCGGTACATCTTTTGGGCGCGTATGTTGTGAAAATTCCAGTGGTCTGCTATGCGATCCAGTTCTGCTTGCAAAACATCCATGAGACAAAATCTCAAACATTCTACGTGAATCTACGAGAATCAAACCTGCCACGATCTCGTAAATCTTTCAATTTATTAATCCACCAATGGACTCCCTGTCGCCTTAAGTAACTTCACCACGCTTCAATTCTCTGATTCGACGTACTTTTCCCGTAAATGAAACTTTTCATACCCGCCAATGAGTCCCTGTGATTATAGCGAAGAAGCGGTTGTAAGAAGCTAATATTCGAATTTTCAGTTCCACAATCCCCTCGTATAATTCGTGGAGCACATTTCATTTTCTTAATAGTATTAAGATAATAGTATGCGATACATTTTGGGTCATTGTTACTTGCTCCGACCTCCAGCCATTATTCTACGACTATATCCATCTATAGCCCCATGAATGCAGAACCCAAATGGTTTTAGTTTATCGTAACCGTCTATATGCCAGAACAAATTCGGACCCTTTACATTATACCGTCTTCTCTTTAGTCTGTGGGCTTTAAGGGGTATAACACCTTCCGGGTCTACTTCTTTCATTATACGCATTACTTCATTTCTTTTCACCTTTATTTTATAATCATTTTCCAGACGTCGCCACATGCTTCTGTAGCCAATACACTGTCCACTTAACTGAATTTCGTTTGTAATTATATTCTTAACGTCTTCAAATGGTGTACTTTCAACATTTCGACGGCGAAAGTTGTTTACTTTTAAAATGCGTTTTAAATGCCGAATACTTATGCTGATATTGTGACATCTGTATAATATAAGAACAATTTCACGGTATTTAAATCCCGCGAAAAACATACTCTTTGATCTTCTGAAGTCTGCTCAATGCATCATGACTGTCTGATCGCACATATGAGGTCCCTGTTGCCATAGACAAGTCTATTGTCAACATAAAAGCCAGACAAGGCGACAAAAGCACGGCCGTCGAAATCTGAAAAGAGGAAAGTGGCATGAATCAGAAAAGGATTTCATTAGGTGGATTATATACTATGTTATAGCTTAATTCTCCGGAAATCTATATTTAATTACTCTACAAATGGTACATATGAGGTATTACATATTCTAAACTATGCTGTTGGAGATCTCAAACGCTTGCTAAATATACTTCAGTCGGCTTTCTATGTTAGTATTTAGAATGCATTATATAAGTACTTGATTTGAAAAAGCAGACTTCTACTCCTCATCTTATAGCTTTTGAGGGGTTATATGGTGTATGGTATTTAAAATATGTAGTAAAATAGAGTAAGAACTATTGAATTGTTTTTAAATAAAACTACAGAATTTTTAGGTAGACACATCATTTTATACTCATTTAGCAGCACCTTTATATGTATTATTTTTAATGTACTAAATGTATTCTCAAAATTAAGGTTATTTTTTACATAATTTTCATAAGGAATACTCACACAATCAATTTCGATGAAACAGGGAAGCTTCATTCCATTTCTGTGAAAAATAACTGTACGTCTTGTTCACAAAAGAGCATGCTCTCGAATGATGCACCCGAAGCCATGCCAAATAAATAATAATTTATAAGTAACAAATAATAACTTATAAGTAATAAATTATAACTTATAATTAATAAATAAATGATAACATATAAATAATAAATGCTCCTCCAGGGCTTCCGTACATTACTGAGAAATAAGCAACAAACTTACCTGAAGCGATTGATTTCGCGTGTGCAAGACATTCTAAAGTCATGTGGTTTAGCCACCCTGTACAAGAGGGCTTCATCTGTGTTTGAGTGTATTAAAGCCAACAAATAATTTTATTACAGTTTATTACAACGGCAAGAAATTTGCAAAATATACATTTTATTACTATGAAGACAAATCGGCTATTATTCATAAAACGAATTTTAACTGCAGCAAAGTTGAAAACTATTTAAAAGGTATCGAGTATTGAGTTGTGAGGCATTAGCACAGACATTCTGAAACTTGATTTAAATTGTATCATGTAATCTGATAAGCACGGCAATTTCTTTGGCAAGCTACAGTATTTAAACTTTTATTCCAAAAGGTCATGTGAAAACACCATCAAATCTGCGACGACTTTGTGCTCATGTGACTTGTACCGGAAGTTAGCTTTTCTCCAAGAATTAGTTCTCGGAACAAGTTATAAACCCTTCTGTTCACTACAAATGCAAACATTATGAAAACACCCTGACCTGCATTTAGAAGAATGAAGATGTAAGAGAGAACAGGATGGTTTAACCAAACATTTATGATGCCAAATATCCATGTAGCGCCGGTTATGGTTGATAATTTGACAAACACAACAATATCATTGCGCTCTTTTTGAACGTTCTTTTGTACAGATGGCATTTTCTTTATTTTTACGACAACATAAGTGAACATTCCAACGTTGGCGAGAACAACGAATATAACTGGAATACAAAACGTGAATATAATCATGGTTTGAGATGATATATAACAGGCTTTACTTCCATAACCAACGTTTCCAAATATAGCGTGTGAAACCACGATATTTATAGAAACAAATATGGCTGCCATAAGAAAGGCGTAAACATGATAGAATGCAAATTTCTTCTTGCTACCACTTTGAGACAGAACTTGTACTTTTGTGAGAACTTGAAACATGTGATACGTACAGACGTTCATCCAGAACATAAAACTTAGCAACAAGTAGTGGACAAGAATACCAACAGCCTTACACGCAATTGACCCTTCCTTAAGACCGCCAACACTGGCCACTAGAAACGTTATTTGTGCAAGCATCAAAACTAATACTAGAGACATGTTGTTCTTCCCTGGAATCGAACGTCTCAGAACAACAAAGAGACAAAATGTTGTGAAAGTACAAATTAAGCACAAAATAGAGCAAGACAGACTCACAATAGAGACGATGACTTCTGGCGAAAAGCCAGAATTTGCTTCTGTACCAAAAACCTGCAGGAACTGTTCGTATATTTTAGCGCACATTGCAATAGTCGTCTCGTCTATAAAGTAAAATTTATGACTATCGAGTTGGTAATTTCCTAATTCAAAAACTAGTCCGTCATCGGAAACTATCCAATCAATATCTCTTTTAGAGACCTTTACTTTTGGACAAGGATCTAAATGGAGCACGTTTAACTGCAAGGCATCAGTAGGACATGTTCCTAATAGATCCCTTCCCCTTAAATGAAGAAACCGAGCTTGGAGTTGTTGTTTATCATCTGACTTACTGATCTCGTACTCTCTCAACAATAATGGCAAAGGTAAAACAACAAAAGTGTCCGATAAATCGGAATAACTGTCCGATTTCGGATATAAAGTTTTCTCATATATGGATAGATAATCATCTTTGACTAAAATACTAAATTCAAGTTTTCCTCCGGGCAGGAAAGGCACTTGAATCGTAAAGACTGTTTTGTGTAAATCTAAAACTTGCTCAACAACTGGTTGTGTCATTTGAGAATGATTGTAATGTAATTGAATACGCACATCGTAGTAAAGTAGCTTTGAATTCAGAACTAATGCTGAAGAAACGTTAGCCACAAATAAATCAGTTTGATAAACTATTTGAATTCCGCACATGTTGTCGAAAATGGTTCGATATATGTACTGAATGACCTCTTCTGCAACCAAGTAGGCTTCTTTTGTTAGGAGGGAACGTTTCGGTATGAGTCGTAAATATGACGTGTAAACAACATCTGATGTGTCTTGGGGCACTTCGATGCATCTTCCGTTTTGAAGCGACGTTATCGGTGAACAAAATAAATCTTTACACGTTTCCTGCAAAAGAGAGAATGCTTTTTTCGTTTTCGGTAAACACAAAAGTAATAAACTCTCTGTAAAGGCAAAATGCAGGTCAATCAAACTTTGCACAAATAATCGTTATTAATGTATCTTTAATTTACATACGTTAAGAAATGTAGATAGACCTATACATTCCCGAAGTTTCTATTTACATAAATTCACAAGGACTTAACAACACCAACATTATTTTAAATGTCCACATGAGTATAATGATCCTGACAACAATACACAATGTTTTGCCATTTTGAAAGAACTTTTAATTATGAAGAGATAAGTAACTTTTGTCACCCATTTACGCGACTAGGAAGCGACCATGAAATTCAAGGTCAAACACTCATATAAATATCTCATATTGTTTACATATGTAAGGCAACAGGACGCAAGGACGCAAGATATTGTTGACAGTATCATAGTACTTGTGTGGCATTTAAAATGATGGTTGTGTTGTTTAGTTGTTATTTCTTTCGAAATTTATCAATAGAATTTTAGGGAATATTTTGATCTACTTATTTTTTTCTTTACTGTTTTAACATGTCTTAAAATATGCAAAATAAAGATGCATTAATACCATTTATTTGTGCAAAGTTTCATTGAACGGAATTTTGTCGTAAGAGAGATTTTGATATTTTTTTAACGATTCACGTCCAATGATGACTGTAGACGACCCTTAATATGCAAAAGGATTCAATGGTTTAAAAGCGTCAGCGTTAAGTGTCTAATCAATACATGTTCAAAGTAAAAAAGTAACATTCTTGTATACCCGTTGGGAAGTGTCTACTTCAGTCATGTTTTGCCACTGACCGTTCCAAGGGGGTAATCCCTCGGGTTCTCACTGTCGTACTTGTTTGGGGCGTATATTTTTAAACTTATTGTATTACCTTGCTCTCTTCTCCTCTTTTCTGTTTGGCTGTGTGAGAAGGCTGTGTCTGCTGGATGTGGACATTTCTGATATGTATATTTCTCTTTTTTGTATAATGTAGGGTAGAGAATCGTAAAATTTGGTCATGGGGACGATTAAGATTATTGTAAATAATTACCCTGTACAAAATTTAACGTCAAATAATCGTTTCCGAAAAGTATAGTTTGATTTAAATAACTTCAATAATGTTAGAATTTTGTGCTTATATTTGTCTGTTTGAAAACATTATCTAACTAACTTACATTGACTCGATCATAAAGCTGGTCTTTTGAACAATTACTTGTTCGTTCGAAAATAACTTACAGTGAATCGATCATAAAGCTGATCTTCTGAACAATTATTTGTTTGTTGTGAACTGTCCTTGGGAACTTCAAAAAGCACGTTCATGAATGAAATTTCATTGCTAAATTCCTTAATTGTTGAAATCTGTGTCGCGTGGCATAAGCTTTGGTCATGTGTAATTCCGTTACAAGCACTACAAAACACATTTTGGAACACATGCATATTCTCTACATGTGATCTATACAACTTGCACATGAGTTCAGCATTTCTGTCGTATTGGTTCCACATGCCTGTTACATTGCAGTCGGATATTGCGGGACTGCAGTAATTCAATTCTTCCTCTGTCTTAAACTCTATCCAACATGAGCCTTGTTTAAATACAGCACTTAAAATGTTACCTTCCGTATTCAGATCATACGGTAAATACATACATCTAATCTGGACTTTCAGATATTCTACATCAGCGTCAGTCAAGTTATGACAGTATGCACAAAACCGGTTTCTGTAAAGATCTAGAGTTCCTTTGTGTACAACAGGGACGACATCGCTCAGTGAAGCTACACCAGTATCATAGATCATTGTGCAGTTATCTCTAAAGATTTGAATTCCATCTTCCGGACAATCGTTATATCCGAATACATTTACATTTCTATTCTTTTCGGTTGGAAATGTCAGTGGAATACAGTTCTTTGTTACTAATGAAGACACATTTTCAGAAGTATTGTTCTTGTTTTTTAAAATTATATCCAGACAGCATGTCTTTGAAATCAAACAGTCCGGATAGTTACATTCACACGGTTCACAGCAACCTCGTCTTTCGGACAAAGTGAGATTCAGTGAAAACTCACACAATGAAATGTATGGACAACTCAGTAACTGCTGGGTAATAGCCCATCGTTCAACCTCTGACTCAAAGTTGGATAAAAACTGTATAGTTTGGTTTTCTTTCAACAAAAGTCCGACATCTACCATCTCTGTTATCTCCAAACCGTTATCAACCGTTTGATTTTCTACACTTACATCTTCAGTAAAGCTTCTCAACAATGGCCATGATACATTATCATAGCCATCGTAATCTGTGTATGCCGATGTTGGATCTGCCCGATAGTTTTCGTCCCAAGACTCCAATTCCCTTCCTAACAGCAAATTAATCGCCACCATTGCCAAAAAACAATAATTCATTTTTAATATAATATGTCCTCATTGGAATACAAACAACTGCCAACGAAATACCATTTCATCAATCCTATTCCGAAATAATGTTCTTCTCAATTGCGGAGAACAGTTGGGATATATGACATTTTACGGTCAACGCAATTTTTCAAATGATTCTCATAGCCTTAATGTTATCTATCCATATATATGATCCAACGTTTATTTCTGGATATTACCAAGCCTGAGTAGGGATGGGAAATTTGCATAATTGGAGTGTTTTGAGAGGGGCGGTTAAGATGTATCGTATGGTTGATTGCAACATTTATATAATTTTAGTTTGGGGTTTCTCCAAATAGACCAAAACTGAATAACTTCTAAAGAAATGTAGTATCTGCATAAACCTTAAAACGTCCAAATGAATTTTATTAATTTTGAGCACAAACATAATAACGTCCAAAGGACTTTAGGGGATTTGTTTTCGCACAAACCTCATGTAACGTCCAAAGGACTTTATGGTAGTTTCTGCGCAAACCTAATAATGTCCGAATGACTTTAAAGTAATTGTGTGCAGGACTATATGGTAAGGACTTTATGGTACTTTGTCCACAAACCTAATTACGTCCAAATGGCGTTTTGTTAATTATGTGCAAAAAGCATAATAACGTCCGAATGACTTAATGCTTATTTCGTTCAAATGCTGAAATTTGTCTCAAGGACTTTATGTTAGGTTTGCAAAACAAACCAAATTACTTCTTATGGATGTTATGTTAAGTGTTGGCAGACTCTAAATTATATCCAGTTAAGTTTGTGTACACGATGATTTATGTCTGAATGGCGTTATGTTTATTATGTGAACTCAATGAATTATTTCTAAAGAATTTTTGAATATATTCTATGGGGCTTCGTATTAAGTTGTTGCACACACACTGAAATATGTCCTAAATAATTAATATTTTGTTAGTGCACACTGAATTATTTCAACAAGACTTCAAATATGTTTAGTTTGAATTTATTCAAATGGACTTTATGTTTGGTCTTTGCACACACTGAATTCGTTCCAAAAGAATTCATCTTAAGATTGTGCACACCGGATAATTTCAAAAAACTTTATGTCTGGTTTGGACTTACACTAAGTTGTGTGAATAGTGCTTATGTTTGTGCGTTCGCAACTTTGCACATAAAATTGTTGCCAGAAAACATAAAATTATTTTATTTTAATTTTAACAGCAAATTTTTATTGACAGCATGAATTTTTGAAAACGTTTTGCCGTGTAATTTAATATCAATCACAGACGTTTATGCAAAAGTATGAAAAATATTTTTAAAAGAGTGTACCCGTTTAAACGTAAAGTAAATTATGACGTCGTAACGCAAATATTTTTCATTTGTATATTTCCTGTTTCAGTGTTCCTAGTTAGAGTTTTTGAAGCCTAAAAGACATTGTTAATAGATGAAAAGCGAAATTTGGTCTTTTACTTAAGATTGCAGTCGTATGTAATAAAACTAATAATCAACAGTGAACTCCCTCATTAAGACCAACTCGAAGTTAAGATCACCTCATGTTTGGGGCTGGTCCATCTTTTTTCAATGGGTCTTGTGACGTTTGTCGTGGAAGGGTATTTTATTTAAGAAATACCTATCGTATCAACTCGGCGATTTCCGGCAAGCTTCAGATACGTAGAATCACCAAAGCGTGATCCGATTGAAGAAATACCTCATTGATGATAAACGTTCACTGTTGACTGTAGTATGGTGAAAAAATGAAATATGTATATCAGGAATTGCAACAGCCATAAGACTGTCCGGCAAACAGCCAAAAGCCAAAAAGTAGAGTGGTGGAGTAAAGAGTTATAAAAAGATCAATTTCAAAATATACACCTAAAATAAGTAAGGAAAATAAAAACCAGAAGGCCGTTATAGGCTTGGATCTTCAATAACAAAACAATTTGCCATTGAAATTACTCCAACCCACCCATCCACTCAACAATGTTGCATGCAAATGCACACAAAAACATAAAACACAAGAAGTTTCTAGCATCGGTAAGCAAAGGGTGGGTATCAATAACCTTACCGAGACCAGAGCCCCTGGAGTCAAATCAGCAAGGAACGAAGACAAACCTGCTTAAAGTTAAGCGTTAAGATGATGCAAACAGTATCGAAATTTGAAAACAGTTTTTAAAATGAATTACTTCGCATCGAAGTAAAAGAAAGTTAAAATTTTGCCTTTAATTGGTTGCGTCGTCGGAATTGCAGGGCTAGGCGCTGTCGCCGTGACGGTGCGTGTTCGCCTAGGCGCTGTCGCCGTGACGGTGCGTGTTCGCTTCCAGGTAGAGGCATTATCATTTTAAACGAACAATGTTTCGTTGCCCCTTCCTTTTAAGCTTTATTGACACTTATTAGTCAGAATTCGCAAATTAGTGAAAACCATTCATTATTCATTAGATAATCCACGTCTTTTATCATTTAAATCATTATGGGATTTAATATTTTGGAGTGTTTCTCCCTTGAAATAAAATATTAATTGTTTATAGAATGCAAGTTTTATATCGCCTCTGTACTCTTTATATGTTTGACATTTACGGAATGACATTAACCAGTTACATTAATAATATTCGTCATTAAGGCGATTACTAGAAATGTTGACATTTCGACTTGTTGGGAAACTATATCTGCATAACATACATAATTTTTCGGCATACAACAGCACATAGCAAATTTAAGCTACAAAGTAAATTTAGATGTATGACAGCGCATGTAAAAAGCAAAACATTATCTTAATAGATCAGTACCCAAGGTTATAAAACTGAGCATGGAAACAAGTCTCAAATCTCAAGCATCAGCCTGGTGGCCAGTTCAGCCAATCAGATGCTTGATTTGAGACTGGTTTCCAATCTCAGCTTTATAACCTTCAGCCCAGTAGTTTTTCTGATAAACTAATAATTACATGTTTAGAGTACATTACAACACATTACATATAGAGAGTACATTACAATACATTACATATATAGAGTACATTACAATACATTACATATACAGAGTATATTACAACACGTTACATATATAGAGTATATAAAACACATTACATATATAGAGTACATTACAACGCATTACATATATAGAGTACATTACAACACATTACATATACAGAGTACATTTCAATACATTACATATATAGAGTACATTACAACACATTACATATATAGAGTACATTACATTACATATATATAGAGTACATTACAACAAAATTACATATATAGAGTACATTTCAATACATTACATATATAGAGTATATCACAATCCATTACATATATAGAGTACATTACAATACATTACATATATAGAGTACATTACAATACATTACATATATAGAGTACATTACAACACATTACATAATATAGAGTACATTATAATACATTACATATATAGAGTACATTACAACACATTACATATATAGAGTACATTACAACACATTACATATTTAGAGTACATTACAATACATTACATATTTAGAGTACATTACAATACATTTCATATATAGAGTACATTTCAATACATTACATATATAGAGTATATCACAATCCATTACATATATAGAGTACATTACAACACATTACATAATATAGAGTACATTACAACAAATTACATATATATAGTACATTACAATACATTACATATATAGAGTATATTACAATACATTTCAGATATAGACTACATTACAATACATTACATAATATAGAGTACATTATAATACATTACATATATAGAGTTCATTACAACACATTACATAATATAGAGTACATTATAATACATTACATATATAGAGTACATTACAATACATTACATATATAGAGTACATTACAACACATTACATATATAGAGTACATTACAATACATAACATATATAGAGTACATTACAATACATTACATATATAGAGTACATTACAACACATTACATAATATAGAGTACATTATAATACATTACATATATAGAGTACATTACAATACATTACATATATAGAGTATATTACAATACATTTCATATATCGAGTACATTACAATACATTGCATATATAGAGTACATTACAATACATTACATAATATAGAGTACATTATAATACATTACATATAAAGAGTACATTACAATACATTATATATATAGAGTACATTACAACACATTACATATATAGAGTACATTACAATACATTACATATAAAGAGTACATTACAATACATTACATATATAGAGTACATTACAACACATTACATAACATATAGTACATTATAATACATTACACATATAGAGTACATTACAATACATTACATATATAGAGTACATTACAATACATTACATATATAGAGTACATTACAACACATTACATATATAGAGTACATTACAATACATTACATATATAGAGTACATTACATCACATTACATTTATAGAGTACATTACAATACATTACGAATTCTGTGTGGCCTTCCTGTTAAGTTGTCTGTCTAAATTGTGATACAATATTTAAAAATTTAGCCAGATTGTTAATAACTTGAATGGAGTTGATGACATAATACATGCAAATGCTTGTATCGTTGGCCAGTGACAATAATAAGGTTTGAGAATTCATTTGCGTATTGCAGAGTATTTTGGAGGTGGAAGAATCTTAAAACCAGGTTCTACATGTTCTAGGGTTCAGCTACCTCACACCTGCCCGAGATGTGAGGTGTCTGCTTGTGTTGATGTTGGGTTGCTCTCGGCCCGGGGAGAGACGGAATCGGCGACAATATGCATTTCCATTACCGTTTGATAAAAGACTCAATAAAACCAAGGCTGCAATAATTCAATTTTTGGCAATATCTATGTCGCTTTCATCAAAACACATAATCAAACAACACACATATAAGCTACATGTATATTATGTACTTTTCATGATAAAGGACAACTCTCCGAAAATTTGAAATATAAGAGAAAAAATTTAACATTGAGTTATTCTATCTGCATTTAGAAACTGTTTCAGGGAAGGGATATAACCGTATTTTGATTTGAAAGTAAGTTCTTTATTTAAAATTTCCTTGCATTACTACTTTGTAAAATTTATTTTGAAACATCTGACAAATAGAAATAGAGGGTCACTAACATTTCTTTGTTATTTAGTCCAAAGTTACCACTATCTCTTGTGCAAACTTTAACATAAACTGTATCGTTTAAGAATTTACTGTAGCATCAAACAAATAATATGACAATAATAATAAAATATGACATTTTTTAATTTGATGAACAGATTCCGTCTTATTGTGATAATATTTTTCGTATGGAAAGACAAAAATGTATAACTGATCATTGATTAGAATAACCAATCTCTATTAAAGATTTGCAAGTTTATAGTAAAACAACTCAAAAACTCACATATGGGGCGCGTCACGGGAAAAGGTACCTTCGGACAGTTGACTTCAATCCTTGAAATGACGTCATAAAGTGGAGCAGACAACATTTATTATTATGTATTTTGCGTTAACAATATCATTTTACTGTCAAAATGTGTAAGAAAAGCACTTGTTAATTATGAGAAATTTAAAAACAGTTGTAAGTTCTTTCTAAATAAAGTAATGACTAAAATGTCACAAAATATTACCGGAGGTACCTTTTCCCGCGGCGCGCCCCATATTACATGGTTTGGTCAATTGTCATGTTATTGTGAAGTTGAAGAAACTTCTATTTTTATCACGGAATATATGGTCAACTGTTGTTTTTTTTATGAGCATATATTTACACTTCAACTTCATTGTCTACGATGAAGTCTTATTCACCTAACGAATCATTATTTCTAATGGTAAACAGTGTGACGTAATAGTTTAAAAGGCGTGGCTCCTGAAGAACCGTTCACAGTTTATTGGACGTTGTGCAATGTTTTGACGTGTGACGTTGCCGAGCACGCACGTTTTGCCACGAGTTGTTGCGGAAAAGCGTGCCGTCGTTCACTTTGTCGTGAACGTGGCTGTTCTAACAGCCATAAGAAAAAGCCGTTATATTACGAATTCTTCTAATAATTTCTGTATCAATGACAGTATTTACATGTATGTGTGTAAATATAAGTATTGAATCGATATTTGATGTTTTTTCATTTGGGTATGAAAAACAGTTGGATTGTTTAAAGTACGCGTGAAGCCCTTCGAGCTTCACGCACTTTAAACAACCCAACTGTTTTCCATACCCAAATGAAAACCATCAAATATCGATTCAATCCTTAAATTAACCAACACGCCCCCTATTGTTTTGTTTCTGCCAATAAGGAGGGAGAGGTGATTAAGTGCATGACGTTCCTTTAGGTTCAGACAGATGACTAATATTTGTCTAGCCCTTTTTACAGCTACATATAGTTTTAAAAAGGAAACAGTTTAGTACTAACAGTATAATTATCTTTTCTTAACACATTGTGACCATAAATGCCATAAAACACTTTGCACTTCTGGCAACAATATCACGAACAATCTTATGTTCAAACTCAATTTTCAACTCAACATATTTTTCAAATTCTAAGTAACTACTAGTAATTTAAGAGGAATACTTACTAAAAAATAAATAAAATCTTCCTTTTATCAAACTCCAATATTTGTGTTTCTACTTAAATACAGATAAAAAATTCTAAATTTTTGCATTTAAAACAAAAAAGATTATATAAGCTTATTCTTCAAACTTAAAACAATCTAGAAAAAATTAAAATAACCGCTTTGAGTTGAGCTTTTAAAAGTTTAACTCAATATATTTTGTGATACTGGGGCCCGACATGCACTTTTAACCCCATGCTCAACGTGAGATCAGTCTCAAATCTCAAGGATCTGATTGGCTGAAATGGCGACTTGTCGCCATTTCAGCCAATCAGATGCTTGAGATTTGAGACTGATCTCCAGATTTAGTTTTATGATCTTGGGCAATGATGTACATTAATAAGTAAGAAAATCTGAGTGTATTAGTCCATTATTCTCTGGAAATGAAACTTAACCTATTTTGAGTGCACCTATTCAAACGTCCTGTGCCACTAAATGGTAAATGTTGCACTCCTGACAAACTATGGTTGTCGTCATATAGAGTTAGAAGGACAGAAGTTCGAATGTAAATTTCACAGCCTGAATTCAAAACTTACACGTGTTGTTTCACATCCCACAATTTTAATCCCAAGAAAATAACTTGCATTTTAAGCTTTCGCCTTTCTTTTGAACAGAGTTCTCATTTTTTTGTGGGGAAAAAATCATAGTATACATTTTCTTGTCATGATTATAAGAGATATGTACTAATAACAGCATTCAAAAGAAAATCAGCTGAAGTTTAGATATTCAATTTATATAAAAAGAGAGCTAAAATATTAAATAAATTAATTCCTAAATAAGAGCCTATCGTATTCTCTATTTTAAAGTTTGTAAATTTCCCGTATTTATGTTGCACTCCAGACATTTTTTATTTCTTTTTTCAAAAAAAACTTTTGTTTGGTGTAACCTATGCTTATCAAAAAGTAGTGCAAAGTATTGGAACACACATTAAAACAGCACAATGCACAGTTTTCATATCAAGATATTAATCTGAAATAGGAAAACATTAAGTTGCCTTTTTTTCGAAACTGGCCATATCTTTGACTGAAAAACACAATAATTTTGCAGTTGACAAGAGGTTGAAGAGCTATAAACAAAATTAAACATGTTATTTCAACCATGTATTTGTTATATCCGTAAACAATTAAAATAACAACAGCTGGTCTAACTTTATTTCAATATTTAAAATTAACCGAATCAAGTATTTTATATCCAATTTTATTTAGAGATCGCAATTAAATGTAAAGCTTATGAACATTTTGAAATAGTTGATACATTTCATTCAAATAAAAGCAAACTTAACATAAAATAATAAATCTACAGTCTACCTGGACCAAGGTTCTGTACGATAATGTACATGCTGCACAGATTATTTCCCCAAAATCTTTGTTGATATGTGTAAAGTAAATATTTATGTACACGTTTACTAGTACATATAAAATATATAACAAGTGAAAAAATCTTATAGTTTTGTCTTTGAAAAATCAAATATTTTGTAGAAGATAGCAGCAAGCACACAATAGTATGGACTAATAATGTAAGTTACTAATCAGAAACCATTTGTGAAAGTAACATCGAGTTGATTTAGAAACCTATTACAAGCGGTAAAATCACATCGGAAGTGGCAACCGATGGTCGATCATGATTTGCAACCGATTTCCCAACACTAATTAGAGTTGTTACTTTATTTGGAGAGAATTTTTACTTACAATTGTTTCTTTTTTTAGCATGACTAATTAGAGATTTGTTACAAATTTAGACAATATAATGGTATTTTTACAGCAATTTGCATAATAAGCAATTTCGTCTACTCATGGTACGTCAAATGTCTCGTCATGCGTCAAATTTATTTTTATTTTTTCTTGCATACCGGATAAGTATTTACGCGTGATTTTCCGGGGAAAGATAACACTCGCTTGCTACATGATTGACATCACATCTTCAAGTATCCGATGTAATATATTCACGTTAGTGACGTCATTTACAAAAAAGGTTTGCGTAAACGTCAATATTTCAGCGACAGCAAACAAAATTAAGTTTGTATACATATACACAAATGTTATGCACACTAAAAGGTATGCAAGAAAAAGTATCTTGCATGTAACATTCGGTAAAGATAGAAAAATCGGCAGAGTCTCATTCCCGCAAAACAGTTCCCCTCGGTGACAGATTTTTCTATCTTCACCTCACAGTCATGCAAGATAACTAAAATTTTGTTTAATCAGAAAGTGATTTCTTAGTAACACAACGATTGATTTATCTTATTTTAAAATAATGAGGCGTTAAAATTAAAAAAAAACAACAACAAACAAACGTAGAGTCATTTTGGATAACGGGTGATGTGATAGAGAAGTTCTGTCCCTACATAAATGTCCCTGAATTGTAAACACGATCACGTGACTAATAGGTTTCGAAATATTTTTTCCTGTAAGCAATTTTTAGAACCGCTTTTATTGTAATGAATAATTTTATCAATTGGAATGATCGTAACATTGGCATAATTAAAACAAAAGCGTTTCCGAAACCCATTGACTCGCGCGTCAATTAAAAAATGTCTATATTCGAACAAGTATGAAATTATTTACTTATTAATAATTAGATTTCTCAAAACAAATAACACTGACTCCCGCCAAACAAAAGACCGGTAGTTATGACAACCTGGAAGCAAAGCACGATTTGAACGCATCGATGGAAATCAATTATCATTAATCGGTTCAAACAAACACAACTTCACACAGAATAAATACTCCGACAATCGTATAATGCTTGGAAAATTATTTGACGCATTGATGATTTTGAAAAGCACTTTAGCAATTAAGAAAATCGATATGGCATTAGTTTTAATGAACTGTTTAGTAATGAATGTCCATATTAATGTCGCTTTTGAAATAACTATCAGAACAACCGGTTTATTTTTCACTTTGCTTGTTATGGCAATTGATGTTTCAATATAATCAGAAATGTATGTGGATTATTTTTATAGTTAACAACTTCAGCAAATGCATTTTAATTCATTGTGTCGAACTGGTTTCAATAAGATCCTTCTGAGTTAGTTTACCCTTTTGTATTTACTGATTATGTAAATCTACTCTAAAACTAAATGATGTGACATTTTAAAAGACGTTTGAGCGAACATTAGAAGTTTATGGTAAAGCAAGAAGATATGTGAATAAGAGGTACTAACGATAAATGAACAATGGTGGTCATTCTTCTTTTCCTGTCAGTACTTTCATGTATCTTTCGTCAAGTTAATAACGCTAACATAACACACGTAGAGGACTTATACAACCATCTATTTACAGGATATAACACAAAACTATTTCCCGTGACTGACTACAACGAAAAAGTGAAGGTTTCTATGAGTGTTGGACTAGTGAGCATTAATACCTTCGATGAATTGTCGGGAGAGATTGTTCTAACTATGGTATTTTACATGAGTTGGGTGGACGTGAGACTCAAGTGGACACCATCTGAATACGGCAATAAAACGTCACTAATCACTCCACCGGAGGATATTTGGCGTCCACAGCTTTATCTGTTGGAGTCTTCAGGCACGGTTCAAGAAATTGGCAATGTTTCTCTTTGGACAAGATTTAATAGTAGTGGCGTTGTTACGTGGACACCCGGGAACGTAATGAAGATTGTCTGCACAGTGGACGTGACCTACTTTCCATTTGACAGCCAGACATGTTTGATAACAATTGCAGGATGGTCTTATACGAATGACGAAATGTTACTATATACAACCAGTAGCTCTCTTGACATAAGTTTTCTCAGCTCAAACAGTCAGTGGATATTCGTATCTGGGGTAGTAAGTAACAATTCAAAAGCTAACTTTGCACCATCTATAAACATAAAACTAACATTGAAACGAAGGTATGAATTCTTTACGGTTTATATCATTATTCCAATTATTTTCCTTGGTCTCATTAACAACCTTGTTTTTGCTATGCCTGCGAGCTCTGGGGAAAGGACGTCCGTCGCGATAACAGCATTTCTGTCCTTCATCGTTTACATGCAGATTATAAATAACAACGTGCCGGGAAGTTCTTGTCCAATGGCTTACATAAATTACTACATACTGTTCTTAATGGTTTACAGTTCGCTTATTATATTCCTGTGCATTATGTCGTTGAGAATTCATGACAAAGACGATGAAGTGTCGGAAAGAGTCAAGACAGTCACGCGGTATCTTCGTTTCTGTTGTTTCTTCTACAGAAGGCCCAGGAAGACAGAGCCAGCTCTATCAAGATCATCTTCAGTAATTGAACCTGAGTATGAAAAATCCGGGAAACACCGCGAGGTAGAGAAAGAAGACCAAACGTCAAACGAACCTAAAATTACTTGGAAAGTTGTTGGAAAGACGTTTGACAGATATTGCAGTGCATGCCTGTCGCTGGCATTTTGGACAATGTCCATTTATACGTTTTCTAGTTTATATCGAAATGAATGATACCATTTCCGATGAAGAATAAAACTATTTCTTCACGTTTTCCGCGTGAAGTAATAAAAAATTTTACTCTCCAATATTTAAACATCGTCTGACCATACCGTATGCAATTGGTAATGTCATTTACGAAAAAAGTGAAAAATGCATATCAGGAATTGCCACACCCAGAAACCCTCCCCAGGCACCGAAAAAGTAGAGGGATCGAAAGCATGTCTTCTTCAGATACATTTTATTTTACAAAATTTGTTTTTTGAATATTTGAGAAAACGGCAGCCAACTGATATTGGAGGTCAAATGCCAATATAAATGCTGGAGTACCGTGTTCTTTATCTGACCAGAAATTACTAAGTAATAAGCAAAAATCGTACCGACATCGAGTGATTTTTTTATTATATAAATGTTTGCACGACATTCTAAAAGTCACGTGGTAGCCAACCTGTTACATGTACCTAAGTTATAGCAAACGCAACCTGATTAAAATCCTCTCCTGAAAACGGCTACGCTATCAGGATCTGACGACGAATCACTAAAACGTGCTTTTATAAACAACCTTACGAACCAAAATCAGATTGTCGCCCACAAAATCGCAGAAGTAAATTATCATCGCCGTAAATATTCAAGTGTTCCGAACGATGTATTGTATATCGTTTCCATGTATACACAGTGCTTAAAACCATGGAAACTGTTGACAACCCGCATTTGACATATTTTACTTTAGATTGCTGTATTTTATAATACTATTGCAGTTATTTCCACTGAAATGACATCTTCAGATCATTTTGACCCTTGGCGATAGCATTACGTATCATGCTTCCGGCGTTGACCGTTTCTAAAAATAGTTATCGGGAAAACCCACTATAGTTGCGGTATTGCGCCTCTCGCCGTTGCTTTGCCATGGACAAAAAAGAAAAATATAAAAATCTCTCAAACGGCACAATGCACTTCCATCAATCTTTGCTCAAAAATGCTATAAGAGTATGATTATTTTGTATACGTTAAGAAAAGTCAGAACAGTAGAGAAAAAATAGATAGACCTAACTAATCCCTAAAATTCTATTTGCAATTTATCACAAAAAAGGAAGCAATACAAAACAACAATTCAAATGTCAACATGCGTGAAATGATACTGACAACAATATCTAAGGTCCTTGAAATGAACTTTCATTTGTGAAGAGAGAAATCAACATTTTTATTTTCATGTCATCCATTTTCGCGAACAGGAAATTGAAGGACAAACAAATTTTTACAAATAACCTACATTATTTACATTTGTTATACCAAATGACCTTAGTCATCGCTGTCAGTAGCTCATTACTCATCAAGAAATTGATGTTTAGTGTTGCAACTTTTCTTAGCGTATGTAAAGTAAACATATATTAATAACATTGGTTTATGCAAAGTTTGATGGAACTGCATTGAGCCATTTGAGAGATTTTTTTTTTTTATTTTTTGTCTCTGGCAAAGCAAAGGCTAAAGGCGCAATACCTTAATATACCATATTTGCGGACCTTCATTAGGTCTAACATTTCTCTAAGTTAATTTAAGATGAGTCAAATTTGTGGAATCATTTCTGTTCGTCTAATAAACCATAACGCCTTTTACTGTAGTACAGCAGGGATTTCAATAGATGCAGATTCTTGCATTTTGATGTAAGCACATTAGTTTTTTCCACATTAATTTGACCCCACCTGATTCTGAGCTTGGGGTCATTTTGATGCGTGAGAATTTAGGAAACATGGTCAATTTTTCGAGAATAAAGATAAATTGTGTCTATTGCATTTTAATTATGAAGTTAATACTTATTTGACCCCTGAACAGATATTAAAATGAAGTTGAAGCACTTTTATAAGTAGTTAAAGTCAATCAACACAAGATATGAATTGCAACTATTTGATTATGAACCCTTAAAAAATCTCAACAGTTGTCAAACGACCCCTTGTTTTCAAAAGCTATTGAAATCCGTGTAGTAGAGTACATTAAAGTTTGATATAACTTCAATTTGATAGATATACATTGAATAATCGATTTGCATAAATATTATGTTCTAGAGCATCTAGGTGTTAGTATGTAATTACAAATGTAAAAATTGATGTCACCTTTCTTTAAGTAAACACATTTATTGAATTTCAGAAGTCGGATAATTTGACTTAATCATGAATTTTTACTCCTACTTTTATTGCTACTTTGAGTGGAAAAACGAGTTTAGTTATTGTTCTAAGAAAAGTGTTTCTGATTCAAACCAAGTCATTTTGAGGTACTAACTTTGACATGTTGCATATAATCAGAATATTAATGTTCAGTTTGCATGTGTTCTAAAATGATCAAATATGTGAAATATGAATATCAGTGCCCAAGATCATAAAACTAAATCTGGAGATCTGTCTCAAATCTCAAGCATCTGATTGGCTGAAATGGCGACCAGTCGCCATTTCAGCCAATCAGATCCTTGAGATTTGAAACTGATCTCAAATCTTAGTTTTATGATCTTGGACCCAGGCATTGCCACGCCCAGAAAACACAACCTCCTAACGCAGCCAAAGTGTATAGAGTAAAAGAGATCATTGTTTATGCGAAGATCAATTTCAACACCACAAACAATTTAAGGAAAAGATTACCATTGAGGTTACCTCATTAAAACGGTCAATGGCAAAACAATTTGCCACTGGGCGTTTAAACCATGTTTTAGGTGGATCAACCTTGAACTTGCCCCAACAGGTTCTCATAAGAACCAACAAGACATCTTGGTGAATACGCTTCTACCCACTTATCAACTCGAAAACGTTGCATGCAAAAGTACACAAACATATACAATAGAAGAACTTTGAAATCAGAGCATTGTCAAGCAAAAAGGTGAGTAATCTATAACCTTACTGAGACCAGAGCCCATTGCGTCTTATCAGCAAGAACACGGTGAAATGGTAAACAGAAAAAGATCGAGCTTCTATGTTATTTTTACAAGATTTCCAGATAAACCTTCATAAACTCTTATCCACAGCCACTGTCGTGCAAACACAAAGAAGTAAGCATAACGATCTGAAACTGTAGATATGTCAATTACTAAGCATGCAAAGCACTCTAGAATATCAAGTCGGTAACCTTTATTTTCAGATACTTTTAACGAATAGTTTGGAGAAATAACATTGCCTTGACTTTTATTTTCTTTCGTTAATAAATCAAATCACATAAAATACTGGCTTAGAAATACCTTGTTGCAGTAGTGATTTTGAACTGAAAATGAGGAATATTGTGATACATTAACTTGAGACTTGGTAATAAACCCAAAATAATCGATAAAGATAAAAAATGACATTGCCTCTAATGGGAGGCGATCCCGAACCGTCATGGCGACAGCGCCTAGCCGCTGTCGTACAAACACAAGGGTCGATGAGTCGTTAAAAAAGATTTCATAGACCAAATTTCCATACGTCTAAAATATTTAGACGTAATTGTCTTTTGCCGGTCTGTCCTTCAACGGAATTCCTTGTACTAACATGATCGGATAAAACGATGCGATCACTTAGAGATTAAGTAAAGTGTGTTGTAAACTGTATGGTACGCCGTAATGGATATCGCATGGCTATGGCTGGGCGCTGTCGTCGTACGGGTTCGCTCTCCATTAGGGGCAATGTTTTTTGTATTGGGCTTAGCTTAGCTCTGCTATCTTTTGGGTGAATAAAAGATCTTTCTGTACGGTAAAACTGGATGTATTTGTTTTACATTCGACATTTTCTCTATGTTCCTAAGTTAAAAACAACCAATGCATCAGATCAAAATGCTGTTTGATAGTTTCCAAATACATAGTTCTCAATGAAAAGTAAACAGTATTTTTCCAAATTTTCATAAATGTTTGGACTAAACAAAAATATACACCGCCATTTTCATACCGCTGCGTGCACACTTCCAGTACATGTTGCAGGCTGTTGGTCGAATTACTTGATTTTGTCGCAAAGCAGTCTGCAACTTTTGGAAGGACATTTATTTTATACCACCATGGGTTCTGACGCATCGAATTTCGAATATTCCCTAGCGTTTGCAACAGTTCACAGGGTTAGATTTCGTGAATGAGAAACGCAATAAAGACTGTATGGAATCGATCACCCGCAACTTTACTCACTCCACGTTTTCCTCCCGTCCTTCATATAAACTTTGTCTCGAATTGAAAGGTAAGTAACTACGCTAATTGGTCTCTGCAACCAGTGGTAGGAGTTATCCTCCAAAAACACGTAGTCAATCTGCTCTGAAATCGTCATTATGAACAAATGTGACTGTTATGTAAAACGTTTATTTTTTTTAATAAAGACTTATTTTTGAGATGCGAATAGTTAAAACATATCACAAACTAGTATATAGTTCAAATAAATATTTAAATGATATTGGTCCTACTGGAGAGCAAACCCGTTCGGCGACAGCGCTTAGCCATGCAGTGCCGAATACGCTACTGTCTATTGAGTTTACAGGGACATCTCTACCCACCCCTCCCCGCAAAAAATGTTGATTGGTTAACCCCCATAAACGTAATCATTACTGTATGACACCGGAACCAATTATTTACTGATAAGTAATAGATGAAAGCCACCAAAGACAATAAACTTTGAAAATACCATATGATCGGTTTTTGCAATTCCATATGCAGGAATCAAAATGAATATTACTGCCCGTGCCGCCTAGCCACTATCTGATCTTACTTCATATCGTATTATATGCATTTAGTTCGATTCTAAATGAATATGTTTATATATGTTTGACAGGGAATATGAAATCTTCATTTCAGTACTTTTATATCAATAAACCCTGCAAGTTTAAGATTTCCGATCATTCAGCCCACAGGTTTATTTGTGTTAATATCTCTGAACTTAGTCTCATTACGTTATGCAGCGTATTGACCGACCTCTGGATTCTTGGGTTCTAGCAAGTTCATGGGCCTGAAATTCCGCGCATAAACTCATCTTGCCCTTTTCTACGAACTCTGCAAGTTTCAGAGATTTCCGATCATTCAGCATCTCTGAACTTTGACAAAATAACGGCTTTTTTCGGACCCATTGAAAACCAACGTTTCTCATCTCCATTTTATTGCAGTGGGACTGTGGGTCGAACCAACAACGGTTAGAACTCTTCAACCATTAGAGGAACACGACTGAGTGCAATACAGTGGCTCTTACATCTTGGCTGAAAGTACGAGCACGAGTTAACGTCTGAATAACGTTTTCGGACTTTAACTTTTTTTCGCGATGTAGCGTACTGACTAAAAACGTACACGTACATAGGTACTGTCATAGCCAGACCCACGACATTCACTAGATCCGGTTGAAAGGTGTGATAATGTGTTTTTCTGTTCGTGAACTTTTTGGAAACGTATAAAATAAAATCATCTACGAGTTGCCGGACTACGTGAATCCAGCGAAAAAAATTTTTAAGGGTGGGTAACCCCACGTGACAAAAAAAACACAAGAAATCGACTTTCTTAAAAATAAACAAACAATAATTATTAAACGGTTTACAAATTCAGCATTATTTCTAATGTTTTACCATTTTAATTCGAAAGTTTTAATGTTTATGCAATTAAAAAAATAAAATTTATTTTCTTCAAAATATTGGATAATATTGAACAGATTTAATATTTTTTTAAGAAAAGGGAAACAATAAAAGTATTGAAGTTTTCTCCCTTCCATTAAAATCAAGAAAATCGGTTGATAGTCCGAGACCACTAAATTACATTGAAAGGTCTATCCTTTTGTGGATTTGTTTCAAAGGTGTTTTGAAAAAGAATTATATATCTGCAAAGAGTAATCCAAGATGCATTCTGTGACATAGTCAAATCATATGTTGACCAACACGTTCTTTTGCAAGCAGCCACTGAAACCGGTCACCCCACTGAAACTGCGAAAGTGAAAATACAAGAAAAGGCCGACTTTTGATTAGACCCAAAATTTCAAACAAAACAGGCTTTTTAATATTTTAAAATATTAATACATATTGAAGTAAAACTTTAAAAGTTTATAAAATTTACCAATCAGGAAACAGCTTGTATAATAATTATACTCCGTATCGTCTAGACAAAATTAGCCCACTCTTTTTTTCGGCGTTAGCTGTCTAGGCGTTTATTCTCGCTCTGTGTAAAGTGTTACGCCTTAAAAATCGTTTCTAAAGTTTAACCAATTTTCTTATATATGTCCGGTCAGGAATATAGATTTAAATTCCAGACAGACGCAGTATCTTAATCGCAATGGCAACTATGTTTTTTTCTGATTTCCTTTGCAGTTTAAGTTAATGTTTGCAACTGAATGCATAAATGGTATTCGGTACCATGAAATATTATTATTTGTTGTTAAATGTTTTAATATATATTATTTGGCTAACATTGATATATTTGTAGTTTAAAATGGCTTTCCGTTGCGTAACCAGGGAACGAACTGATTCAATCTTTTTGAAATTTTTAATTAAAAGATGTGTTATTCTGCAAACAGAGCAATGCCAAAATGAGAACATCGAAAGAAAAAAATGTTTAATTTAAAAATTATTAAAACATAACACAACAACTACATTTTTACGTCGCCGCAGTACATTTGACGTTTTAGAAAACAATAGAAAAAGATAACCTTTTTGTTTACCGCCTTGGAAAAGTCATTGGCAAAACAATTTGCCGCATATGGTTTAAATCAGGTTCTCGTCACAGTATGAACAAACAAGTACAAAATTTTTAATAGTCTTAGGGTTATCATGTTATAAAGCTAAGCTCTCTTTTCCTCTCCTGAAAGGCATCTACAACTGTTAGGCAAACTACACTTTTTTTATTTATACAATGCTAATTTAAAGGGAGATGTGCAGGATTGATGAATGGAACAGATTTGCGAAAAGGGTTATTAATCAGTTGAATATCATTATTTGAAGCTCAAATATTGATTTACACCCGAAATATTTCAAACCAATATTATATTTAAAAAAAGATATATATATGGTGTTTTCTATCCTATGCGACGCGCATAGGTTAGCTATTTTTGTATTTCTGCGTAAAGCCGCGGTGGTTTTGGGGATTGTCACGTGAACACTTCAACCAAAATACGCATTCGGTGTACCTTGCCGACTATCGACGTCGCCATTTGTTTCAAAATGCATGGGCCACCACGAATAGTAAGCTCAGCGGAAACGTGACATTACCATGATTGCTAAATATAGAATGTATTTTTGTATGGGGATTTCTTCAGCGGATTGTTTTCAGGTCCGGTAAAATGGTAAAATTAACCGAAAACTTCCTCCTGGAGGGTTTGAAATGTAGAATTTAGTGAAAGGTACACGTTAGTGTTACATAGATCGATCTGTTTACGATTTTACCGAGTACACCTGCTCGACCCTGCACATCTCCCCTTAAAAGATATAAGCGTCGTTTGACCGGTACTGTTGTAGATGCTCGGAGATCTAAATTTACGTGAAACTACGAAACGTCACACGATCATCAAGGCAGGTAATCGTCTTACACCGCACAAAGTCGGCCATTTTGGATGTAAATTGAAAACGTTTTTTATTATTACTCATTTAATAAATTAATCTTGAAACGGACATAAAGCAATGAACCTGCTACCCATTTTTCCCAATCTTTTGGTACTTTGCTCATTTCTCGCCGATTTAATTTCTGTATCCACGGTATCTTTGGTTACACCAAGAGTTAAAACTCCAATTAGGTACCAAAAGTTCCTGAAAAAAATAGGTAGGGTGTTCATTGCTTTATTTCTGTTTTAAGATTTATTTATAAAATAAGTAAAAGCAAAAATATTACCAATCCACATCCAAAATAACCGACTTTTATTGACAAAATGCACGGTACGGTGCCGGTCGTTTACCCCCGTGGCTAAATAGTTTTGCCATTGACCGTTCGAAGCGGTACCCACTCTGGTTTTCATTTTCGTTAATTGTTTGTGGTGTCTCATTTGACACTGATCATTTGATTTATAAACCACTGCTGTCTTTTCCTCTCTACTTTTTGGCTGCGCGGGATCGTCGTGTTTTATGCATAGCAATTCCTGATATGCATATTTCACTTTTTGTTTAGAAATACTGCTTCTTGTTAAAATCACTACGACAACAAGATAATTCTTCACCAGTGTTTTTTAATTAAAGATTTAAGAAATTAACAGGCAATTAACCCCTTCTATAAATTCAAAAACGAAAACTACCAACATGATATTGTACAGCACTCAGCATGCTTGGTAACTCATTTACAATTGATCGCTTTGCAATCCTGTAAACTTGTACGACGGTGACAAGAGTTTGGAAATTTGATCTTGTTCTTATATTTCTGCCATAGAGTTTTTGCTGATTTGACTCAAGTCGCTCTGGTAACAGAAAGATCATTGAGTACCTGCCGTATTGTTTAACAATAACATTAGTCTCCAATACTTAATTCGCTAGTGTGCTACAATATTGTCGAGATAATGGGCGGATTGATGCTAATTCGTCGAGGCAATTTCAGGGGTAGGAATCACATGGTACAATGTTTTGATACCAAGCACTAAAAATGGCGGCTCCCAGTAAAACGGTATGTATTTTCTATGTGTTTGTCTCGAATATTAAAGAAATACATTTTCTAACATAGCCTATGTTCCAGCGCCCAATTTTCCCCGCATTTTGATACCTTGCTTATGCCGGACAGTGCTATAGTTTGCCTAGAATGCATGTCACAAAATTTGAATCGATGAAAAGAATTGCTACAGAAATTTATGGACCAAGCCCGAACTGTCCATTTTGTTTAAAAATCGACGTAAATATACGCAATACTTTTTGCACACCTACTCATATTAACTGCGCGTATACCTGATGGTGTACATGCAGCTTGGTTTCCAAAACTTTATAGGCATTTTGGAGAAATCGTGCTACAATTAAATTTTGAACCAAGCACTCATGAAATATTTTCAGAACCAAGCACTAACCAATTTCATGTGTCGTTACAGATGATGGTATGCAAACATTGCTGTAAAGCCTACAACACAAAAAGACTGAAGAGCGAGCACGAATGAAAGCATTCTGGTGCCGCACCTCAAAGATGCTGTGGCTTAATTTTTACAGCTTAAGACACTTAAACCGTCACAGGTAAACTATTCATTAAAATGTGGCCCGTTTAATAGCTCTTAGGCGAACGGAACAAATATTAGCTTTGATATATTTTAATGCTATTATTAATTGTTTAAATCAATACCATACTCTTCTAGTTTCGGTAACTTGTAATTTTGCATGTGTGAACACCCGTAAGTCCAAACTATAAAGTGTGTTAGCAGGTAAAACAATTAAATGACTTCGTAAACGAGTGTTGCTAAAACGTTGCAGTTTGTGTGACTGTAACCGAAAAGTATAATCTTGCACGAAGTTCAAAAACCATGCGACTTAAGCTCATTAGCACTGTACCAACGAGCTAGTCTATTAAGGATTCCTTAGAAGTATCCCGTGCATAACCCATCTTTTACGTAACCTGCAGCCGTGGGATTTCGATTTCATTGTTCCGTTATACATTTTAGAAAAGTATGCAACTACTCTTTATTTGAGAGGTTGTGTCCATGGTGAAGATAAACGCGAGAGAGCTTTCTCTACCGCTGGAGACCTTACCCAACATATTTGTCTAAGCCACATCGAAATTTGCTTAACTAGTGAAAGATAGAACTACAATTCAATCGTGAACTCCGGAATCACCACTGGTGAAAAAAGAAACAATTTCCGGAGCTCACGTGGTGAAATATAATTCCATCTTTCACTAGTAAAAAAAAATTTGTTATATTATTGATCATTCGGAATATTATGTGATTATGGGTACCAACATGTTCTTACAAGAATTTGTGCTTTAGTGATATTTCAGTGCAGAGTGTTGCCATGTTATTTTGAACAACTATATTACTGGTTGTAAATACACTATTTTAATGGTTGCAAATAAACATTGCTTTGGTTTTGATAATTACATTTATTTAAAGAACGAATTTAATATTTGACGGCTCTCTATTTATCAAAAATTTGTTTTTCTCTAGAATAAAAATCTTTGCCAAAATCAAATGAAAAGAATGAATGCATGTACTTACTCCAGAAAAATTGAATTGTATTGCTTTAAAACAACTTTTTATATCCAATAATGTGTGTTACAATTTGTATCATGTTTGTTCATAAATGTTTTGTTATAATACAAAATGTCTTCTTTGATTGAATAAAAGTGATGCAATCTAACAAAGTAGTTTTCAGTTACTAAGCAAAAGAAAGAAAATTTAATTTTATAAATAAACATATGCACAAAGCTAACAGCCTTCAGCAAGCAGAACAAGATCAGAAAATCACATCACTGTCACATTGAAGAGTTTGAAGAGTGAAAATGGTGCACATTGAAATCCATTGCAGTTAACAACATTCGTTGTTAACATTTCAGAGTCATTTCGTCGGGATTTCTCCCAACTTACACCAAGCGTGCCTTTAAGCTTAGTGTTTCTATCAGTTGATTCCTTTGCTAGCTTCAACCGTCCCGGTAGTCGTATGCGCGTAGATGAATCAAACACGTGATCTCTGTAAATTGTAATTACAGACAAAATAAGTTGAATGCGAAACAACAACAAACTGCATGTATTACATGTTAACAAAATGCTAGTTAAAATCACTTAGATTTAAAAGAAAAGGCATTCATATAAGTTAAGTGAATTTTCCCGACCTTGTTAAAATGCAGTTGGGTAAAACGTCACATCCATTCTTGCACACTCTGCACATTTCGTTATTAATATTGTGATGCGCCCATATTTGTCCTGTTTGTTTACATTGTAGGTATAAATTATAACCTTATTTCTGTGTCTATTATCCATTGTCATGCATAAGCATTGCTATATCTCATTTTAAGGCATCGCCACACTCCTCCCAATCCTATTCATCGATAAAATAAAAATCATCAAATCTCAGTAATGACAAAATGCCATTCAATGAAACTTTGCACAAATGAAGGTTACTAATGTATCTTTATTTTGCATACAGTAAGACAAAATAGAAAAGTAAAGAAACAAAGCTAGACCTAAAAATTCCTTGAATTCTATTTACATAAATTCACAAAAACTAGGCGATGCAGAACATAACTTTAAATTCCCTCGTGAGCGCAATGATACTGACAAGAAAATGTTGTGTACTTTGTAAAAAAACGTTCAACTATTACAAGAGAAATCAGTGATTGTCATCAGTTTACGCGACCAGGAAATTGAAGGTCAAACACACTTTTACTAATATCTCGTAAAGTTTACATAAGTAAATCATGAGGACACAATAAATTGTTGTCAGTATCATATTACTCATGTGGGCATTTAAAATGATGTTTTGTGTTCTTTAGTTTTGTGAATTTATGTAAATAGAAGTTGAGGGAATTTTTAGATCTCGCTATTTTTCTTTACTTTTCTTATATGTCTTACCATCTGTAAAATAAAGATACATTAATAACATACACTTGTGCAAAGTTTCATTTAACAGCATTTTGCCGTTATTGAGATTTTGATAATTTTCTTTTTATCGATGAATAGAATTGGGAGACGTGTGGCAGGCCCTTAAAAGGTGTAAAAAATGTAATGCTTTATTCCAATATTCATAAAGATGTTGATCTTACGTAAAATCGTCGTTTTCACCTGTTTTTCAATGAAGTTTTAAGTCCGCCATTTTGTATGATTTGACAGTGTGACGTCATATCGCATAGCTACGATGACGTCATACTTGTTGGATAGTGTTGGAAAATCTTATTTGAGGCTCCTTATGGATATGTTGGAAACGTATTTTTATGTATTAATTCCCCATAATCGGCAATTATCACTACCCTGCTCCATATTATGCATACTAATTTAATTATTTGTGTAATTTAACGAAAAACTTAAATTTAAAAGTGGTCCATTGCATTTACGCACTTTTACTATTTTATTCAACATATTGTTGGAACTGTTGGAAATCCCATAGAGAACCCTATCTTACATGTTTACCAACAAGATGTTTGTTGTCCGAAAAAACTGTTGGTTCGTCTAGTATAAAAGACGCTTGTTTGTTGGCTTCGGCACTCCGCAGACAAATTTCTTCATATTCAGTGAATTTTATTCAATTGTTTTCCAAATTCAAGCGCTACTTAGCATAATGGGTAATTACTTATAGTTAATATTTGAAAGTTGTAAATTAATTAAAGTATTCATATTAAAACTAAAGCTTTTGCATAACATTTCGGTTTGATATTTCTGAAATAGATCGATTTTAGGAAAAGCGCCTTTTATACGGACCACCTACTTTAGCGCGTATTTTTGAACGTGGATTTTATTAAAGCGTACTCTTAGTACAGTATTGTTAATTTCACTTGAATAAATTTAAAACAAATATCAATTTGTTATTACTGTGTTAAGAGCAGATCTGCATTTAGTCCTTTAAAACACTGCGGAGTCACGTTTGCCCATTTGTCCGTAGATCTACATCTAGCCCGTCAAGTGACGGTTCATTGTGTCACTTTGTACCTGTGTAACCTTCGGGGTGATCAAGCTTTGTCCGTCTATAGTGCGTGAGCACGCTTTGTTCCTCCGTCCGTCCGTCCGTCCGTCCCATTGTAAAGCGAATATATTGTGAAGCAACAGCTACCTGTCTGCCCATCTGCCAGTGAAGTTTGTGCACTAACAGTACTGACGTCGGCACGCAACAATACACTAGTCTTAGCTTTCGTCAATAACTGGGTAAACTTTCTCCTTTGACGTACAGTAAGCAAATTGTCTGCAAAGATAATAAAACTTTATATGCACCTTAATATAAATGTCTCAAAAGTATGATTTAGTCTTTAGGAACAGAAACAAATATGCTTTCAATACGTAATACATTAAGTTAAAAGGAAAATGCAATGTTTGTGGAAAAAGTTACGTTTGAAAGATGCTCTTCAAATCAGAAATAATTGTAAAAATCATTTGGTTAGTGCTTGGTTCTGTAAATATTTCATGAGTGCTTGGTTCAAAATTTAATTCTAGCACGATTTCTCCAAAACGCCTACAAAGTCTTGGAAACCAAGCTGCAGGTAGACCATCAGGTATACGCGCAGTTTATATGAGTAGGTGTGCAAAAAGTACTGCGTATATTTACGTCGATTTTTTTTTTAAATGGACAGTTCGGGCTTGGTCCATATATTTCTCCAGCAACTTTTGCATCGATTCAAATTTTGTGACAAGCATTCCAGGCAAACTATAGCACTGTTCGGCATAAGCAAGGTATCAAAATGCGGGGAAAATTGGGCGCTGGAACATAGGCTATGTTAGAAAATGTATTTCTTTAATATTCGAGACAAACACATAGAAAATACATACCGTTTTACTGGGAGCCGCCATTTTCTAGTGCTTGGTATCAAAACATTGTACCACGTGATTCCTACCCCTGAATTTGTGCTTGTCTGTTCATTGTTGGGACAACTGTGAGGTTGGTGCACCCGAGAACCTAGATTAAACACCCGGTGGCAAATTGTTTTGCCACTGGCCATTCAAAACGGTAACCACTCAAGTTCTCATTTTCGTAAAAAGTGTGTTATGTCTTATTTGAAAAAAAAAGTGAAATATGCATATCAGGAATTGCCACAACCAGAAAGCTCTGCATCCACATGGAGCCAAAAGGTAGAGAGGAAAAGATACCATGTGTTTATGAGAAGATTAATTTTAAGAAAGACACCACAAACAATTAACGAAAAAAGAGAACTTTACCGCCTTGGAACGGTCGGTGGCAAAACAATTTTCCACTGGAGGTTGAAAACAGGTTGATTTGCCACTGACCGTTCCAAGGCGGTAACCCCGCGGGTTCTCATTTTTGTTTATTGTTAGTGGTGTCTTTTTTGAAACTGATTATTGTATTAACCATGCTCTCTCCCCCTCTCTTCTTCTTGACTGTGTGGGGAGGCTGTTTTTTCTGAATGTGGCGATTCCTGATATGCATATTTCACCTTCTCGTATGAACAAACAAGTATATTTTGTATTGGTAAACGTTCTCATGTTAAAAATGTATGCTCACTTTTCCTCTCTGCTTTTTGACTGTTTGGAGAGGATGTGGTTGTTCCTGATAGGCATGTTTCACTTTTTATGATGATTATGTTGTTATAGTAAAGGGTTGAAATCCGATGATAATTATTACATGTTCAAATACAACTGTTCAGCCCTTTGTGTAAAAAGATGAAGAAGTGAACTTTAAAAGCGCCCGAACACGACAAGTATGAAAGTATTGCAGGCTCGGTTTGATTGAGCCTGTTCATAGTCAGTAATGGAAATGCATATTACTGCCACGCCGCCTAGCCCCGGATTGAGCTCAACTCAATATTTACTCCCGATAAACAGTACAATTTCGATCCAAAATGATAGTATGCATGTGACGGTGAACATGGAACCTTCAGTGGGTATTTTAAGACTAATACCATTCCATGTTCAGCGGCGTATGGCCTCTATATAAAAAATGGGTTGGCCCTAAACGATAAAACAATAGGTGGAGAGTTTTTTTTTTATAATCTCCTAATTTTTTGTATTTTATTTATTTTAATTAAACTCTCCAAGTGACCCTTGTACTAGAAGGTTAAATGTACTGAACTGTAAAAGAAGGTGTTGTTTTAATAAAAGTCAAATGATAACATCTAACTGTACTAACTGTATATGTCTTTCGAAGTAACATACACTTAACCAATTTTCTAATTTACACCGATCATAAAGTGCACTCTTCAAATTTGAAACATGGTGAGAAACATCATTTTTACTTAAGAAATTGCCATTAAAATCCTTCCGTGTCTTTGTAAAGCAACGACATTGAATGGAGCCGCACAAGGTAAAAAAAAAGAACTTTGCTTTTGCAAAGAAGGTAAACCGAAATCGGCTGATAGCTGAACAGTGTAACAGCTAAACAATTACTTTATTGCAGAATCTCAGGACTTGTAAAAAATTACTTAAGAATCCATATTAAAATAAAGATCATAATTTTCGTTTACTGACGATTTTATATGTTATAATTTGGTTTGTTCCAAATTAGTTTATTATGTTTTTCATATGAACATTAGATCATTGTGCTGACAGCTATGTAATCTAATTTTAAATAGAACATAAAAAATTTGATAGTTTTCATTTTATATAACGGAATGAGACACTATTTTTAAATATGGTATGGTCTCAAAGCTGTGTCATATATTCTTCCGTTTGGGCCGTAACGTCTGTCTGTCTGGTCCGTATGATGCGCCAGTCTGGGCCGTATCGGCGATGGGCAGTATCGTTTGATAAATATATATACATGTAAATCAGTAACTTTCATCATTGATAAGATTCAATAAAAAATATAATAAAACACAAACACCACATGATAAAGTAGGCTAATATTTTGTCGCAGAATTACTAGAAATATACATCCTGTATCACTCAAATAGTTACAAGTTTCTTCTTATTTTCAAAAATACTCTTTTTTCTACATTGTATCATCCTTTGATTTATCATTCCTTTCTAGCATGTTACGTTAAAGATTCAGTGTTGGTTTGATGAGAGATTTTTTTTTAATTTTCGAATATAGTCTATTGACTTTGATAACTAACTAATATTTAAACATAATTCCAATTTTCACTCCATACCTATCTTTTTGTCATTATTATTTACGTATTATCACCTGTCTATAGATCTATAACAGTCGACAGAGGGGTTGGTAGTATATAGACAGATGTTTCATTTAAAGTCATCTTCCTTCTATTTCGTAGCCGAGTTTTCCTTCTTTCGTATCCGAGTTTTGTTTTAAAGTTTAAAAAATTTCAGAGTTCAGCTTAGAATGTCCCATGGAAGATCTTGACCGAGTTAACAAGGGGCCAGACCCATAGGTGATCTGTACGCACCTGTGCATGTGTTATAGCTTTGAGAACCATAAAAACCAAGCAACGCCAAATATTTACACAGGTAACCGCATTGCATTATGGTACCACATGTCAAGGCCGCCATTGAGAAAATGACGAACAACTTCGCGGGAAAAGAATTTTCAACTGTATTTCGGTAAATTTTGTAAGACATTACACTGTTCTGACTTTCATATGACAGAAGAATATTTTTATAAATAGTGTCAGTTCTATTTCAAATTGACTTGCTTTCTGTGGCATATCAAAACAAGAAGAAAACTTGGGTCTTTGTAAAAAAAGTAGGACACGGCATGGTTTCCAAAAAGAATGTAAAAAATGACCTACTAAAACAGTGTTGCGGAACTCGTTACTTATAATAATCATTGTAAAGAAACTTGGTGAAGTAAAATGAATGACTGGAATCGGAAGGAGGTAAAATTAATGCCGAGTTAAAAACCACTAAAACTTTGTAAACTTATTGGTAAGCGGGTGGGGTTAGTCCTTTATTTATGTCCACATAACTTTAGTCATTTTCTTTGAGTTACATCGTCACTGCAGTGCTTTTGCTAGAAGCCTCACTGGTTTCAGACTTAAATTACTTGCATGCCATGCATATATTTGGTTGTTAACTCATAAATAAACATTGTTTTGCTCGCCCAATTGGTTTTGTTGACATTCAGTATGACCAGCACTGGTTTGCTTAGAAATATATATGCATGAAACTTTCCATTTGTTTATATGTTAAATACATATTTACTGGACAGAGAGGTGGCATATTTGAATCTGGGTTGTTCCTTTGGGCCATACAGGCACAACTGGAATAATTTTGACTATTTCAAGTGCATCAGGTGTCGTAATACAGGCACAGAAATATCAGAATAAAATTGGTCACTGGCAGGCTCATATTCTGTGAGGCGTTATTTATCATAGGTTAAGCAGAACTACCTTTATGTATATACATGGGTTTCTGTTTACTGGCATAATGAAATCAACATTTAGCAATTGTTGTTTCTGTTTACAAACAAAGCAATTTATTCATTGTTTTTATAGGATTTTTGCTTAAACTGTAACAAATTTTATTTTTTGCTGCAGGAAAACCAGCTGGGTGTAGTTAAGATGCTTTAGTTACCTGGTAATTTTAGTTTCTAGCCATCCATTTCTCTATCCCTGGGCATAATTGTGGTCTTCACAACTTTATTGTCAGTGAAAAACAATTCAAGTCCAAGGGAACTTTAGAATGACACAATGATGGGTCTCTGTTGCCTTTCAAATATTAATTAAATATTTATTTAAAAAATGACAATGAAGTTAAAGCAATTTTGTAAGAAGGAAAGATAAAAAAATACAACTTGCAGGGGTCAAAGTTTTCCGGCTTATGCCTGAATTCCGGTTTTTCGGGAGCGGCTTGGGTCCTTTTTCCAAATCGTGTAAATCTGAGGAGATATTGTTGGGGGAGTGTAGACGAGTCATACGACGACAATGATATCGTCCAGGATCGCGTTTATCTTAGCAATAACGCGTGTACCTAACATCAAATTTGATTGCCTGAAACTGTGTAATAAAACAGCGTTTTTTTTCCTTCTTTAACTACCTCTGCTAAATGGTACCATTCCCAAAGCGGACCGGAGTCTTCCCAATTCAAAGTGCCGGACTTTCCCAATCCCCAACGCTAATGTTTCCAACAACAAATAGTGCCGTTTCCCAATATTGACAAAAAAGTTTTTGCAAGAAATGTCGTTCCGCGTAAACAAACCGTACCGTTCAAAGGGAAGTAACTCTTTATCAACGATCCGGTTAGACTCTTACTCAGTTGTTATCATTAAATAAAGTACAGACATGTGACATCTTTCATCCGGTCCGCATTTTATACACGTCCTTTTTTCAGACTGGTTTACGGTCAATAATTGCAAGTTGACTGATTTTTACTGATAAAATTTAAGCGCAAAGACCGGTCTTCAGAAACTGAAAGTAGTTTACAAACTTCACAACAACGTTTAGAATGAGCGATTATTCAAAGGAAGCCATTAAATACAAACACTGGCACTCTTTTGTTGCGAGATTTTGGGTATATATTGACCGATCCCATGCCATTGGCGACGAGTCCCGAGTCTGAGCGATTTGAACCAATGAATGTATTTACTGGTATCGAGCAACCTCCCGTACTTTCCCCCATAAATTGGACTGAAACTAAACTTGAATCCAGCCTTCCAACATATTTGGAAACCAAACTGAGTCCCACTCAGAAGCTATCCTTGAGCTAGCTGTAACACAAAGACACATTGCCTCAACCTGGCACTGAATCCAGCCCCCACTCCTTGCATTATAATTTCAAATGCAGATTTATCAGATTCATTTCACATTTATTGCAACCTCAAAGAAACTTTTCCTGCCATTGGAATTTTTTTTTCCATAGACAGGCAGTCATTGGATTGGCAGTTACTTAGTTCTGGCATAACAGTTACATCACTTAAGGGTTTCCTGTTAAGGAACCAGTCCTTATGATGCTTTGTGAAGCTGAATAAAACCCCTAGTTTGTATTTACATGGATTAAGAAAAAATCCCAATTTTGTTGATTTTGCGACTGATTTTTTTCCCAATTTCAAGATTTTACGACGCGAAAATTTCCCAATTGTAGGGGAAGGGGACCCTTTCCCCTTTGGGGGAAAAAACGCTGTAATAGGCTAACTTAGGCTGAAATCATCGAATCAAATTCGTCGTAACATAATATCAGTGTAATATCGGGCAAAATGGCGCACCCATGGAGAGCATGAGAAAATGAAAATGAAGTTCTTAAAATCGGATTGTGATACCAAATCGCTAGAAATAGATGTCAAAAATAAATGGAATTCGGAATGGCTCTCAGAATGCGACAAAAACGGTGACAGGTTGGAAATCTGGCTTAGAAAGCCCGATATTCCGGGCGCTGCATATTGCGAGTGCTGTGTCAAGACAATAAAGTACGCTTATAATTTTGTTTGTTTAAAAAAATATTAAAAAATTTTTTTTCGCAAGCGTAAGATTTAGTTTTGTAGCCTTGTGATTCTTCATGTAATGAAAAGAGAGAAAATATCATTTAGTCTAATCAGTGGCTTGATTGACATAATTTATAAACATTCTCAATTGTCAATTTTCAACATGACAAAATAATATATTGTTGAGAAAAAAATATATTTTAGAACAATTGTGTCTCCGGAAAACACAAGAATAAGCCTTGAAATTCACTAAAATGCAGGAGCTTCCGGGGGCCTCCGGCCCCCTGCATCCCTGGCCAGGGCTTTGCCCTGGACCCACCGGGGGCCCTGGCGGCCCCCAGCTTTATTTCAGGCTTTTACATTTTTCTAACTTTGTCCCCTGAACTTGTGACAATCTCACTATACTATGAATTTCTTTTCACTGCAGGGGAAGGGGGACATGGCCTGTAATTTGGAGAAAGCATGAATTTTGTCTGGAATGAAAGACTGATGTAAAAAGCATCGTTTTAGGGTAAAACATTTTTTTATCAAATTTTGAGATGGGATGGGGCCTGAAAATGGCCACATCGAAAAAAGGGAAAAATGCCCTGCTTTAACACCATATTATTTTTAATGGTGCATCAGAGGAACCATGGTTTTGAAAATTAAGCAAAATCCCAGTATTATATTTTGCTTTGGAAAAACAGTGATAGATATTGTGTTCTGTGCACCTAGTTGTTTAGTTTGAACTTGTAGGAAATTGTCTGTAAATGGACTCCTGTTGATCAACTCGCTTGACAGATTTTCCGCGGCATTGTTTCATATCTTGTTTAACACTTTATTGAAATGAAATCTATCAGTGTTTTATATGATGAATAAGTATATAAGTGCACAAGAGTATCAAAAATATCCTAAATCTGATCAAATGTTTTCCCGATCAATTATGTGGTTATCTCCCTTATGTTTGTATTAAGTCTTATGTATCAAATGCTGTTTATTTTACTTTCTTTCTGATATTTCGGGTATGATAACCCCTGAGAGCTACTGTAAATTGGTCTCTAAGATTTGTGTGTCCAGCCGATAACTGTGCTGGGAATTTATTGTACAGCAGTTCTGCAATATTTATTTAAATAATTGTTGCATAGATAAGGTTCGAAAACCTAGCTGCAGTTTTTTTGAATCAATGGTCCATAAATAGAGGGTTTACGTGGAGGAAAGATATCCTATAGACTGTATGTTTGATATAATGGGCCGATTAAATTGATAGATTGGGCTTAAGTATTTAATTCTGATTACCCTGTGTCGTAATTTACTGGTTGGAGAACATAGCTAAGTAAGCAAAATAAGATTAACCCTTTAGCCATTTAGTTAATGTAACAAACTCTCCTTTCTTTTCATTGGTTTGAGTTGGTTTATTTTTTGTTCATATTAAGCTTGCTAATTGAATAGTAACAGTTTAAATATGACAAATTGTGTGCTAAACAGTTAACCCATTACTCCATATAGTGAATGTGCAACCATTGCTGACTGATCGGGATCTACACAGTTGCTTATAGGTCATTCATAATTTAATGAATCTTAAAAGGATGGTGTAGATCTTGGTCAGATGGCATGGATGTGTTGGCTTATCTAAATCTATCCTGTTCATGCTGACATTACAGGCAAATATGTGGAGTCAAGGATTAAGGTTTTACTACTTTTGTCATTGCACTATCATACATAAAAGAGAAAATTTAAAAACTCCTTCCAAACTACAAAACGCTGGGGCCATTTACAAGCGCCTTCCCCTCAGAAAATTTCTTCAAATTTCTTAAAAAAAAATAGTTTTCCCCAAAAAGTATCCCTATTAGAGAAGAAATCTTACTATTTTCCCCAAAATTATAGGGCATTCCATGGGACTTTTCCCTAGCAGTGGAAACAATGCCCTGATTATTGGTTTAAGATACTAACTAGTGAAATAAAAATCAATATTTCACAGAAACAAACAACTTATCCGTTTATTTCATATTTTCTTTTTTTTGACCAACTTAATAAAAAAGAAATATAAAGTGCTGTAACAAGTTTAAAGAAGTAGTTTTCCAGTTACAATAAATATGTAATAAAAATAAATGATATTCCAGTTCAAAAACAGAGGATTTAAAAGCACTGGAAAAAAAAACAAAATAAATTTAAAGATACATGTGTAGTTTTGGTCTGACAAGATGTTTCTGGTAGGATTTATTAAACATTATGTTCATTACCCCCAATATCAGATTTTGTGAAGGTAAAACTACTCATAGAAAAGACATGCCATTTGTGAAGTAAGAAAGACAGTTCCATAAATTGAGTTGGGTTTTTTGCCTTCAAACATTTTTTTTATTTGATGTGTGAACTTTGAATCACATTATATTTTAATTTTAAAAAATATATGCAAAAAGTAGTTACTTCATGCTTGTAAAAAAACAAGTTGTTACCAAACCATTTGATAAAATTTGTCCAATTTAATGATCAAATATATTGGCACTGATAGGATAATAATATGCATGTATTGATTTTATACAAGTTTCAAAACGGTTCTAACTACCTTCTTTATTCATATACAGTTACAATTGTTTTTCACGCAACCCAGGCAATGTGCAAGAAGCCTTACAACACTGCCTTATCATCCTGTGGAGGTATTAAACCTGTATCTCTGATTGCTTAAGTATTAACAATACATCCGTTGTGCTCCAATCAGGTGGTATAAGAAGCTTAAAATTTTATAGAAACAAGTCTAGGCAAGGTAACAGGATTAAAATTTGGTATTAAAAGAAACGAAGGCCTTGTGTATATAATGTCCAAGTGCAAATATTGACACTAGATTGTTCCATACTTATAGAGGAGTGTGCACTTGTAAACTGCAGCTTTTGTGTGTCAGTTGTAGGTACAGGAACATGAATACCTTTGTGGAAATCATTATGTGATTTAGGATATTTTCAGTGAAATGTATATTTTTGAAAATTTATGAAGCTAGACTTATTTTAATGAATTTGTGGTTTTTGAAAAATTGGTGTTTCATACCTGGTCAAAAAGCAGTTGGATTATAGTTTACTGGCTCAAGAAATCAAATTCAGGTGTGTTCTTTACTGAATTTGTTAATAGTAGAGATTCTTGTTGCATTTCTTTTTGACAAACTGTCATTGATAGTCACCTTTTCCTTAATTGCATGTGTGCAACTATTGCAGATCCAGATCAGCTGGCACATGATCTGGAAATGTTCGTTTCATCAGTCGGGAAAAAACCTAACAAAATTTTAAAAAGCGAACAGTGCAGATCCTGAGCACATGTCATGGATATGCTGGCAGATCTGAGTTTAAACTGTTTGCCTACACAATAAAGGTGTACAGATAGAAAGTTAACTTAAAAAACATGTAAAGACTAGATTGAAAAAGTGACACTTTGTGTTATTTTCAGGACAGAAGATAGACGGCAAAACTGGAGCCGTGTTTGGTGATGATGCTGAAGCATTTGGTGAATGCAGTGCTGTTGCCAGATCAGGTAGGGAAACTTCAATTATTTCAAACGGATGAATGTTAGAAGTAAAACAACAATGTAGTATTAATGGATATTTCAATAAAAGTAGCAAATAAACTTCCTAAGGACATAGCTCTGTAGAACATGATCTTGAAAATTGAATTGCCCTGCACAAAAGTTACTTGCCCTGCATTTTCCATGAACGATATCGGGTAACAAAAAATTGCATCGGGTATTTTCGCAGCCTCTCAAATTTACAAAGCAATCCAGGGTCTGATGCTAGATTTTAGAAAGGGGGTTTATTTGTGCCAGTCTTCGGTTAGTTGCATGACAGTTTCAAACTTTCAGGCCATAATAATTAATATCCATAAGGGCTGGCTGATCTTGATAAACACCTTAAAACCTATTTGTATGCAGTAAAGAGTTCACTTGATTGTTTGGGATGTTCCTTTTTCAGTAAATTTGGGGAAAAAAATAAATCCCTACTTCCAAAGCAAAACACATTTTTCCCCGTTTCTAGCGGTAAAATTCACAAAAAATGAAGTTGTGGTAACTTTGATTCTAAAAGTTGTTTTATGATTATTGTTTTATGTAGAGAATGATTTAAGTGTTGTACTGTTAAATAAAAACAATCACTTATTATTAATTTAAAGTCATGTTTGTCACCTATTTTCCATCAAGATCTTTGCTAACTTTTAATTAAATCTGTAACTTTCACAGTACCCAAGGTAATAAAACTGAGCTTGGAAACCAGTCTCAAATCTCAAGCATCTGATTGGCTGAAATGGCGACCAGTCGCAATTTCAGCCAATCAGATGCTTGAGATTTGAGACTGGTTTCCAATCTCCGCTTTATAACCTTCAACCCTGTTGTCATTGGTGGGATTTGCATCTTCTTAATAAGTAAGCATTTCTAAGTCTTGAACCTGACCTGCTGGTTGGGCTGGTGACATAAGGAAAAGTTAGTGTCATTGAAGCAGTTCAGGTGTTTGCAGATAAGTTTTATGCAAAATGAAGGAACTATGCTATTGTTAAAGAATGATCACCAGGATGTCGAGTGCAATGTAAAACATGAGTGCAACATACGGATCAGCCATCAAAAACGGATTTGTCAAACTGGACCCAAGGACCAGTTGCCATTTCAGCCAATCAGATCCTTGAGATTTGACACTGGTTTCCAATCGCAGCTTTATAGCCTCCAGTCCTGATGTTACAGTTGGCAGTAGAAGTAGTTGGATGTTTCATGTGGTCAGGAAGTAGGTTTGCAACGGTAAGGGCAGGTGGAATGCAGTGTGCTATGTTTTTGTATTGCACTTGCCCCGGCCTTTGTAAATATGCTGTTACAGCACAAAAATCATTGGAGCTATGCTCTTAAAATCAGTGGAAAGATTTAAGGATGGATTGGTTGATGTTTGGGCAGGAGATACAGTACTTTCTTGCACAATTCAAGCAAATGATACATTACTATCTCGCTCAGTGCAGCTGGATGTTGTGTGGTAAATTAATTTGTTAAAAACCAACAAAGGAAATAAATCCACTAAGATGGAATCTGCATTGTGTAGCACTAAATATATCAAAAGGAACTTGTATGTTGAAAGGTATATCATGGGTTTCCATATTAATGGAAACATTGATAAAGAAAGGATCTACCTCTCTGAGGAAGAAGTACAGCCCACTTGATTTCCATGTACATTTGCCTGGAGTACAAGTAGTTTTACAGCGAATATATGTGATGGAGAAATAAACGGATACAGGGTCATTGTTTACATACAACTGTTTAAGGCCTCTGTAAGGATGGAAGTTCTGTCAATTAAATGCTGGCACCATAAAAGGTTTTGTTTTAACCAGAGTCCCGCTTTTTCAAGACAAGAAATCCTGAACAACATAGGACATTTGGAGGGAAATATGTGGACACACTTGTGCCAAGTTGATCCACTGCATATTTGCACTAAATAGTTTGAATGGGGGAATACAATTATGTTTCACACCAATTTTTGTTGAAAAACAACCAATGATCTGCAGTGTGAAAAAAAATGAAAGTGGTTGCATATAAATCAGTATTTTTATTTTTGCAATTTACTCCATACATTGTTAACCTAGTGCAAAAACGGTTTTAGTTCCAGGGAAATCAGGTGTTAAAGCTTTGAAACGCAGGTTAAATCGGGTGTGAAACTAGTGTACATCCAGATTAGATGGCACATCTGTGCCATCTGATCTGGATCTACACTGGTTGCTTCATGGTCAGAAATAACTTAAATGAGTCTAGAGAGAAAAGCGTAGATCCTGGTGAGATCAGACTTCATCTATGGGATAACAGCCATATTCTATGGGTAAAGGGTTTGGCATTACAATTGGTAAACAAATTAAACCATCTCTGTATAACAGCAGTAGGCAATAAATCCCAGTATGATTATTTTGACACATAGGTGGCAAATTACTTGAAAATATTGCTTAAACAGTACAGATTTCTTTTATAACGTCTTTACCAATATTAACAGATGGTATAACCAGATAGATATTTTCTTATCAACTGTGGAATTTTAATTCAAGTGTTAATATTGATTTTAAAAACACATCACTTGATCTGTAAGGGTTAATCATGTAATTTTATATTGCTCTTTCTTTGGTTTTTGTTCTGGGTTACCGAAAAATCTTTCGGCCATCTGAAATAGGCCTTTGTTTCTGGGATGGGAAGTCTTCAACCTTTAGTCTATATATTGACATTTTAATGCATGTGCAACCACTAGATCCAGATTGGCAGGTACAGCAGTGCCATCAGATCTGGATAAGCACTGGTCAGGTCTTAATAAGAAATAATCTAAAGAATCCAAAAGCGAACAGTGTAGATTAGATTAGATGGTATGATCTGGATCTACAGTGTTTGCTTGCAATAATGGTTTATGTACGGAGTAAAGTGTTGTTGTGCAAAATAAGAGCAATAAATAACAATTAATTCCAGAAAACAGTAGCTTGGTGCATCTATCGAGTATGTTAGGAATGGGGTCCATTGCTTTTTAACCCTTTCCCGTACAGACGCACCTTTATTGCTACGGCGAACAGTTTAGATCCAGATCAGCCGGCACATCCGTGCCGACTGATCAGGATCTAAGCTGTTCGCTTTTTGATTCATTAGGTTATTTCTGACCAAAATGCGACCAGTGCAGATCCTGATCAGATGGCACGGATGTGCCGGCTGATCTGGATCTACACTGGTCGCACATGCGTAAAAATGCGTATATATCCAGGAATGGGTTAAACCCGTTACTCCATAAATACACCTTATGTACACTCTCATGTGCAAACAGTGTAGATCCAAATCAGCCATCTGATCAGGATCTTCTGTTAACTTGGATTCATAAGGTTTTTCTGACAAAGATATAACAAGTGCAGATCCAGATCAGATGGCACTGATGTGGATCTACAGTGGTCGCCCAAAGGTTAAAATGTGTATTTATGGAGAAAGGGTTCATGGGAGGTAATTCCAATCCTAACAAAAGTCACATAAAGGTGAAGGCCAATATTATGTAAAATAGGTGACAACATGCAGTAATTGTTGATGGTTTTTATGACAACAACAATTTTATATTACTGATTGAATTAATAAAATCTTTTTTTTTCCATAATTAATTTACCTTATTGTTGTTCTACATAATGAACTTCTACTATGAGAATAAGAAAAAAATAGAATTAGGAAAAATAGGGTTTAATATTTTGAGTCTAGGTTTTGTTGAGATTTTTCAGTAAATTGAAACTGCGTCATTCTTAACATTTTTAACTTTCCATCTCTAAAACAGTAAACAGTCTTCATTAGAACTTTGTTTATACTAAATGTATTTATGCTTTAAAAGTGACTGACTAACATCTGTGCAATACCATGAGCCTGGTATCTAAAACCACTGACATGTTCAATATTGCTCAAATGTGCTCTTTATTACAATACTTGATGATAACTGGTTTGACAAAATGCATTTTTTATTCATCTGAAATATTTAATTTATCAGAGCATCTCTGCCAATAAACGCTCAAATTTCTGTTCTACTGCTATGAAGTTGTTTAGCGTTATCTTTGTTTTATTGAAGTATTGATTTTTATTTTGATTATTTTGTTGATCCATGGATGAATTTTGAAGATATTATAAATTTTGGGAAGATTTTCTGATACAAGGTATCGGTAGGATCTTTGAGAACAAGCCATGTCATGCCTGAGTTTTTATTGGCCTCAAGAGTAAAAAACTGAGAATGGAAACCAGTCCCACATCTCAAGGATCTGATTGGCTGAAGACTTGTCTCCATTTCAGCCAATCAGAAGCCTGAGATTTGAGACTGAATCAGATCTGGGTTTTATGACATTCAGCCCAGGTTTTCTTTGGAAAAATGGTTATTAACCCATTCCTGGATATATACGCATTTTTACGCATGTGCGACCAGTGTAGATCCAGATCAGCCGGCACATCCGTGCCGTCTGATCAGGATCTGCTCTGGTCGCATTTTGGTCAGAAATAACCTAATGAATCAAAAAGCGAACAGTTTAGATCCTGATCAGACGGCACGGATGTGCCGGCTGATCAGGATCTAAACTGTTCGCCCTAGCAATAAAGGTGTGTCTGTACAGGAAAAGGTTAAATGGGTGTATGTTGTTGCTTTATTGAGATTTTTGGTTTTAAGTTTACTTTTTCTCAGTAACTTTTCAAGGCAGAGCTTTCAAGCTTAACATAGTTGTCTGATATCACATTAGGAATTATCAGGACAAGTTTATAAACTCTTGACTGTTTTTTGCCATGGTTATGCCCCTTTTTTTGCCATGGTTATGCCCCTTTTTTACAATTAAAAGTTAAGAAGAATGCCTGGTTTTGTCGCATTGCTGTGTCTTCTCAAGTCAATTAATACTTAATGTGGGGTTAGACCTGTTTTATTGGCCACAATGACCTGTCCATAAAGTGGGGGTCACAATGAGCTGCATGTCACAAGGACAGGTGTTAACCCTATCCTTCACAGATACGCATTTTTAAGTATGTGCAACCTGCATAGATCCAGATCAGCTGGCACATCCGTGCTGTCTGATCAGGATCTGCATTGGTCGCATTTTGGTCAGAAATAACCTAACAAATGATAAAAGCAAACAGTGCAGATTGTGGTCAGATGGCACAGATGTGCCAGCTGATCTGGATCTACATTTCCCCCATGCAATTAAGGTGTGTCTAATATGTACATTTAGGAAAGTACAGTTTGTTCAGATGTTTCATTTCTTGCGATATATGGGACCATTGTAATATATAAATATCCCCGGCAATTTTTACAGATGTGAAAATCCTTAAGAATGACTTTTTAACAGTTACATGTAGTTAACACCAGGAAAATTTGGTAGTGCCAGGGAAATGTAACACCAGGAAAATTTGGTAGTGCCAGAGAAATGTCTTCTGAATTGTTCATGTTTTGAAATTGACTTTTCATGCTTTTTTCTGTTCATGATAAGGAAAATTGCTTTTGGATGGGGGTTTTTGTCACAAAGGGGAAAGGAAACGCCTGTTTTACGTGGGAGTGACGTCATATTTTGGTGTCTCTTATATAAAGATAAAAAATACCTGAATTGACTTGCATGCTTACATTGTTAATTCTTATTCAATGATAATAATTGCAATACACTTCCTGATCAATGTGAGCACCTTACTCATTTTTTGTCAATACTTGTTTTATGAAAATGAAAAATAAACCCCCTTTTCAATAAAGGTATTCACATAATATATTATAGCAATATAGCAATTTATTATTATTATGCATAAAAAGATCAAGGTGTAAATTGAAATGTTACGCAGGATTTATTTATTATGGTGACATATTAAACCAGTATTGAAGTCATTAAGCTTAGGGGCTTAGTTCAAAACGATTTATCTCCTTTTGAATTCTATATGATATACAATAGTTTTGAGGTGAACCTTATAAAGTAGTCAGATTATGCAGGTATACACATGAATGGTGGGAAGAATTGACTGTAGTAGTGTAATAAATACTCGTCTTAATAGAATTGTTAAGCACCTTAAGTTTGTCCCCCATAGATAATCCCAAGGCAATGATAGGACATTAATAGCCTTTGTATTGAACATATTCATTCACTTCATGATACCTCGACATTAAATCTTAAACCACATGGTTCGAAGGAGCAACTGTCTGTGTAGAGTCCGCCAAAACTTTTTATTCCCATATTGTTCTTGTTTACTCGTACAGTAAATTGTTTCCGTTATTTCTTTCAAAGATAATTACGGTTTTATTTTGACTGTCGGGTATTTCAGTTTATTGAAACTGTGAACTTGAAGTTTCTCTTTGGATATTGACTTTTCTAGAGGATTTTAAGTTTTCTCAAAATGGATTAATATCTAGTTATTGTAAAATAGGAAATTAAAAAAAAAAGGATATATTTTTCTGAGAGTTTACCTGTTTGATTCAATGTTGAAATCATGCTTTGAGGTAAGTTTTTTTTTTTTATGTGATTGTTGTTTACTTTAGAGTTTCAATGATTATTCAATATTTTACCATGGCTATAACACAGCAAAAATAACTTTGAAGTGATGAATTTGTTAGATAATGAAGTGAAAATTTTTATTTGAGAGATATTAAGAACTGAAGGGCAGTTGAAATATTTGCATTATGTCAAGTTTTCAAATCTTGGCCTCCATAAGAAAACTAGCTTATTGATTGCTGAAAACTCTTAATGGTGGCGGGATTTGTAATTCAAGTATATTGGCTGTTTGAACTAATCTTAAGAGCAAATTTCTTACTTCGGTAGTAATGAGGCATACTCCAATGTCTTTTCACAACACAATTTAAAAATTTGAAACTGGGTCATTCAAAAGATGTTTGCAAGAAAGTCATTATCATAAGCTATTTTTACCCTCTACTCCTGCACATTTCATTGCCGTAGTGCCTTAAAACCCTTTCCTCCATAAATACGCATTTTTACGCATGTGCGACCAGTGCTGTCTGATCAGGATCTGCACTGGTCGCATTTTGGTCAGAGAAAACCTAATGAATAAAAAAGCGAACAGTTTAGATCCTGATCAGACGGCACAGATATGCCGGCTGATCTGGATCTAACCTGTTCACTTATGCCATAAAGTAGAGTCTATGGAGGAAAGGTATATTTCCTTCATATTTCAATGATTCTTACACCATTGTTGCATTTAGTTGACAATTTGTTCCGTCTGACCAGGAGCTATACCATTGGCTGATAAATTTATCAGGTAATTTCTGGCCAAATAGCAACCAGTGTAAATCCAAAAAATGTAGCATGAATGTGCAGGCTGATCTGGATCTACTGGTTAACACATTTTGATAAAACCTGTATGTTTGGAGTAGTCATCAGTTTTAAATTTCTCTGGCCAATGATAAAATGAAGGATAAAAATACATAATAAACAGTCTGTAGATCTATTGCCTCATTTTTTGGGTGAATAGGTGTCCATTACTTCATACAAGATGATGTTTGGTGAAAGCCACTAAATTTCCATCTTGAACCAATTAACATACCTTGGTATAGCATATCTTTCGCCATGCTCTTAAATTACTTCATTGAAATGTAATATTTGATTTCACCAGTATTACCATAAAATTCCTTTTAAACACCCCAGGGCTGTTAATTTTTTGAAAGGGGAGCACTTATAATTCTTATTTGGTAATTTTTTTCCCCAACAAAGTGGGAGGCATATAGAGTTGCCATACGTATGTCCGTCCTCCAAATCTTGTGGCATCAACTCCTAAACTATCTGCCGGTTTTGTCCAAGGTCACTACTAGTTATTTTAAATTTTTTGTTTGTTTTAATATTAGATTCTGAGGAATATTTGATAATAAATATAGATTTACTGATTTTTTCCCCCAAAAATAACATGGGGGCACAGGGTTTTTTTTCCTTAACAAACTGACGCCGATAGTCGGCGTCTTCCCCTGGAAAAAAAATTCCCCAACGAAAATTTTTTCCCCAACAAAAGTCACTTTCCCCCTTGTAAAGTGATATTTTTTATCAAAACGTAAACAGAAGCTTAATTTATAGTTATGTTTAATCTATGTTATCTAAAATCTGCACAATTTTCACGAATATTTGTTAGAAATTAGGTACTAACGAAACCGAGTAATATTTGACGAATGTTACTAAATTTAGATTCGATACATCACAGAAACTGCATCCTGGTCGTCAACTTTAACATTACTGGGACTGGATTATTTATTTTCTGACTGAACGAATATTTAGAGACGAGAATTTTCATTTTAAAAAAAATCGTCCGAATATTTAGATACATGTACATTAATTTACACGTCCGTAAACGTAAGCCTATAATAAATCAACACCTGCCGGACGTTTCTTCCTTCGAAATTTCTGCTTACCTTTGTCAAGCAATTAACTCATTTCTTGTTAAATAAACATCCTATTGTTGTATAATCAACATTCTCGAAAAAATGTGATGCAATAGATTAGTAGCAAACTGCTAATTCGGCGAAGTGCCGGTAGTGCAGATATAAACACAAGCGGATCAGAAATTAACAATAATTATACCAGATACGCTGTCAATTAAACAATCAGCTGATTTAAATATGAAATCACCCTAGTTTGTTGACGGGTTGAAATTCGTTTGTACAATAGCGCCGATCGATTTTTGAGCGGTGCGCACCGTTTCAAGTTGACGTCGGCGTCTTTGATGTTAAATACACAAGCATCGCTGGCATTTTAGATCAAAACGGTCATTGAAACAGGTATTCAACAGATGTTCATAGCAGTTGCAAATTTGATGATTTTAGACAATGTACATGTAATAGATTTCGGATATTTTAGGGGCAAGTATGACTGAAAATACACGTCGTTCATATTATTTCTTACTCGTAATAAAAAATATGAATTATCGGACTTAAACACCGTAAATTAAAATGCACGGTCATAAATTTACGTCGTTCGTAAAATTCTATTTGTTATAAAAATGCGACGATACTCCAAAGTGAATCCTTCTTACTAATGTAAGAAGAAGAAATGCGACTGTTCCAACATCTTTCTTTTTCATAATAAGAATTCGGAATTGCTCGAACCCTCCTTTTAAGCAGTAATATTTAATTTTCTTGGGGAATTCAGCAATTTAGTTGGAAATTAACAATAACTACACAAGCACTGCCCTAAACAAAAAAAATTCTGGAAATCTTGCATCCGAAATGATTAAGATTCTAAGCACACAATTTATGGATAAATTTTAAGCAGGCTCGGAAAATGAGCAAGTATAAATCAACTTATTCTTGAACTGTTTAAAAACAGATAACATAGAGACATGCCTCTGTATGCTTAATAGACTGTTTGGTAATGAAAGCTAAATTAAAAAAAGAATAACAGAAGCATAAACTTCTTCCCCTCTTCCTTAAAAAAACCCCTGGGGCATTTTTAGGAAAGGGCATTTAAAAGGAATTTTACGGTATTATTAAGGCCGTTATTATGTCATTGTTGGTCCTTGAAAGTCAAATTGAATGTTGGAGAAATAGATAATTGGGTTGTTGGCTTTATAGATAGATTGTACAGGATAAATGATATTTAGGTTCAAAGGATGTAGTCTTGTTTTTGATAAAATAGGGTACTTGTCTTGTGGTATTTTTTAGGGGCAACCAACTGATTTTAATCTTTTGTCTGTTTTTTACTGCTGAATAAAAGATGTATCCTTTCTTGTCCCCTCCACCTCACCGACCCAACACTTAACTTTTTTGTGGATACCCCAGGTTGTTTATTTTGACTGCCATGGGATGGCCCATGCTTGATAATTTCAGGGAGAAAATAGCTCAATTTCACCTGAAGGGGAATGAAAGAAACCTGATGTAACTGCATGATTTTAAAGAAATATTGAGGGGGGGAAGGCGTCTATAAACGGCACCTTTTATGGATGGAAAAAAAGTCCTGTACCCTGTCATAGAAATAATCTGTATTTTTATTATACCCCCACAAACGAAGTTTGAGGGGGTATATAGGAGTGAGCTTGTCGGTCGGTCGGTCGGTCGGATTCTTCGTTTCCAGATGATAACTCATGAAAGGCTTGACAGAATTAAATAATTTTTGGTACACAGGTATATCGTCATAAGATACAGGTCAAGTTCGATTTTGGGGCTGGTGGGATCAGTGTCAAGGTCACTGTTACTAAAAATAGAAAAATGGTTTCCGGATGATAACTCATGAAACACTTCACAGATTTAATCCTTGTTTGGTAAATAGATGTAACATCACAAGATACAGGTCAAGTTCGACTTTGGGGCTGGTGGGGTCAATGTCAAGGTCAGTAAAAATAGAAAAAGGGTTTCCAGATAATAACTCATGAAAAACTTCACAGATTAAATCCTTTTTTGGTACATATATGTAATATCAGAAGATACAGGTCGAGTTCGACTTTGGGGCCTGAGGGGTCAGTGTCAAGGTCACTGTAACTTAAAAAAGAAAAATTGTTTCTGGACTATAACTCATGAAATTGGAATGAGATTCTTAAATGAAATTTGGTGTATTGATGGTTTTTGTGAAGATGACTTTTGGGATTCAAGGGCTGTGGGGTCAAGGTCACTGTTACTAAAAATAGAAAATAAACTGTTTGCTCAATAACTTTGGTTCAGAATGAGATATTGTGATGAAAATTGCTATATAGGTAGTGTCTGTGAAGACGAAACTTGGTATTGAAATTGGGCCTGATGGGGTCAAGGTCACTGTTACTAAAAATAGAAAAAATGGTTTCTGGATGATTTCTCATAAACAATGTTTGGCACACAGTTCTTAGATAAAAGTTAGATAAAGGCCACTGTTACTAACATATTTAAACCATTTCTGCTCAATAAACTTAGAAGGAATGAGATATTGTGATGAAACTTGCTGAATATGTGGCTACTGTGAAGACGACACTTTGGATTGAAAGTGGGGCACATTATGCCATTGATTCGAAGCATTCCCAGTTCAATTATCAAGCATACATGTGGGGGTATTTAATCACTTTCAGTGATAATTCTAGTTTCTTTGCTAAGGTAGTTGGTTTTAACATTCACATATTTTATTTCAGGTGAAGACACAGCCAGTTGGTTTTGGCAGACTCAGCAAAAGAAAGGTGCGGTCCAGGTCATTGTAATCAGAAAAAAAGGTACGACTGTTCAGTAAAAATATTTCCAGCTTGAACACTTTACCAGTAGCCCCTTAATCTCTAAGCACAGCTACTGTTAGGTTTGCAATCGGTGTGAAACCAGATATCCTTGACTCTTTAGATACAACTTTGTCATAAGCCAACAGTATAGAACGTGATAAGCTGGCTTGCCTTCTGATCAGGATCTACACACTGTTTGCTTTTGGATTCACAAGGTTACCTATTTGGGACCAAGAAGTGACCGTTGTAGATCCCGATCAGGTAGCAAAGATGTGGCAGCTGATCTGGAGCTGCACTGGTCAAACACTTGATAGATGTATATCAGGCATGATTTTCTTCCGCTTTAAAGCGGAATTTTTGCCGCGCCCGATTCCGATTTTTATACCCCCGCTTCAAAGAAGAGGGGGGTATACTATTTTACCCTTGTCCGTCCGTCCGTCCGTAACAAAATTTCCGTTGCAGTTTTCTCAGCAACTATAACATGCAGCAGCCTGATATTTTGCATATTGCTTTATCCTATAGTCCCATATGGTGTAAAGCAATTTCATGCTCCTTGCTGATCTACTTCCTGTTTGCTGCATATTTTTAGATTTTCTTACTATGAAGGTGCATTACATCAACCAAAAGGCATGTTAATTTTCCGTCGCAGTTTTCTCAGCAACTATAACATGCAGCAGCCTGATATTATGCATATTGCTTTTTCCTATAGTCCCATATGGTGTAAAGCAATTTCATGCTCCTTGCTCATCTACTTCCTGTTTGCCGAATATTTTAGGTTTTGTTATTATAAAGGTGCATTACATCAACCAAAGGGCATGTTAATTTTCCGTCACAGTTTTCTAAGCAACTATAACATTCAGCAGCATGATATTTTGCATAATGCTTTATCCTATAGTCCCATATGGTGTAAGGCGATTTTATGCTCCTTGCTCACCTACTTCCTGTTCACCGAATACTTAGACTTTTACACGTAGTTGACATACATGCACAATTCCGTCGCAGTTTTCTAAGCAACTAAAACATGCAGCAGCCTGATATTTTGCATATTGCTTTATCCTATAGTCCCATATGGTGTAAAGCAATTTTATGCTCCTTGCTCATCCACTTCCTGTTTACCGAATACTTAGATTTTTATTACAAAGAGATGACAAACATGCACGATTTCCGTCGCAGTTTTCTAAGCAACTATAACATGCAGCAGCCTGATATTTTGCATATTGCTTTATCCTATAGTCCCATATGGTGTAAAGCGATTTTATGCTCCTTGCTCATCCACTTTTACCGAATACTTAGATTTGTGCACATAGTTGACATACATGCACAATTTCTGTTGTAGTTTTCTTAGCAACTGAAACATGCAGCAGCCTGATATTTTGGTTATTGCTTTATCATATATTCCCATATATGGTGTAAAGCGATTTTATGCTCCTTGCTCACCTACTTCCTGTTCACCAAATACTTATATTTTTACATATAGATGACATACATGCACAATTTATGTCACATTTTAAAAAGATGCGAACATTATTTCTGTACTCTGACAAAGCAGTATTGCGGGTGTATCAATCACCTTCAGTGATAGCTCTTGTTGATTTTATTTTCCGCTTCGAATTCAATTCGCCAACTGGGCTTTGCTGTGCAAGAGTCTAGCGTCACCAAACGTTTTTTTACGGGACCCGGTTTTTATATTTACCAATGTTTCCTGAAATGTAATCAGCGATATGATTGGATTAAATCAGAGCATTGGCCAATTGTAAAATTTGTATTCAAACTACTGTTGTAATCCAGCATGGCTGGGAATGTTGTTGAAAGAGATGTTGGAAATATAAATATAAAGGACATCAATAAAGTTTTGAAAAAAAAAAACACTTTGGAAATGGGAGTGGCTAGAACGAAAGTGAATGACGAGCCAGTCGGACGTTTAATACGAAAATTTAACGTAAGAGGACTGACACGATATGATTTTTTGTCGGAAAGATGGGGTAAAGGATCCATGCAGGGATGTAGCTGTTCAATGGAACATCAAAGTATCCCATATAACTCTTGGGGTGAACATTTGTAATGGAATGGAATGTCACAATGTTCAATAAATATCTAGTTATGGACATTAGTAAGAAAAAAATCTGCTTAAAGAAAAGTGTTGTTTTTTCAATAGTAAAAATGGTCCCAGGAGTGGCCTAGAATGCAGGATTTTGCGCCATTTATCGTAGAGCTTCTGAGGGGCCCCCAGACCCCCGGCCGTATTTCAGCTTTTTTCTGTTTTTCATAAAATCATGCCTGGCATATGGAGTAAAGGGTTGTTGTTGTCGACTCCTCGCCCTTACGGATTTTTATGCCCCCACAAAGTGGGAGGCATATAGAGTTGCACTCGTCCGTCCGTCTGTACGTACATCCGTACGTCCCAAAATCTTGCGGCATCAACTCCTCTTAAACTAAAAGCGGATTTCTTTCAAACTTGCATAGATGATCAAGCAGGATGTGTAGATGATCATAAAGACAGGATTTTTTCCTGCGACCATTTTTACCAGAGTTATGGCCCTTTGTTATTAAAAATTATGTTGCAGCAGTGGGGGCATCAGTGTCCGAGGACACATTCAAGTTAAGTCTTCATAGATAAATTTTGCAAGGCATTGGATAGACATACAGGAGTGTATGCTTGGTAACTACCTCTACCATGGAAATAGGGAGCTTCATACAACGAGAACATGCAAGATGTCAATTGCTGTATGATAGTAAACAATTTCTTATGCATTGCTTCGAAATGAATCTGGTGTTAAAGGTGGTGTCATTATTGTTCCTTTTACAGGTGAAACTATGACAACACTTAGTCTGTGACTCAAAAACATGTCTTCAAGCCATGGGTAACAGCTTGGTTGAAAAACGCACAGTGGGAAAATAACAAATGAATGTTGTGAAGTCAAGGCCACCATCAAGCTCGCTAAGCAAGTAAGTGTGCTTGTGAAAGGGATCAATGTTTAACCCTTTCCTGGATATATACGCATTTTTACGCATCATGCGGCATGTGCGACCAGTGTAGATCCAGATCAGACGGCATGGATGTGCCGGCTGATCTGGATCTAAAACTGTTCGCCCTAGAAATAAAGGAGTATCTGTTCAGGAAAGGGTTAAACCATTTACATCATGGGAAATGGCTCATGTTCCATGTTAACCAGTGAGATCCAGATCAGCCTGCACATTGAATCTGGATCGACACTGTTCACTTTTATGCATTCATATGCTGGCTGATCTAGATCAGTGAGGTCACACATTAGAGAAGACTTGGAATTCGTTTAGTGGTTTGGTTTTAGTGTTGCCTGCAATAGCAGGTAGACACATAGGGATCGTATTGTCTGCCGGTGGTTGCAGCGTCGTTTCGTTATCCACCAACAATATGAAACTTAATGTTGCCTATAACTTTAAAAGTACTTTTCCATTAAATTAATACTTGGATATCATCCGCAAGGATGTGATATGACATATGAACCAGTCTCTGACATAATTACCCTTATCACATTTTTGCAGACGATATTTTCCAAATCACATAATAATTTTACTTATATTATGACTAAGATCTTCTTGGATACCCCCACCCAACCACTGTGACCAATCAACAGCTATTTTGGTAGAACAATGAGTTTCATTAAACTCCCTTCTACTTTAAATGAGAATGAAACAAGTTGAAAGTTGGAAAATTAAATTTCTAGTCTTCACAAAGTTTTTGTTTTCAATGAAAGACATTCTTTCAATGTACATCACTTGTCATGCAGGGGATTGCAGATTGAGATTCTTGTATTAGAAAAAATAACTCTAGTTGACACATACGAAAACATTGTTGAATATTTAATATTGTAATTCACATTAATAAATGGTACTGTTCTGTGCACACTTTTTGAGGTGTTCAAATGATTATGGTGTAATTCAATCAGGTTATCTGCATATTTAATCTCTTGTATGCCACTATCTGTTAAACAGACCGTGTGCGAAATCTTCGACCAAGTTTTTGTTAAAACTCAACGTCTTGAAGAGTCAAAAATCAATATTGAAATATTTCGGCACTTATCCGTGGGAAATTGAATAGATCGCTGTTACAATAAAGGCCTTATTTCTTGTGGTTGACAAGATATTTTATGATAAATGTTTTATTTCTTCCACTAGTGGTTTAATGAAGACGTATAGCTGTCTATTGTTGTCCTCGAGTAATTGTTAACATGCAGGAATCTGTGCAGAAAAATGTGAAACAAAAGCATTGTATGATTAACCAATTTACTTCATGGGATATGGGTGTTATCCATGGGTGAACAGTGTTGATCTAGATCTACACTGCCCGCTAATCTGGATCTACACTGCCCGTTAATCTGGATCTACACTGCCCGCTAATCTAGATCTACACTGCCCGTTAATCTGGATCTACACTGCCCGTTAATCTGGATCTACACTGCCCGCTAATCTAGATCTACACTGCCCGCTAATCTGGATCTACACTGCTCGCTAATCAGGATCTACACTGCCCGCTAATCTAGATCTACACTGTCCGCTAATCTGGATCTACACTGCCCGCTAATCTGGATCTACACTGCCCGCTAATCTGGATCTACACTGTCCGCTAATCAGGATCTACACTGCCCGCTAATCTAGATCTACACTGTCCGCTAATCAGGATCTACACTGCCCGCTAATCTAGATCTACACTGTCCGCTAATCTGGATCTACACTGCCCGCTAATCTGGATCTACACTGCCCACTAATCTGGATCTACACTGCCCACTAATCTGGATCTACACTGCCCACTAATCTGGATCTACACTGCCCACTAATCTGGATCTACACTGCCCACTAATCTGGATCTACACTGCCCACTAATCTGGATCTACACTGCCCACTAATCTGGATCTACACTGCCCACTAATCTGGATCTACACTGCCCACTAATCTGGATCTACACTGCCCACTAATCTGGATCTACACTGCCCACTAATCTGGATCTACACTGCCCACTAATCTGGATCTACACTGCCCGCTAATCTGGATCTACACTGCCCACTAATCTGGATCTACACTGCCCGCTAATCTGGATCTACACTGCCCGCTAATCTGGATCTACACTGCCCACTAATCTGGATCTACACTGCCCGCTAATCTGGATCTACACTGCCCACTAATCTGGATCTACACTGCCCGCTAATCTGGATCTACACTGCCCACTAATCTGGATCTACACTGCCCGCTAATCTGGATCTACACTGCCCACTAATCTGGATCTACACTGCCCACTAATCTGGATCTACACTGCCCACTAATCTGGATCTACACTGCCCACTAATCTGGATCTACACTGCCCACTAATCTGGATCTACACTGCCCACTAATCTGGATCTACACTGCCCGCTAATCTGGATCTACACTGCCCGCTAATCTGGATCTACACTGCCCGCTAATCTGGATCTACACTGCCCACTAATCTGGATCTACACTGTTGACACAACATATGATCAAACCTATATATATGGAGTGAAGGGTTATAAATCCATGATCTAAAATCATGGGCTTCGCTTTCTTTCAATACAAACCATGGTTTCAATTCATGAGTTATAGGGGTGTTTTGCAGGGGTAAGGGTTAAAAGCCCTGGACAACCAAGGGCACATTATCAATGAAGAAATCTCATAACACTTGACATTCAAGGGTTAAAGTGATGCACAGAACGTTCTAAGAGTGGTGCTCTAAGATATAGTCCTTTAGATTTAAACTATTGGGTGTTGGGAGTTTGTAAACCTTTGTCAAGCTTCTTTAAAGGTCTAAAAATTGAAAATAAAATAAAACACCTGGAATAAATATTTTAACATGTCCAAACCTAAGCAGCTACTTAGTTATGTAATTGACGGTTGCATGCAAGACTTTCATAACTCTTTAATCACTTCTTTGTAGTTACTGCAGTCTTACATGCATCCCTCATAATGTTCCTTGCATTTAATTTCTTTTTTAAGTCAATTGTGAATGGTAAATAGTGCTTCTATATGTAAAGAAATCGACAGAATAACTTACTTAAAAATGCATGGTTTGTACAGGCTTGAATGGTAAATAAAAAGTATTGAAATTTATGTGCCTTTATGAGAGAATGTCGAATATTATATGTTTGTGTTTATTAGTAAACCAAACAGCTGATCCGTTCTGTCATGAATTATCAATGACTGTGTGATATTGTGCTTGCAATAATTTCTTTTGAAGCTAAATGATACTTGGCTATTGAATGGAATTTGTTTCACATTTAGCCTAACCCATTACTTCAATTATACGCCTAAATGGCATGAGCGAATAGTGTAGATCCTGATCAGCCTGCACATTCATGGCTTATTATTGAGTTGGTCTTAATTTCGGGGTAGTCTTATAAAAAGGTTTTACTGTGCTCGAAACACATGGTTGTCAACAAGTGTCATTTAGCACATTTCGTTGCCTGAGTGCAAAAATGGTAGAAGTACCATGAAATAACGATTTATAGCGTTACTGCACTAAGGGGACAATTTGTATTATAACATGAAATTTTGATAATTTTAGTTGTATGATTTTCTTAAAAAGAAGCTCATTGTTGTTTGCTATTTGTTGATGATCATTGGTTTTCTTCATGGATTATTTAGAAGACAACTCTCTTTATCCTTGGCACAAAAACCTTGCTACTTTGTTGTAAAACCTTTTAGAATACTGTTTACTTAAAATGTTAAGTGCCAATTATTTGATCAATTTGACATCATAACAAAACTAGGATATTATTTTCATAGAAAAAAGGGGTGTCTTGTTTGAAAGATATGTCATTATTTTGATTTACACATCTGTACAGTAAAGCAAACTTGTTTGTCCATTATTACAAGTAGAAGCATTTCTTAACTGTCTGCTTCAATATTTTAACCCTTTCATCCATAGACACACCTTTATTGTGTGGGCGAACAGTGTAGATCCTGTTCAGCCGGCACATCTGTGCAATCTGATCAGGATCTAAACTGTACGCTTTTTGATTCATAAGGTTATTTCTGACCTAAAAGAGGACCAGTGCAGATCCTGATAAGACGGCATGGATGTGCCAGCTGATCTTGATCTACGCTGGTCGCACATGCGTAAAAAATGCGTATTTATAGAGGAAAGGGTTAAGGCCCAAAATAAATACTTGTGTTTACGGTTACTAGATTAGTTACTCGAGTTAAAACTTTTGTTGGCTTCTGTTGTTGCTTCATTGAAAAGATTTATATGACTGACTATGACAGGCGCCTTCTTCCCCTCGCACAGTTTCTTTAAAATCGTGCAGTTTTCGTCAAAAAAGTTTCTTTTACATCGAGGTTTTTCATACCCACCATGAAGTGAAATCATGCTTTTTTCCCCAAAATTATAGGGCATTGACCCCTTCCCATGGAAAAAAAATCCCATTTTAACAAAGACAACTGTTTGGTGTAAATACTCGACAAAACCTAATTTGTGGCCGATATTAATATTTACTTATTTTTGAGATTTTGGCCTGTAATACCAAATCAGCTGCCAAATACATTTAGGTTAACATGTAAAAACAACAATTCATTAAACAATAGTTGTACAATTATTAAAATTTGTAATACGGTATGTGAATTCTTTTATCAGATAGTTCATTATTCTTCTGCGATCAAAATGATCATTTTTAGGGAGATGATTCTTTATATAAGCATGATAATTAGGGTGTCGAGTTTTCCGTCGACTGATTTGATGGCATGATTCCATTGTTTTGGTTTGTTCACTGGAAATTCCAAATCACATTAATGATTGTTGATATACAGGCGTCTTTGTATTATTTATAATAGTAGGGAATAGTTGAGATCAAATGGTTCTCGACCAAATTTATTTAGATATAAAGAAGATTGTGTTATATTGGATTTTGGAAAAAAACCTATTAATGCATATTTTGTTTTGTGGAAGTATTTGGCTTAAAAATTGGTGTTAAATGAAAGGTGGTAATTTCTTTTCACATGAAATATTTAAAATCCACTATTCGTAAAGGTAATAAAATGTTGCTTTAACTGTGATAAAAAAAATCAGTGCAAATGAATGCTGTGTTAACCCTTTACTTCATGGGATATTTCTGCTTTCCCTTGGCCAGTGATTTTTTTATGCCAAATATTTGGAGAAATAGGGCCCCATTCCCCCCTCAAAATAGTATATATTTTTCCCCCATGTCCCATAAAAAATTCCCCCTTTGCTGGAGTCTGTTACCTTACTGTCAGGATATGTTTAATGGATACCCCACTGATAGACAATACATTGACAAGAATAATTGATAAAATTGGAGAGGGAGAAAGAGACATTTCACTGTAGACCACTGACTTTCTTCTAATTAAAAAATCAGTGAACCCTTTGTTTTGTTGTGTTTGACAGGCTGCAAGTATATTCCAAATATTCCCCCTTTCCTTTGTTTACGTCGCGATTTTCCCCCTCCAAAGGGCTGCGACCCCCTTCCCCCGAAAGTGAAAAAAAACACTGTTGGCAAAAAGTGTAAATCCAGTGTAGATCCAGATCTGCCAGCACATTCTGTGCCATCTGTTCAGGATCTGAAAAATTAGATTTTAACTTCATTCTTTGAGTTCTTTGTACCAAGAAGAGGACAGCCAGCTGATTTTGATCATGCTGGCGGCACATTCATTAAAACCCATATAAATAAGGTAGAGTTAAATTTGTAACAAAATCTGTTTTCAAAATCTTTTTAAAAAAATTGAAAAATCTAATTCAAACATTGACCAAAGTGTGCCCAGTGTCTGTGTGGTTCAACAATGCTTCTCTGACAGAAAGGTGAACAGTGCTGTCCCTTATCCAGTGGGTCTCATTAGTACAAAAGATATTGGTTGGGGTGGGGGTTAATGAAAATAAGGCTTCTGAGTTCAAGGCAAACAAAATAGCAGCTGTTCTACAAGAATAGCCTGATGACATGCTTAACATTCCTGAAAATCCCCATCCCCCACCCCACCCCCATTGTTGAGTCCACTGCTAAGCACACAGCACAGATGGTTGGGGTGATCTGGGTCTATACTGGTTGCAAAGTCCTTAAGCCCCATTTTATCAGTATATGTGACATATCTCCTTAAAGGTAATCACAGTATACATGACTTGGTGATAAAATGGTAATAAGTCAGGTTGCAGGGATTAGAATTCTTCTGGTAATCCACCAAAATCTTAATCTGCCTACTGATCTTGTGTATTAAAGCAGCCATGTCAGATACAGCTAAATACTTGATGAATTCTTGAGGGTCAGATACTTCACATTGTTTCCAGTCTGGTTGTTACTAAGAGCAGGTCTCCAAATGTAAGGTGCCCTCTCTTATGTTACAAATCAGTGCTTTTTTTCCTTCTTTAGTAGGGGCCGTTTATGGGCACCTTCCCCTCAGAAATTTTCTTTAAAATCATGCAGTTTTCCTTAAAGTGTAACTTTACATCAGGTTTTTTCATTCCCCTTCATGGAAAAAATCACGCTATTTTCCCCAAAATTATAGGGCATGGGTCACTTCCCCTGGAAGTGAAGAAAAACCCTGAAGGGCACTCTTATGTTACAAATATTGAGTGCAGCTTTTAACCACCAGTGTAGACCCAGACCAGGCAGCACATGATGCATCCATACAGTCTTATCAGGGTCTACACTGTTCATTGTTAAGTTAACCCTTCACTCTATGTATCACATGTGCAAACGGTGTACATCTACAATGTTTGTACTATTAAAGTATTATTCAGATCGTCTGGCGTATCTTTGCCAACTGATCAAGATTTACTCTGTCTGCTTTTGAATTTATTAGGTTATTGCTGACAAAAAAGTGGCGAAGAAAAAAAATTCTGATGTGGGTTCTAATGGTTTGTTCTGTGGCAACATGTACCACTCACCTTCCAAACAACCTGCTTTAATTCCAAAATCTTATATTTACCAGTCTAGGGTACAGATTAAAGGATTAAATATATCAGAAGGCATAAATTCCCATATCCAATACTTAAAAATTCATCTGAGATTTTCAACTGTGTGTGACTCCTTCACAAAGCTCCAAAATAATGGAACTTGGATTTTGATGCTTTGAGATTTATTTGTGTAATTGAATTTTTGTTGTGGAAGTGTTTACTAGAAATTGAAACAGTGACCATAGAATAAAACATCTCAAAGTCCATTAAAGAACTTTGTAGGGTCAACTTTCTACTGCTAAGTTAATGTAATTTTCTGAATCTGTTTTACTTAGTCACAAAAGAAACACCTAAAGTGTAATATCTTACTATTTCTGTGCATAGATTGGTGGTAATAACCATTACTCAATTGCGTAACATGTCTGGATACATGCTGTTTTAACCATAGTTTATTTGTGAGTGCATCATATTATGCAATGTTTCTGATTAATTAATTAATTGATGGGTCAACCCTTTACTCAATAGATATGCCTTTATCACATGGGGGAACAGTATAGATCATCTGTGCCATCTGATCAGGATCTGCTTTGTTCACTTTCTTATCACAAATAACCTAATGATTTAAAAAGTGAGCACTGCAGATCTTGATCTGGTCCCAAGGTTATAAAGCTGAGTTTGGAAACCAGTCTCAAATCTCAAGCATCTGATTGGCTGAAATGGGACCAGATCTTGATCTGGTCCCAAGGTTATAAAGCTGAGTTTGGAAACCAGTCTCAAATCTCAAGCATCTGATTGGCTGAAATGGCGACCGGTCGCCATTTCAGCCAATCAGATGCTTGAGATTTGAGACTGGTTTCCATGCTCAGTTTTATAACCTTGGGCACAGATGGCATGGATGTGCTGGCTGGACTGGATCTACAGTGTTCACCAGTGGCACACATGATAAAATGCATTTATAGGGGAAAGGGTTTATAAATGATTGAATAAATACAAAGTTACCAGTAGTAAGATTTAAACCTATACTTAGTTGAGGTGTTTCTTGTGTGCTTGGGTATATAATTATGACTCATTTCATTAGTTGTCTATAGGGGTGTTTTACAGATAGTTCGTCACCTTTAGTGTCAGTACCATTGAAATACAAAGGAGATACATCGTTATTGCACTTAGGTCAGTTAAATACATGTATTTTGATAACACAAAGTGAGATGTGCAGGCTGTTCTGGGTCTACACCGGTAACAAATGTTGTATACGCTGTGCTTAGCTCTTAGAGTATTAACTACAGTTGTTTGCTAGCAGATTTGCCAAGGCTTTCCTTGGGTCAATGAAAAATTTAGGTCATTTTTGGAGTGTTTGCATTGATAAGAGGGGGGATAAAATATGGCTGTCATATTTGATAGAAACAAAAGAATTTCACTGAAGTATATTGCATTTACGGTGCACCTTTTATGGCTGTTATGGAAAGCTTTGATTATGAGTTGATCTATGTTACAGTACAGTTGTGTGGAGAGGATTGTTTATAGAAAATGTTCTGAAGTTAATTTGGTTGGAGAGGTTTTTGGAGGAGATGGACTGAGAATGGAAGCAGTTAAGTGGAGCATTCTGTTTGTTCTGTAGTTATACCTGTTGAACTTTGTTTTTTTGGGGGGTGTAATTTTTCGGTTTGATTCATTTTGACGGGGGAATGAGGGTTACTACTACAGGTTTAATATTGTTCAAGTCTTAATTTGTTAGGTGAATGTGAAAAGTTTCTGCTTCTTTATTTAGAAACTCTTTAGAACCTTTTTGATTTCACTCATAGCTTAATTAAGTTATTTTTAAAGTGAGAATTTCTTTTAAAATTAAACAGAAAATGTACCAGCTGGAAGAGGTACTGCTGAACCATTTAATTTTGTGTGTGTTTATATTTTGAGCAAGGATAGATGGGCTAATTTAATCCCATAGAAATTTTAACCATATCTTCCTAGGTCGTGTGATAATGATGCAACTGCACAAATTTCATCAGGGTATGTGGGGTGAACTTAACCATTTGGAAGTTTGTAACATACAGGAGTTATCTATGATTTTTGCCTTGAGTGATTTCCCTTGAAATTAAAGTTTGTAATTTGTGGTTCACTCCATAGGTGATGAGTAAATTTCAATGGGTTATTCTGACGACCCTTCTGGCCCTCACGGTGTGGTGTACTCTAGTGAGTTGATGCGGAGGGATTAATTTCAATGACACAGATACTTGTAAACCTCCAACAACCGGTTTATTAAAAACGCTGGTTATTAGATTGGAGTATGTCACAATTATCCGGACAAGTTTCATAACTCTACTGTATTTTGTCATAATTAATTTATGCCCCTTATTTACTAAAACATCAAGAAGAAAACCTGGTTTTGTCACATTGAGGCATCTTCATGTTTCTTGATTGATTTAAAGTATGTTGTGCATGACTAGAGTTACTAACCCAAGTCTTTGTTTCAATAAAATGAATCTCATTTTGAGGATTTGTTAAATGCATCAGAATTCATGGCAATGTTTAGATCAAGGAAGTTTGTGTGGAAAAAAAAACAACCCTTGTAGAAACAACCATTGTTAACCCTTTCCTACATATATGCCTTTATAGGTGTGGATAAACAGTGTAGATCAGATCAGATGATCAGGATCTGCAGTGTTTGCTTTTTCATTAATTCTGTTAATTCTGCTGGCTGATCAGGATCTATATTGTTACCACATGCTGTAAAAAAAAATATAGAGTTAAATGCATTGCCGTTTTGAGATCAAGGAATTGGGAGAAAAAAACTATAATTCATTAACATAATTTAATGCTCTTCCGCTGATCCATTTTCGTAGGGACATGTTCAATCAAACAGGAACCTATCAACATTTCTTTTTTCAACCACTTCATAAAAGATAAAAGAAATAGTTACCTAGAAGAGCGACAAACAAGGTTCTAATCCTGGAGTGCTTGAGACCGACAATCACTGTTGAGATTAGCTTGGTTACATGAAATATTGATAAAATTGTTGAAGGAAATTCGTGTGTAAATTTTAGCCAAGTAAAGATTTGCTGACTTCATGTACATTTTATGTGACATCTTAATTCCAAAAATGATTTGTAAATTTGATTTTGGTGCTGGGTGCCTTGAATTATGTCAAGTGATTCAACTGGGTTTAGAACTTTGGGAAATAAATTAGCGTAACCCTTCGCTCCATATATCCACCTTTATGGCATTGAGGAAAGGTGTAGATCCTGCAGTGTTTTTTTATGCCAAATATTTAGAGAAATTGGGCCCCATTCCCCCCTCAAAATAGTATATATTTTTCCCCCACGTCCAATAAAAAATTCCCCCTTTGCTGGAGTCTGTTGCAGACAGTTCAATTTGTTCGGCTAATGTGTAATAGCGTGATACTGAAAATGATAGTGAAGATGATAAATCTTAATTATTTTCTGATGCATGAAAATTCAACTCATCAAAGATCAGTGAATACTTTGTTATGTTGTTTTTGACAGCTGAAAGTATCTTCCAAATATTCCCCCTTTCCTTTGTTAGTGTCGCAATTTTCCCCCTTCAAAGGGCTGCGACCCCCTACCCCCCAAAAAGGAAAAAACACTGTCCAGATCAGCCAGCACATCATGCCATCTGGGCTGAAGGTTATAAAACTGAGTTTGGAAACCAGTCTCAAATCTCAAGCATCTGATTGGCTGAAATGGCGACTGGTCGCCATTTCAGCCAATCAGATGCTTGAGATTTGAGACTGGTTTCCAAACTCAGGTTTATAACCTCCAGCTCTGATCTGGATCGTACCACTTTTTAATTGTGGTATAATGAGCACAAGTTAGCAAGTATCTGATTCCTAATTAAGAGGGCTTGAAAGTTAATAAGGTGTTCCTTGACTTTGATGTTTCAGTATGAAGATGTTGCACAAGTGATGGTTTTGACTATTGCAACCATCAGTTATAATTTTGAACAAAAGTGTTATTGATTGATTGATTGATTTATTGATTGGTTGTTTGGTAATGAGTTGACCCAATCTTTATTGATAAGGGATACAAAGTTTCAAACCCAGTTATGTCTCCTGAGTTTTTAGCAATATTTTCAGAGTCCTGTTTCTTTTTCAGAAATGTTTTGGCATCCAGAGATGGAAATGTCAGCCTAAGATGCATTGATGGTAGAACATTCCATCGGTAAGCTCTCGTAGCAGTTAACTTCCAAGGTTTTATCCAAGCTCAGCTAGAAAAAGTAAGAGACAAGTTGCCAGCTTGTGATTGAGACAGATCTCGGTGGCAGTTTACAACTTCAAGGTATGGATAATGAATATATTATGAAACAGTTTAATCGAAAATAAAACAGCCGCTTAGGTAAGTGTTTTCATTGTATTTTGTTTAAATATTTAACCACTTACCTGAATTAATATTTCTCTCTTGTCCAGTCTATATCCTTTGAAACTTGATGCCTGAATTGTCACCAGGGTTTTCAAGAACTAGACCTAAGATCGAAAATCTGAAATCTAAAAGATTGAAGGCCAGAGCCATAGAAAGATTGAGTTTATAGAAAAAGATTGAAGACGAGTCTTAGATCTCTGTAATTTGATTGGCTGAAACTGAACACAGTCTTGGAACTGACCAATCAGAGATGTGATAACAGTCTTAGTTAAGAACCTTGGAATTGGTCATTTGTGACAATTTTGCAAGCAAAAATTTGTAAGCAAATGTTTAGGAAGGTAGGTCTTGATGAGTGCAACGTTGTTGTTGCTCGGCCAAATTGCACTTGTCCCGGCCTGCTTTCTGCAACACACAGCGACAGTTGGATACCATGACCTGAGCAGTGTGAAGTTTGAAGTCACCAGCTCATCTGATAAGAGTGATTTCTAGAAGACACAGCAATATTTGATTACAATCACAGTTAAAGTTACAATTACATGAGCAGGGTAAAGATTGGAGTTAGCCTACCTGATTTCTACAAAACACAACATTTGGAAACCCTTATGTGGAGTTTGGAGGAATTGGCATCCCTGCAATGGTCATTGCAGCAAAACAACATGGTGGAGTACAACAGAATGATTGTAAACTACTGAAAGTTATGTAAACAAGTTTAAAGAGTTTCATGCATAGATTCGTACAGTTTGATTTGGATTTCCAGTGCCAGACAAGGGCTCATGAAAACTGAGAGGCAGTTTAATTTGCAAAATGCAGTGAAAAGTATATATATTAAGGTTGTAGTAGACTAAAATATCTCTTTGATGACTTTTCTTCTCAGAAAAGATAGATTATACCTGAAGAGGTAGAAACCAAGGTTTTAAAATAACTGAACAAGTGGATATTTGGTAAGGGTTGTTGAATACTTCTAAAAAGTGTTGCCATAGAGCTTGGATACATCTAGACAGCTTTTGCATTGAGCTTTATTGACTATTGGTTAGTGGTAAGGTCTGGCCCAGTGCATTCTGGTTGTATTCTATCCAATTGCACTTGTCCCGGCCTTACAATGACCATTTATTACACCAAGTTTATATATGAAAACAACTTCTTCCTGTAAAGAATTGAAGTAAAGTATTTACAAGAGAAGCTGGGCTGAAGATTATGAAACTGAGATTAGAAACCAGTCTTAAATCTCGAACATCTGTTTGTGATGGAACTTAACTAAAGATTGACATCAAGCAAATGATGATGTGTTGATCTCTTGAACAAGATACAGACATGTTTTGTTTAGTGAAAACTGAGCTGTTTAGTGTGAATGCTTTGTGGAGGGACAGGGACCAGAAACTGCAGGGCCCAAGATCGTAAGACTTAGATTAGAGACCAGTCTGAAATCTCAAACATCTGATTGGCTGAAATGGCGACTGGGTTTATTATCTTGGGCCATGGACCAGAAACTGCAGGGATACATTGTACCTACTTAACCATTTTGTCAACATGATTCCATGCAACTGGAAAAGAAATCTGTTTTTACAGGGAGAATATCTTGAGGACCAATATGAACAGTGGCAGAGCTTGTCAGGTGGGATGGATGCAAATTGTTCACTCTGGATAAAAGAAAGTTCAAATTGCACTTGTCCCGGCCTGCCAAGAGCTGTTTGTAAGCAACACCAGGATCTGGAGATGGGCACACTTACTGTTTATAAGCAACATATGAAACTCTGATAGCTAACCATGATCTGTTTATAACTAACAACGGAAACTTATTGGTAACAACAGAATCTTGAGATGGCCAACCAAGAACTGTATAAATAAGTAACACCAGAAACTTGCGATGGCCAAACAAGAACTTTATAGAAGCAGTACCACAATCGGAAGGTCAAGACCATTTGCTAAGCAACCCCAGGATCTTGAGATGATAGAACACAGGGTTGCCAGCGGACTTGAAAAGTCAGGGAAATTTGATTTTTTTTCAAGGTCAGGGAATTGTCAGGGAATTTTGAAAATTGGTCAGTGAAAAATAAAAATCCTGAAAAGTCAGTGAAAAGTCAGGGAAAAATAAGTTTGAAAGAAAAATTTGTTCTATTTTATTAAAGATTGCATTTACTAATGTTCTGTTATAAACATTTTTTATCGTTGTGTATTATAATAAAAGTTCCTTCCGAGATCCAGCTCAAAGAAACACTCTGAACTTAGTTACTTCTGCTATACAGGCCTTACTGATGATAGTTTGTGTCTTTGGCCATATATACTCTGCAAAATTAGGTTCCATTCGTGAAGAAGAGAACCGGGTAGATCAACTAGCTTGACCAACTTCATGTTTTCTGTCTTGTTTAGAAAGACGTCTAGGTGGCCGGTGTGGTCAGACATTTGCCATGACGGTCAAAATAACGAAAACCTTCCTTGTCGACCTGTAGAAATAAATTAATTTGAAAAACAATGCAGATTTGTTTTTCTCAAATAAGATTAGGTGTTGATTGCATTGGATGGTTGCTTTTATACACGTTATAAACTGGATACTAAAATGTTTTCATTAATACAGAATGGAAACTGTTCAAATCATCACTAAACTGTCTTGTCATACCTTTAGGTCAATGAGTGAGACAATGTGATACTTTAATTAATAAAAACTTAATTTTGAGCGTAATTCTGGAAATGGCTTGGTATCAAATTTTGATTACCAACTGTTACTAGCATCACAGTGCATGGTCATAATTGCTTAAAACAGACACTCAGGTGAAATGTTGAGTGATTTCATAAATTTCACACCTCTACCTTGATATGGCAAATTTTGCAACTTTTGACTGTAGACTGCCATCATACTCAAAATGACATTTCTGGCTTATTTACCAACCAATTTCAATTTCATTTTTGTTCTTAACTCCGCAAATAATTAATCTTGATATACATGTAAGAATTAATACCAGTCATTTGCTATATTATAACATTTACGCAAAAGAGCACTTGTGTGCAGAACTTTTTTTGTTGGGTATATTTTGATCTATGGTTGGATTTTAAAATAATTGGCAGAATTGACTGTCATAATGTGAACATGTCATGTACAAAATCCGTGTTCCAGCATTCCGTTCACAGCAACTTAGTTTTGTATAATGGTAAGATTTAAACAAAATATTGCGGCACAAACTACTGCTACATTTTTCAAGAAATTGACTTGAAACTTTAAACAAGTGAGATACTTGGTATCATGTGTACGAGATGTGCCTGGCATATTTTTTATGTGGCCCAGTCAATCATTTTTATGACAGGTGCATGTTTTTTTTTAAATCTTGTGACACAAACTTCAAAAGTTTTTCTCCAGATTAATTTGAAAATTTATTCATACATTCTGCATCAACTGACCTATTTTCCATTAGGCCAGGTGTAATTCTGCATCAACTGACCTATTTTCCATTAGGCCCAGTATAACATACTGTCATACTTTTCCTTTGGATCAGACTATTAATTATTTATATTTATTGGATTAGAACTGGGATCTTCAAAACCTACATGCATTTTTCTAAGTTTATCCAAGCACTGAACAGGCTAAATTGTATGTTTTTGTTTCACTTGTAAGGTGTAAACAGCATTGTATTGAGTTTTGTATAATAATATTTTATTTTACAACGTGAAGGAAACATGTATAGGCATTTTGTCTGAGGGGTTGTTCTACTTGTGTAAAATGGTATGTTGTTCGCTGGCCTATTCACAGATTAGGTATTTTTCTTTTACTCTGCATTTGATGATTATTCCAGTCAATAGTGAATAATGGATGCTTAACCTTCAGTTGTAATAATCTCTTGCTTTATACCATGTTGTTTATTCATTTAGTTTCTGTATGAAGAATAAGAATACATTATTGCCAAATATCTTAGAAGTATTGGTTAAATCTTGTAATAGTATTAGTTTAATATTTCACTAAACATATATCTATAGAACTTTCTACTAGATGTATAAATGATGCTTTAATTGTTAAATAATGTAATAATATATTGTTAAAATAATAAAAATGTACTTATGGGTGGATTGGACAGCAGTAAGGGTGTTGGCGGCCGTTAACTTTTGGTATTATTGGTCAGTGAAAAACGCGATTTGGTCAGTGAAAAGTCAGGGAAAAGTCAGGGAAATTTTTTCATCCTTGGTGCTGGCAACCCTGGAACATCACCTGTTTGTAAGCAACACCACAACTTTGGAATGCCAGGCAATGTTTCTAAGCAACACTCATACTGTTAAAATGGAAAACGGAATAATTTCTAAGAAAAAAAAATCAGAAATATTGCCAACAACAACATTAGGGCGTTTTTTTGGATGATGAAACAAATGGTTGTTCAGTTTTGGTGTTCAGCCTAGGAGGAGATTAACCCTTTCCTGTTCAGACGCAACTTTATTGCTAGGGCGAACAGTTTAGATCCAGATCAGCCGTCACATCCGTGCCGTCTGATCAGGATCTTAACTGTTCGCTTTTTGATTCATTAGGTTATTCCTGATCAAATTGTGACCAGTGCAGATCCTGATCAGACGGCACTGATGTGCCGGCTGATCTGGATCTACATTGGTCTCACACGCGTAAAAATGCGTATCTGTACAGGAAAGGGTTAATAATCTACTTCTTAACTGGGAATTACCTTGAATGTTGGTTTAAACAGACAAAGGATTGGGCAACCAGTGCCCTCCTCTATCCAGTAAAATTGGGAACATTTACTGTTGAAAGCCAGTTAGAAATTCTTGTTAAGTCACAGAAATGATGAGCAAATGTTATACATTGAGATAAGGTGCAAGTTTTACTTATCCCTTTTCTCCATATATACGCCTTTTATTGCATGTGCGAAAAGTGTAGATCCAGATCAGCTGGCATCTAATCTGGATCTACACTGTTCACATATTGGTCAGGAATAACCTAAGGAATTTAATAGCAAAAAGAAGTGTAGTTCCTGTGCCCAAGGTTATAAAACTGTGCATGGAAACCAGTCTCAAATCTCTAGCATCTTATTGGCTGAAATGGCGACTGGTCGCCATTTCAGCCAATCAGATCCTTGAGATTTGAGACTGGTTTCCAAACTCCACTTTATTAACTACACTGGTCACCCACGCAATAAAGGTGTATCTATGGAGTAAAGGATTAACTGTTGTTCTATTTTAATAATACATTTGTAAATCTGATATTTTGCCATATATATGTTTATTTTTCAAAGTGTTTCTCCTAAACTGTGATGATGAATTGTCTATCTGAGAGAATATGATGTGTATCACCCATCTACCTCTAAGAAGTACTGAACAGTTTGAGATAAACTTTTAAATTGTGAAGATTTTGGTGTACCATAATGCCACTTTAGTCCAGTGTTTCTAGTAAACTGTCATGATGAATTGTATATCTGAGAGTATGTGATGTCTATCACCCATCAACCTCTAAGAAGTACTGAACTGCTTACTTGTTAGACTGGAACAATGCTAACCTGACTAGGTTCCTAGATCATAAAACCAAGATTGAAGACCAGTCTCAAATATCGAACATCTATTGGCTGAAATGGCGACTGGTCGCCATTCTGGCCAATCCGATGCTGGAGATTTTAGACTGCTCTCTGATTTAGTTATTTGATCTTGGGTCCAGGTCTACAATCACTCTACTTTCTTCAACCAGTCTCTAAGAGCAAATGGTTGAAAATACTCATTCTCAACTATCAGTTCTGTATTTGAGCTTGTCTGATACATGTTTTTTGTGTTTCTCCTAAACTGTGATGATGAATTGTCTATCTGAGAGAATATGATGTGTATCACCCATCTACCTCTAAGAAGTACTGAACAGTTTGAGTTACTAGACTCAATTGAAGTGCATGTATTAAATTTTTTACCCTTTAACCCTTTCCTGTGCCGTCTGATCAGGATCTAAACTGTTCCCTTTTTGATTCACTAGGTTATTTCTGACCAAAATGCTACCAGTGCAGATCCTGATCAGACGTCATGGATGTGCCGGCTGATCTGGATCTACAGTAGTTGCATATGCCTAAAAATGCGTATATATCAATGAAAGGGTTAATCAAAACAATACAGCTAACATCACATATGTGACCAGTGTAGATCTCTGAATCTACACCATTTGTGTGTGCATTTAACGAAGGTATGCAGGCTGATCTACATCTACACTGTTCACAATTTGATTTCAGCTCTCTCCCATGTAGTAAATGGTTAACTATGAATTCTGTATTTGAGCTGAGCTGATACATATAGTGTTTCTAGTAAACTGTTATGATGAATTGTATATCTGAGAGTATGTGATGTGTATCACCCATCAACCTCTAAGAAGTACTGAACAGTTTACTAGCTATCAATTAGAACTACAGTAAAACCTCTCATTATGACCATCCCTACTTAAGACCACCCCCATCATAAGAACACTTTTTCAACGACTTTCTTTCCTGGAATTTAGACCACTCCATTATTAAGACCATTGTAGAGTCCAGAGGTGGTGGGTTTCACTATAATGCTTGTTCGGCTGTGAAATCAGACAGCGTGCCTGAAAGTTTTCATTTAATGCAACATGAACAGAGAACCAACAACTTTAATGCAGGTCCATTATCACTAAATGTGTGAAGCAGTTTCTAGGATAAAATGAATTCCTAAAGAAACATGGTGGAAGTTTAGGTCGTGACTTTTGCAATGTTTGTTGTAAAGTTCAAATTGCACTTGTCCCGGCCTGCATAACCGCTACTGACTTCGAAAATAGGGGAAAAGAGGCCTGCATAAATATTTTCAAAAATAGGGGGAAATGAAACCAAATTAACAATGAAAAATATTGGAGACAAACACAGCAGGAAGCATTCATGTATTTGAAATAAGTCGCTTAAGAGTACTGGAAGAAAGCAGCTGAAAAGGAAAATCTGAGAAAAGGCGGAAAGGAAAGACAGGAATAGATAGCAGCTGGACAGGAAAATCTGGGAAAAGGAGGAAAGGAAGACAGGAATAGAAAGCAGCTGGAAAAGAAAATCTGAGGAAAGGATAGACAGGAATAGAAAGCAGCTGAAAAAGAAAATCTGAGAAAAGGTTGAAAGGAAAGACAGGCATAGAAAGCAGCTGGAAAGGAAAATCTGAGAAAAAGGAACAGTCGAAGTAGAAAGCAGCTGGTAAGGAAAATCTGAGAAAAGGAAGAAGACAGGAATAGAAAGCAGCTGGAAAGGAAAATCTGGGAAAAGGAGGAAAGGAAAAGACCGGAATAGAAAGCAGCTGGAAAGGAGAATCTGAGAAAAAGGAAAAGACAGGTGAAGAAAGCAGCTGAAAAGGAAAACCTGAGAAAAAGGAGGAAAGGACAAGACAGGAGTGGAAAGCAGCTGAAAAGAAAAATCTGAGGAAAAGGAGGAAAGGAAAAGACAAAGTAGAAAGCAGCTGGTAAGGAAAATCTGAGAAAAAGGAGGAAAGGAAAAGACAAAGTAGAAAGTAGCTGAAAATGAAAAATCTGAGAAAATGTATGAAAGGAAAACAGAAAGTAGAAGAAGTAATCAGTGTAAATCCTGTCTGATCTAGATCTACACTGGTCACCCATGAGATTAAATCCAGATCCATGAAGTCTGTGATCTAAGGCATACCATTTGAGAACGGGATGTAACTACTGAATAAATAACAAACGGTTATAGTAATTTGCAAGCAAACATATTTAATAACTATAAATACTGTGTTATACATTTTACCATAAAACCATCAAATAATTATTATCAATTAAGCAAAAATAAGCATTATACGACTACTTCTATGTATATAAAATATTAATCTTTATCAAACACACACAATAACAAACTTCTATCATAATGACTAAAACAAGTGACTTGTTGGGATAAGTTTAACCCTTTCCACCATAAATACACCTTTATTGCATGGACTACAGTTTAGATCCAGATCAGCCAGCACATCCATGCCGTCTGATCAGGATCTAAACTGTTAGCTTTTTGATTCGGCAAAATGCAACCAGTGCAGATCCTGATCAGATGCCACAGATGTGCCAGCTGATCTGGATCTACACTGTTCGCCAATGCAATAAAGGTGTATCAATGGAGGAAAGGGTTACCAGGAAATGTTCAAATAAGGATAGTGATTTGCAGTCTTGCCGACAGGAGGCGTGTACTTGGACATGCTTTATCTTTGAAGCAAGCATGTTGTCAGTAGAAAGGGTCATCAGCCTTCTTTTTCGGCGTTAGCTGTCTAAGCTCACTTTTGACCTAATTTATTAACCAATGAAGTGTTGTAAATAATACTCGTATTATATTATTATGCAGCGGGAAAATTAAATAAACTATATCGATTGGTAGCTATTTCCACCGGAGAGGCATCTAGCAGGGTGAAGAGGTATCTAGTGGGATTTTTAAACAATTAGTTAATACACTGTTTGAAACGATTATTGCTGTGACGTTTAGATCTTTTCTATTCTCTTGTGTTGAAAGATGTTGAAATGAGGCACACTACAGTACTCGTCATTGGCTAGGATTTTTTTTCAACAACAATTCGGTCATTCTTTTATATCAACCTATACAAAATGAAAGTGAAGGTAAGCGGAAATGGCTTAAAGAAAACGATGTTACACTTTCACTGTAAAGCTGAAAATTTAAGTAATAAAATATGCGAGCTTGAATTATTTTAATATTTGTGGGTATTTAGTTAATGGAATTTTATCCCAGCTCTTTCAGTAATTGAAATGTTTACCCGTCTCTTAAATCGAGCAGCTGTATATAATATGCTACGCGATATAAACAATGAGTTCGCTATGTAAGTTTTGACAAAATATATTTTATTCTTTCAGCAATTGATATATCATCTGATACATTATGTTTTAAGAATAAACACAACCAATGCCTTTTACAATACTTTTCTTATATAAAACTCATTCTTTATCGCGACTGATGATTTTACAATGTGCTTACTTATCTCAAATCTGGCAACAACGTTTAATATGTTACGCGAAAAAACTGCGAGTCCGCTATTAAATCATTGTGAAGGATTTACAATGAAATTATTTAATTTACACGTAAATCAAGATGAAGTGAATAATACCAGCTACAAACTGCATCATTTCATATACAATCTACGCCGTTTATCTTTTTTAAAGATATTTCTTGTTTAAAACGATTACGTCTACTGTCGGATTAACCAGGGCTGAAGGTTATAAAACTCAGATTGGAAACCAGTCTCAAATCATCTGATTGGCTGAAATGGCGACTGGTCACCCTTTCAGCCAATCAGATGCTTGAAATTTGAGACTGCTTTCCTTGCTCAGTTTTATAATCTTGGACACAGGTCCTACTTGGAAACTACTTATGTTCATGTGCAATGTGTGGTGAATGTAGATCCAGATCAGCTTGAAAATCTGCTACATTAGTGAAGTTGAGATCCACTTACATTATTTTTCCCCTAAATGTGCAAAAGTATGGATCCTTGTCAGACTGTACAAGCTGATCTGGGTTGAAGGTTATAAAACTGAGTTTGGAAACCAGTCTCAAATCTCAAGCATCTGATTGGCTGAAATGGCGACTGGTCGCCATTTCAGCCAATCAGATGCTTGAGATTTGAGACTGGTTTCCATGCTCAGCTTTATAACCTTCAGCCCTGGACCAAAGAACCCAAAAATTAAGCTGGAGACAAATCTCAAATTCAAGCATCTGATTGGCTGAAATAAAGACTTGTCTCACTTTCAGCCAATTAGATGCTTGAGATTAGAGACTGGTCACCAATCTCATTTTCATGATCTTGGACCCAAGGTATACACAAGTTGCAAATGGAATAAAAGCCTTATCCATGGTATTATTAACTAGGTTATTTGAACAGCAAATAATTTCATATTGTTTAGCTTACTTTATCCCATTAAGTCATTTGAAGAAGTCCCCATGTTCTATGAGGTATTACAAGTGAGATACTAAATGGTCCTTAGTAAGACCTTGGCTGAAGGTTATAAAACTGAGTTTGGAAACCAGTCTCAAAACTCAAGCATCTGATTTGCTGAAATGGCATCCAGTCGCCATTTCAGCCAATCAGATGCTTGAGATTTGAGACTGGTTTCCATGCTCAGTTTTATAACCTTGGGCACTTAACATGTTCTACAATCTACCTTTCTTTTCAACTTAAACTTACCCACAAGCTGCTTTAACCATTCACTCCATATATAAACATTTTAAGGCATGTTCTATCAGTGTATATCCAGATCAGCCGCCACATATCAGGTGTCTGTTCAATATCTGCACTGGTTGCATCTTGGTCAGCAATAACCTAATGAAGCTAAAAGCAAACAGTGCAGATGGCACAGATGTACTAGCTGATCTGGATCTACACTGTTCGCCCATGCCATAAACACATATACATGGAGGAAAGGGTTAACTCATTAATCCATGAATACACCTGTTATCACATCGGTGAAAAGTGTAGATCCAGATCAGCAATCTTAAACAATTCATGCTATCCAATCAGGATATACTGGTCACACACATGATAAAAAACTGTACGTATGGAGTAGAGGGTTAAATTTGTATCTTACAAACAAATGTTCACACCATGCTAGAAAGTCCTACTTGAATTCTGGAAACCCGAAGCTCATATTTTCTAAACAAAAATAACATTACTTCTACAAACTATCTACTATTTCCCAATCAAATACAACATCACTCACTTAACCCTAAAATTGTATTTCTGAAACAACTATGAACCTTAAACTTTTACGGATCTTAAAAACTCTTAGATAGTTACAGCTACACTGCTAGAAACCCACAAGTTTGTGGTTTAATCCTCAAGAACTCATATTGCACAAATTGTTTTCCTGCCCCCCGAAGTCAATAATTTAGAAAACAGTATACACTAAATCTCTGATAAGGGGTGACACTATAGTCTACACTAGTCTACTTAGTCATTTTTATAGCAAAATATGATTGTATTTTATTTGTAATTAGATTAAAATAAAGTCCATGGTGTAACTCTGTTCATTTAAAGTGAAAAAAGAAAGTGAAGTAAGTAAAACATGTTAAGGTCTGAAAAGCATAAAAATGGATAGAAATAAACTCCCCTGATTAATAAACAAGTCATACAATACATAAAAGCACAGTAGCTCTTTCAAAATCTGGTCAAAAGATTATAAAACTGAGAAAAGAAACAAGTCTCAAATCTTAAGCATCTGATTATTTGAAATGGCAACTGGTCATCTGACTGGTTGCCATTTCAGCCAATCAGATGCTTGAGATTTGAGACTGGTTTCAAATCTCAGTTTTTTAATCCCCAGCCCTGTTATTTTAATCAACATATGTGCACTGAAAAAGCAATGGAGCTTGCCAAATGTTTTTGTATTCAACTAGCACCCATAGGCAAACATGTGCAATTAACAAAGCAGAACAGATTAACTCCCCTTTAAAATTAATGAAGCAAAACAAGAGTAACTCCCCTTTAATATATAGAATAAATGAAAAAAAAGTTGGCTGCAAATGCAATGTAAATTCCCATAAAAATATTGAAAGAAAATAAGAAAAATCCTTTGAATAAAAAAATCCTCTTGAAAAATCACAACAATATTAACTCTCATGATTACATTGAAAATCTAACTCCATTCTAATAATTACTGTGAAATAACAAAGTAACGGCCATTAAGAAAAAATACTGGAGTAACTCTCCTTTGAAACTCATGCTCCAGGGCCAAAGATCATAAAACTAAATCTGGAGACGAGTCTGAAATCTCAAGCATCCCATTGGCTGATATGGCAACTGGTCAACATTTCAGCCAATCAGATGCTTGAGATTTCAGATTGGTCTCCAATCATAGTTTTATGATCTTGGCCCCAATGTACTGATATGTCTAGTAAAAAGCAGAATAAATTTCCCATCTACAGTGCACAACAGTAATGCAAGTTTAACCCTTTCCTCCATTTATACACCTTTTTTGCGTGGGGGAACAGTGTAGATCCAGATCAGCTGGCACATCTGTGCCGTCGGATCAGGATCTGCACTTTTCGCTTTTTTATTTGTTAGGTTATTTCTGACCAAAATGCGACCAGTGCAGATCCTGATTAGACGGCATGGATGTGCCTGCTGATCTGGATCTACACTGATCGCACATGCGTAAAAATGTATATATATCAAGGAAAGGGTTAATCAAGGGATATGGCTTATATTCCACATGATACGATAAGGCATATGTCCCATGAAGGAACTTCTAAATCCAGACAGGCCTTATCATTTATGCTGTCTGATCTGGATCTAAACTGTTCACATCTAGGACATATATAATGAATATCAAGGCAGTTAGTGTAGATCCTGACAAAACAATAGACTGATCTGGCTCTACACTGGCGGCACACGTGGTTAAAGCCATATCAACAGAATAAAGGATTAATATTCTGAAGCAATTATCTTATATCAGACTATGTGAAAGCATTAGCTATGTTGAAATAGTAACCATCAAACAAATGTCACTCTTAACTGCCTTAAATCAAGATTATATATCTGTAATTACAAAAAAATATTTTAAAAAAATGTAATAAACAATTGTTGAAATATTAACTGCATACTTGTAAAGGATAAAAAAGTATGAACCAAGGAAAGTCAAATCTTTTTGCCAGGATAAAATGTCACAAAATCTGCTCTACTTGTCTGACAGCAAATACATCCAAAGTTTCCTCCCTTCGTTTGACAAATAAATATAATCGACCAAATCAAAATACTAACTTCAATTTTGGCAACATTAAAAAAAAAGATATACAGTACCATATAAACCAATTAAATTTTAGGATCATTCTAATGTAAAACATGCATTTGATATAACGATATATAGATATTATTTGGCTAGATATTTCAAATACAACACTTGTTTGCTAAATTAACATTCTGCATACCAAAATCTAGTTTCACAAAAATTACTAAACCTACATGTCCCTCCCCCCTATCCTCCCCATACCACCTCCACCCACCACCCCCAAAAAAAGAAACAACAATAACATTAAATGCAATGGAATAATCTCATTCAAACACCGAGTCCAAGATCATAAACCTAAATTAGGAGATCAGTCTCAAATCTCAAGCATCTGATTGGCTGAAATGGCGACCAGTCGCCATTTCAGCCAATCAGATGCTTGAGATTTGAGACTGATCTCAAAACTTAGTTTTATTATCTTGGGCCCTGATCCACCTAATTTTAAACCCTTTCCTCCATATATATGGTTTTTTTTGCATGTTCAAACAGTGTAGATCCAGAGCAAACATCCAGATTATTTGGCACATCCATGCTATCCGATAGGGATCTACACTATTTGCTTCTTGGTCAGAAATAACCTAATGAATCAAAAAGCAAACAGTGTAGATCCTGATCAGATGGCATATATATGCCAGCCGATCTGGATCTACACTGTTGGCAACTGCCATATCCCATGGAGGGTTTACCTTTGTTAGATACAACGAACATTTCATGCAATTCCTGCTATATAGTTTGTTTACCAACTAATTAGGAGACTATACTTAATAATAAAATTGGGGGAAAACTATTGCTTAACCCTTTCCTTGATATATATACTCATTTTTACGCGTTTGCAACCAGTGTAGATCCAGATCAGCCAGCACATCTGTGCTGTCTGATCAGGATCTGCACTGATCGCATTTTGGTCACAAATAACCTTATGAATCAAATAGCGAACAGTTTAGATCCTGATCAGACGGCACAGATGTGCCGGCTGATCTGGATCTAAACTGTTCGCCTTAGCAATAAAGGTGTATCTATACAGAAAAGGGTTAAGAAAACAATTTGTAAATCAAATTCCAACTTTCAAAAGCTCGCCATATCTTAAGATGGTTAGGTGCAAAGTCACTCAACTGATGCTATGTTAGTAAAGCTTATAAGGATAACAGTTTTAGCTTCTGGCAAAATTTCAAAAATATGGAAAGAAAAACACTTTGATACAGAAAAAGGACATTTTATTTTATGTTTTCCAGTGAATTATTGTGTTTTTGATTTCCAGTGAATTTAAGAGTTTTCTCAGTGAAATGAAATTCATAATCCACTATTCTGAAAATGCGAAATACCATTTTTATTTTCTCTGTTTTTGCCAAACTACTGTTTTCAACTTGTTACCTCCAATTACAATATTTCAGATTAGTTTGCTAAGAAAACAAAAACATTTAACAAAAGAGAAATTCTGTTTGTTTGAGGCGAAAACTGATTTTATTTCACACATGAACACCAAACAACAGATATTTTCACTCATTGCTACTCTTACTAATTAAAGGACCCCATAACCCGTGTTATATTAGCCAATAAAAGTAGCACTCTCTCTAAATATATCCTATTTTCTAATAAACTCTAAATACGATTATACAAAGTTAATACACGTTTATGTACAAAAGTTGTAAATAAACAATTTATTATGGAATAAATGACACAACATAATATCCAACCAGCTAAATACAATAACTATTATGAACTCCAATTTTAACCTACTAATCCACAAATACAATTTTTATCTCGTGGGCAAGCAGTGTAGATCCAGATCAGCTGGCAAATCAATGCTATCTGATTAAGATCCACTCTTTAAGCCATCTGTGCCCAAGGTTATAAAACTGAGCATGGAAACCAGTCTCAAATCTCAAGCATCTGATTGGCTGAAATGGCGACTGGTCGCCATTTCAGCCAATCAGATGCTTGAGATTTGAGACTGGTTTCCAATCTCGGCTTTATAACCTTCAGACCAGATTCATAAGGTTATATTTGACTAAGAAGCGAACAGTGTAGATTCAGATCAGAAAGCACAGATGAGCTAGCAGAAACAGATCAGACTTCGCAGATGTGCTATCTGATCTGGATCTAAATTCACCCAAGCAATAAACGGTGAATCCACAAAGTAAACGGTTTAACAGGTGATAGGGTTAACAAACAATGTGTGAAGAGAACAAGGGATACTTATAACAGAAAAAGGGATACTTATAACAGAAAAAGGGATATTTATAACGAAAAAGGAGATACTTTTAACAGCAACTAATAATGAAAACAAATGCAGATTACAAATTCAATATATTACAAAGGAAAAGCCAATGCCTGATCAGATAAATATTGCTTTTGGAAACTTATGAAATTGTATGCTTAAAAATAAAACTATGTTACAGTACTTTATGCTTCAATAAAAATTAATTAAACAAGGAAAGTGGAAATTGGAAGCGGTACTGAAAACATTCGAGCTGACTCAAAGGAGACAACATTCTTGAAATCTTTCTAGAATGTTAAAGGCTGTTTCAACCAATTAACCCTTTCCTCCATTGAAAACCTTTATTGCATGGGCAAACAGTTTAGATTCAGATCAGCCGGCACATCCGTGCCGTCTCCGTGACATCTGATCAGGATCTAAACTGTTCGCTTTTTGATTTGTTAGGATATTTCTGACCAAAATGCAATCCGTGCAGATCCTGATTGGACGGCACAGATGTGTCAGCTGATCTGGATCTGCACTGGTCGCAGAGGCATAAAAATGCATATATATGGAGGAAAGGGTTAAAAGTGGTTTTCACAATAAGTGTTAATGGCTTAAACCTTAGCATTAGGCACAAACAAACAGGAGATCTAGATGCTGGTCCTACATGGATATACTTAACCCTTTCCTCCAATGTGCCACCAGTTTTTAATTTTCAAAAGATATTCCTACAAAATCCATGAGTAGAGTATGTCCTAAAGTTCAGAGGTATTTACATATTTAAACTAAAAATTCCAAAACTAACAACAAAATTTAAAGATAAAAATCAAAACCTATAATGATGACATGTAGTGGAAATAATACTTTTATTAGAAGCAACAATAATATACAAGAAATAGCAACAAAATACCCTGTTTCCCACAAAGCATTTGATGTTTTCACAATTTTTTATGACAACACTAACTGGTTAAGAGTTTTACAGATTTTCAATAGTTTTTGTTGAAAAATTAGCAGAGTTAATTGTTTGTTTTCTGTAGTAAAAGCAAATTGCTATGAAAAATTCAAAATATTTCTGTGACACCTGTGCCCAAGATCATAAAACTAAATCTGGAGATCAGTCTCAAATCTCAAGGATCTGATTGGCTGAAATGGCGACAAGTCGCCATTTCAGCCAATCAGATCCTTGAGATTTGAGACTCATCTCAAAACAATGTTTTATGATCTTGAGCCCAGTTATCAAAGTTAGCACCAAATCTTAAAGAGTTCACCAATGTGTTTCAAGGTGTATCTATGGACCAATGAGATAACTCTTTACACCATATATACACATTTTATCTTATCTGTGAACAGTGTAGATTCAGATCAGCCTACACATCTGCATCATCTGATCCGGATCTACACTGTTCACTTTTTCATTCAATAGTTTATTTCTAACCAAGAAGCAAACTGTGCAGATCCTGATCTAACTGAACATTTGTGTAGTCTGATCTGGATAAACACTGTTCACACGAGATAAAACGCATATCTGTGTAGTAAAGAGTTAGTAACTTTCATTGAATACAAAATGACTCTGACAAAATCTGCTTATTGACACTTATAAAGCAAATATTATGCCTATATTACAGACATCTATAATTGTTTACAATACAGACATTTATCTATTAACCCTTTCCTGTAAAGATACAGCTTCATTGCTAGGGCGAACAGTTTAGATCCAGATCAGCCCGCACATCCGTGCCGTCTGATCAGGATCTAAACTGTTCGCTTTTTTATTCATTATGTTATTTCTGACAAAAATGCGACCAGTGCAGATCCTGATCAGATGGCACAGATGTGCCGGCTGATCTGGATCTACACTAGCCGCACATGCGTAAAAATGCGTATATATCAAGGAAAGGGTTAAAACACCTAAACCACCTTTGACATACAAATGTTGAATACTGAAAAATACAACACCACAATTTCTTTACAAAATTACTATGGTATTTTTTTTTGTTGATATTTTTTCGTTTTCTTTTAAATACACAAAATGTTTAGAAATGAATGAAAAGTGCTGTACAAATTGGGTACCATTATGTACCACTGGAGGTAAAGAAAAACGTGTAGAAATACAACCTTGGAAAAAACGTCCATTAATCTATGAAAGATTAAAAATTTTAAGATAAAAGCAGCTATTTAACATTGCACAATACAGGTTCATACAAGAACTAAATCCTTTACTCCGTATATACAGCTTTCATTGAATGAGAAAACAGTGTAGATCCAGATCAGCCGGTATATCGAAGCCGTCTGTCAGGATCTACACCATTTGCTTTCAGATTAATTACCATCATTGTTAGAATATAAGCCGCACTCATGTATAAACCGCACTGCCCCTTAAACCTGATGGAACAGATGAAAATGGCTTAACGAAGTGTATAAGCAGCCAAACCTGTGTATTAGCCGCACCCCCAACTTTTTAGCCACAAATTCTGGGAAAAAAGTGCGGCTTATATTCAAACAATGACGGTAGGTTATTTCTGACGAAGAAGCAACCATTATAGATCCAGATGAGATGGCATGGATGTGACAGCTAATCTGGATCTACACATGTCATCCACTTGATAAAAGGCGTATATATGGAGTGAAGAGTCAACTTAAACCAAACTCTTGAATATATATCACAATCTATTACCATGCTGAACAAACCTAAAAAAACACTTGAAAATCTAATTATTTTAATACAATCTGTTAATTGATCCATAAAATCTAAACAATTATCAAAAACGATTCTTTATTATAATTAAAGAAAGATGGTCATATCTGAAATTTCACTCTTCTTTCAAGTATTCATCACAAATTCATAAATTATTGCTATAATCATTTTATGTTTTATGCAAATAAACATTTTGTAACATATAAAGAAAATGAAAAGACGAAGAACGGCCATAAAAGTCTCTGGATGCAAAATTTTTCACCATTCTCTAAACTCGTACAATCATGCAGGATTTTTTTACTTGACCAAAGGGCAAAAAAATGCCATCCAATGAAAAACTTTCACCATCAATGACTGTTCAATTTTATTACTAACTCCTCCCACTTTGATGAAGTTTCATTACAAACTCCTCCCACTTTGATGAACAATCAGAAAATGTCCAATCATAAAACTTCCGACTCCACCTATTCTTCTGAAACTATCAAATCAGCAATCTCCATGTGCAACACCTGACACACTCTGATCCTTAGATCCTGCCTCGATATCCACACGACAGATTGGACACTTCTTGTTCATTCCCAACCACTGGTCCACACACACAATGTGGAATAAATGCATGCAGGGTAATCGCCTGAAACACAACATATTTTTAATTAGCTTTATGTCATGGTGAGAATCTTGTCACTATCTGTGAAGAGGATGTGTAAGCAGCCGAGATAGCTCTGTCATGAAAGCACTAGCCCTGTAAGCGAGGCGTCCCAGGTTTGAGTCCCTGTCTGGCTGCATAACTATCTTACCCTGTGACATTTATAACTGAGGTTTAACAATATCCTGACTTAACCCTTACTCTAATAATATGGGTTTTATCACATGTGTGATAAGTTTAGATCCAGATCAGCCAGCACATCCGTACTGTCTGATCAGGATCTACACTGTTCACTTTTTGGTTAGAAATAACCTAATAAAGCAGAAAGCAAACTGTGTAGATCTTGATTAACAGTGTTTATCCTGATTAGATGGCATGGATGTGCCAGCTGATCTGGATCTACACTGTTCACCCATGAGTAATGGCAATATCTCATGCGGTAAAGTTAAAATAAATGACATCATTCATACGGCAGTGTGTAATTATCATGTTTCTTCCATAGAAACTATGTCAAATCAACATCGTTTGGAATTTAAACATTCTAAAGCCAATTCTTCCTTATGCCTATTGCAACAAGAAAAGACGTTCTCTATGAGGCACTGTGTTTCCCCACTGCAATAGCATCACAAGATCCAGTGAACTTCTACATAAAATCACATGCCACAGCAATGTTTCAAAACCAGATTTTCTTCTTCTATTTTAAGTGAAAAAGGGGCATAACTATGGCAAAATACAGTCAGGAGTTATGAAACCTGTCCTGATAATTGCTATTATTACATGAACTATAAATAGACGCAATGCGATTGGTCACACCCCCAAAATAACCGAGTCAATAAATCTAGATATTGACCTGTCTATAAATAGAATCCGAAAGTTTCCATCTTTATATTATTTATAGTTCAGTAATTATAGGTTATTAGACGTTTTACTGTACAATACGGGAATATATTTGGACGAGTACACAGCTTGAAAAGTCATATTGGACGAGCTGTTACGCGATATTGACCGCAAAAATCGTTATTGACCTCGGCTATCACCTCGGTCAATAACGATTTTTTAGGTCAATATCACAGCATATTTCCCAGCTAATAAGTAAATAATTGTATATTGTGATTTCAGACATCTATGTTAAGTTTTAAAGCTCTACCTTGAATGGTTACTGAGAAAAAGTGAACTTAAACAAAACAAGAGGGTCCATAGGACCCTGGGTCGCTCACCTGTCAACAACTGCTCAATGGTTGCAAGAGTTGTTTGCAAGTTTGGTAAAATCAAGTCAAAAATTAAAAAAAATTAAGCTGCTATTGTGGAGAAAATGTAACTAGATGATGTACTATACCAAATATCTAAGCTCTAGGCCTTAAGGTTTCAGAGAAAAAGATTTTTAAAGATTTACTATATAACACTATGTAATTAAACTGGTGACCCCCGGGGCGGAGCCATTTTCGACCCAAGGAGAATAATTTGAACAATTTTTGTAGAGGACCACTACATGATGACACATACCAAATACCAAGGTTCTAGGACTTGTGGTTTTAGAGAAGAAGATTTTTTAAAGTTTTCCCTATATAAGTCTATGTAAAACAAGTGACCCCTGGAGCGGGGCCATTTTTGACCCCAGGGGGATAGTTTGAACAATTTTGGTAGAGGACCACTAGATGATGCTGTATATCAAATATTAAGGCTCTAGGCCTTGTGGTTTTAAAGAAGATTTTCATGTTTTTCCTATATCACTATATGTAAACCAAGAAGACCCTAGGGCGTGGCCGATTTTGGCGGATGGGACATAATTTGAACAAATTTAGTAGACATCCATTAGACAATGCTACTTACCAAATATCTAAGCTGTACGCATTGTGGTTTGTGAGAAGAAGATTTTTTAAAGATTTCCTATATAAGTCTATGTAAAATGAAGTGATCCCTGGGGCGGGGCCAATTTTGACCCCAGGGAAATAATTTGAACAATCTTTGTAGAGTTCTACTAGAGGGTGCTAAATGCCAAATATCTAAGCTCTAGGCCTTGTGGTTTCAGAGAAGAAGATTTTTAAAGTTTTTCCTTTAGGTTGCCATGGCAACCAGAGTTCTGCATGGAATTGATTTCTTTGAACAAATTTGGAAGAGCTTCATGCAAGGAACATCCGTGGCAAGTTTCATCAACTTTGGCCCACGGGTTGAAGAGGAGATGTCGTTTAAAGTAGAAGTTTACGGACGGACGACGGACGGACGCCGGACAAATTGCGATCACAAAAGCTCACCTTGTCACTACGTGACAGGTGAGCTAAAAATTAATGAAACCCTTCCGCAAAAAAACACACCCCAATCTAATAACCTGGGTTTTCCAAAGAAAACCTGGTTAATAACTACCCCCACCCCCGCAAATAACAAATGCCAGTCACATTACCTGACATCCTCGCCATCTTCAAACTCACTGAGACAGATCGTACATTTCTCCATATGATTATCATCATCGGCGTCTTCATCATCGTTGATTCTCTTCACCTGAAACCATACACCAACACTGCCATATTATTATCTGGACGTTGTACACACATGTGCAAATCTGTGCTGTCTGATCAGCATCTACACTAATTCTTTAGGTTATTTGTGATAAAGAAGCTGCCAGTGTCAGTGATTCTCTTCACCTGATACCATACATCAAGACTCAGTGTTTTCAATAGCTTTTGAAAATTTCTAGTGTCAAAATCAGATGGCCATAAAATGGATTTTCCTACTAATTTGACTTGTTTACTTTGATTTATTTTGAATGGTAAAATATATACCGGTATTTATGTCATAATTAATTTAAAACAGACAAAATAATGATGTGTTTTCTTTTATATTTTGACAAACATGGACCCAATATAATAATACACTACGGACTCTTTATAACGTGGTTCGTTTAAGATTGCGGTCCATTATAACGCGGTCACACTGTCGATCCCCTAAGGGCAATTTTAGACCATGAAACGGCAAATATATCAAACCGGTAGTCATTTTTGATCGTAAAACGGCAAATAAATTGAAACCGGAAGTCATAATTGTACCATGTACATAAATTGTGCACACATTTGTCCCTAAAACAACCGTGTTTTAACACCTTTCACAGTGACAGATATCAGCCGACGCAAACTTGTGAATGCATACTTACTATTGATCCATTACTAAATTCGATTGTCTCTATAATTAAAACATAATCCGCACAATTCAAAAAGAAACAAAAAATTATTCCCAATAATGTTTTAAAACCTGTCGGTAGTTCACTGATGTACATTTTGATTTGATCCGCCTTCCTGTTAAGTTCATGGAGGTTGCATTTTTTGACAGGAAGTTTGGAGGTAAATGTCCATAATATCTGTCAATGAAATGCAACTTCAAAGAAAACTGTCAGCTCGTAATGAGACTGTGTTGTTTTGTCGGCTCTGCTATGAAATCGTTTGATCTACAAGAAGTGTGTACATGACATTTGACATTTTTTAGCTGGTTTAAGTTGGTTGATGATGCAATAATACTGAAATATTATTCTGGAGATAAAATAAGGATGTAATTTATAAATTATGGAATATGTTCACGATGGTTAGTGTTTTAATATTTATTTTACATTTACGTTCTTAAATGTCAGAGTTTGTGTCATGAAATAATTAAAATTTCTGCAAGCATCTAAACAAACTAGATATACGGTCTTTAATTCCATTACAATAATTTAAGGTCGATCCGATTTTGATCTTGGTGTTATTTGTTGGTCTCTTGCCGTTTTGCTTTTTTTTATTTGAAATTTGGAAATTGTATGTCTTGTTAGAAATATCATTTGCTGATTACAGTGTAGAGAATCATCACATTATATGGAATTACGCATAATCTCGTTAGTGGTGTACTAGGTAGTATGTTTGCGCCGGAAAGTCGGGTCATGTATTTTTCGAGGGAAAATCGGGACATGTATTTTGCGCTGGAAAATATAACGCGGTTTTACTTATAAACGCAGTCGGGATGATGGACCCGCTATACCGCATTATAAAGAGACCGCAGTGTACTTTGGTTCAAAACTTTGTGCCCAGGACAATAAACCTGCCCGAATCTCAACCCATACCGAGTGCTCATTACCTTCTTGTATTTATGTGGCAGCGTATATTGCTCAATGGTATCCTGACTAGCACCACGGTTAACATTTCCCAGCCTCTCTTCTAAATGTAATAACTCCTGAAAGACAACATTTTTTATACATGAATTAGGGTGGATGCATTTTTATATTAGTTAAAAAAAATTGTGGATTGTAAGAAACTATTTTCATGGGATGTTATATTCATAGATCTTGATTTTCTAAACTGCTTAGATGTTCAGCTCCTTATTTCGTGGCGGTTTTAAATAAGGGGATTAATCTGCCTACGCAATGCATGAATTTAAGTACCCAAATAGATTTGTTTACTCTCTTGGTGCAAATTTTACCCTCAAATCACGCCAAAATAAAAACACTAGTTAAACACGTGTTGAAAAGAGGTACCTTAAGTAATCCTATCTGAAAACAAAATTCTTCTTTACCTCATAAGTAGGTGGCCTGTGTGGATTGAACATCATCCTACCAAGTTGCAGACGCATTCTGACATTTGCTGGCACACTGCCAAATGATGGAGGAACCGGAGGGAATGCTGGGAAATCTGGCAGAGTAGGGAAGTCTGGGAATGGTCGCTAAAAATAGAAATAACATATTCTTCTAAACATTTGTAATTCATAGTTAAACATTTTTCTGCATGTTCATCCCATGCAGATGCAGTTTACAAAGTAGTCTCAATAATTCGACTGCAAGCACAGACCCATTATCATACTGACTTTTTACAGATGTCTGTCCTTTACGTCTCAAGCAGTTACGATCAAAACTGTGATGGAAATTGACCCGTTTAAAATTCTGTTATTTATCGATAAACGTGAGTCAGGTAAACTTTAAGGGCGGAAATGAAATTTGTTGACATGGGTGGAGGTTTAAAAGAGTTTTGCATAAAAAATGAAACCGTTATTTATAAAGGATAACATATACACTGCGGACTCTTTATAACGCGCTTCGTTTAGATCCGCGCTCCATTATAACGCGGTCGTCCCGTGGATCCCCTATTTTTTTTCTAAGTCCATATTTTACCATGAAACGGAAAAAATCGAAACCGGAAGTCATTTTTTATCGTAAAACAAAATAAATCGAAACCGGAAGCCACAATTGTAACATGTACATAAGTTACGCACACATTTTTTCCCTAAAACAACCGTGTTTTAACACCTTTCCCAGTGACAGATATCAGCCCGAGGCAAACTTGTGAATGCTTTCTTACTGTTTATCATTGATCCATTACTAAATTCGATTGTCCCTATAATTATCACATAATTTGACAATTCAGAAAGAAACAAAAAATATTCCCAATCATGTTTTAAACCTGTCGGTAGTTCATTGATGTACATTTTGCTTTGATCCGCCTTCCTGTTAATTTCATGGATGTTGCATTTTTTGACAATGGAGGTAAACAGCGATAATATCTGTCAATGAAATGCGACTTCAAAGAAAAATGTCGGCTTATTGACACTGTGATGTTTTGTCGGCTCTGCTATGAAATCGTTTGATCTGCAAGAAGTGTGTACGTGACATTTGGCATTTTTTAGCTGGTTTAAGTTGGTTGATGATGCAATAATACTGAAATATTATACTGGAGATAAAATGAGGATGTAATTTATAAATTATGGAATATGTTCACGATGGTTAGTGTTTTAATATTTATTTTACATTTACGTTCTTAAATGTCAGAGTTTGTGTCATAAAAATATAAAATATTTCTGCAGGCATCTAAACAAACTAGATATACGGTCTTTAATTCCATTACAATAATTTAAGGCCAATTCCGATTTTGATCTTGGTGTTATTAGTCAGTCTCTTGTCGTTTTGCTTTTTTATTTGAACTTTGGTAATTGTATGTCTTGTAAGAAATATTATGTGTCGAGTACAGTGTGGGGAATCATGACGTTAAGTGGAATTATGCATAATCTTGTTAGATGTGTATTAGTTAGTATATTTGCGCGAGAAAATCGGGTCATGTATTTTGCGCGGGAAAATATAACGCAGTTTCACTTATTAACGCGGTCGGGATGATGGACCTGCTATACCACGTTATAAAGAGTCTGCAGTGTATATTGATTCTACTTGAATGTGGCTTTTCAGGTATGTACATTTTTTAAAGATACATATGGTTTAAGATGCTTTATGGAGCCGCCAAAGTTGCGATTCAAATTCCGATCTGCGGCATATAGAAATAGAAGAAAAATGTTCCACATTGATTTGAATAGTAACTGGGTTGTGCACGAAGGACGATCATCACATATATAGAAAAGTCATTGTCGCGCACAAATAGTTGTGCTAGTTTACAAAGATGACTAGAATGTGTCCTCAGACACTGATACCCCCACTGCTGAAACAAAATTTGTAATAACAAAGGGCCATAACTCTGGCAAAAATGGTAAAGAAAAAGTCCTTTCTTTACAACGTCTACATATCCTGCTTGATCATCTGTGCATGTTTGAAACTAGAAATGTGTCCAAAGGACACGGATGCCCCCGCTATAGGTTTTTCATAAAGCTCCCAGCAGTAGTGTAGAACAAGTTGTGTTCACGAGATAATTATATTCCTATTACAAGAAAATTCTATTTTTAGTAACAGTGACCTTGACCTTGGATCTACAGGCATGGGTATTGTGCGGACACACCGCCTTGTCATGGTGAACATTTGTGCCAAGTTATTTTGAAATCCCTCCATTCATAACAAAGTTACAGCCTGGAGAAGAAAATTCTATTTTTAGGAACAGTGACCTTGACCTTGGACCTACAGGCTTGGGAATGTATGTGACACACAGTCTTAATATGGTGATCGATTAAACCAAGTTATTTAAAAATCCAATGACAAATAACAAAGTTACAGAGCCGACACAATTTTGCAAGAAATTTCTATTTTTAGTAACAGTGACCTTGACCTTGGACCTACAGGCATGGGCGTTGTATGCGACACACCACCTTGTCATGATGAACATTTGTGCCAAGTTATTTTGAAATCCCTCCTTTCATAAGAAAGTTAAGGGCCAAGTGTATATTTTGCTTAACACAAAATGTAAGTGAAAAAGGGGCATAATTTGAAAAAATATTGGAAGCAGGGTTATGGATCTTGTTGGTTATGATGTAGATTTTGATGGTGAAAATATATTTCAAGTTTCAAGGCAATATCTCAAGTAGTTTTAAAGTTATGGGCAAAATGCATATTTTGCTTAACACAAAATATAAGAATAAAACTAATGTAAATGAAATTATCAAAGGGCCATAACTTTTGAACAGAACATGTAAGAGCAAAACCCTGCCTTTATGCACAACAACATATCAGGCCAAGCATTGTGGTAAAGTTTTATTAAATTCCCACCAGTAGTTTAGGAGGAGTTGCGTTCACGAGATATATTCCTATTAAAACTAATGTAAATGGAAGTATCAAAGGGCCATAACTTCTGAACAGAACATGTATGAGCGAAACCCCACCTTCATGCACAACTACATATCAAGCCAAGCATTGTGGTAAAGTTTCATTAAATTCCCACCAGTAGTTAAGGAGAAGTTGCGTTCACAAGATATATTCCTATTAAAACTAATGTAAATGGAAGTATCAAAGGGCCATAACTTCTGAACGGAACACGTAAGAGCGAAACCCCACCTTCATGCACAACTACATATCAAGCCAAGCATTGTGGTAAAGTTTCATTAAATTCCCACCAGTAGTTTAGGAGGAGTTGCGTTCACAAGATATATTCCTGTTAAAACTAATGTAAATGGAAGTATCAAAGGGCCATAACTTCTGAACGGAACATGTAAGAGCGAAACCCCACCTTCATGCACAACTACATATCAAGCCAAGCATTGTGGTAAAGTTTCATGAAATTCCCACCAGTAGTTTAGGAGGAGTTGCGTTCACGAGAATTTCGGACGGACGGACGGACGGACGGACGGACGTTCCCACAGATGGGCATTTGTTGGGTATTTCTTTTGTTTAAAACTACCCAACAAGCGAAAAACTACCCAATAAGAGACTAACGGAATGAATGGAAAGTTCTCACAGAAGGGCATTTGTTGGGTATTATGGTACCCAACAGATGCCTTGCGGTGCGCTCGGACAGACGGACGGACGGACGGACGGAAGGACGGACAGGAGCAACTCTTAATGCCCGTCGCCATTTCATGGCGGGGGCATAAAAAATCCTTCTTATAGTTTAGGAGAGTTGATGCCACAAGATTTGGAGACGTATGAAGGGACAAGTGCAACTCTATATGCCTCCCACTTTGTGGGGGCATGAAAATCTGGCACTAGGGGTTTAAACCAGGTACTATGGTGTACCAACCTCAAAAATGCGCCAACAGGTTCTCCTATCACAAAACAAGTACAAGTTGTCTTGGTGAAAAAACTTCAAGAAATTCTTTTTAACTCCCTATTTCATGGGATATGACTGTTACCAAATGGGAGAGCAGTGCAGATCCAGATAATCCAACAAATCAATACTTTTTACCCATGGGATAAAAGCCATATTCTATGGAGTAAATTTAAGACTCACCATAACAGGGACTCCATAGTGCATGCCTGGTACAGCGAAGTGATGTAGCCTCGGCACACCGGCAGCGTGGTGGTAGTGATGTAAATGATGATGTAAATGCTGATGCTGAGGCTGTGGCGTACTGAAAACATAGAATATAGACTGTGCCCAAGATCATGAAAACTGAATAAGGACATCAGCCTCTGCATAGAGACTGAATTTTGGCTTAACAACCTTGACTTCCAATGCAGCCGAAACAGCTCCATCCCCAACATTAATATGTATATAATTATTTAATATTTCTTAAAACCTTACTTTAATATATACACATTTTTACACATGTGTGACCAGTGTAAATCCTGGATGTGCCATCTGATCTGGATCTGCACTGGTCACATCTTGGTCAGAAATAATCTAACGAATCAAACAATCATACAAAATGTAAAGAGCATTAAATTTTCTCCTAGTCGACTGCCATGGCTCAACCTGAAAACTTGTCCTTCGAAATTTAGCAAGCCAGGTTTCTCAGAAAACTTTTATTGGGCAGGTTTTATTCACAACAAAGATAAAACAACAACATATTTATCCGTAGCTCACCTACTGAGCCCACACATGTCATCAATTTCTTACTTAAATAAAAACGCCTTTACTTTAAGAATGATGTTGGCTGTAGACTAGACTTACCTTTGAGCAGGGTGGGGGTTGGGTGGGGGAGGGTTTCCCTGTACTCTGGCTCCCTCCATGGCACAGGAATTCTGAGGGAGCGGCATTGTCGGTGGAGCTTCCACTAAACTGTGTGGGGGTATCTGTAACAAACAGTAAGAAATGTTTGTGTTTACATTTTTTTAAAGAGAAAATATATTTTACAGATTACTCAATATATATGTGTTTTATTTGTGAACAGTGTAGATCCAGATCAGCAGGTACAATATTGTCATCTGATCTGGATTTACACTGGTTGCTTCTTGGTCCGAAATAACTTAACGAATACAAAAACAGTGTACATCCTGATCAAACGGCACAGATATGTATAAATAGAAAAATAAAAACACGCATAATTTTTGGCCACACATATAAATCATTTGGGATTTTTGCACCCACAAAATTAAAATATACAACAGCAGTCACACCCCAGAGCAATGTTGTTTTTCATATTTTAAAAACAGTCTCAACTTTGAAGGAAGATAGTTTTCACATTTGAATTCAGAATAAGAGTAAATCGCTGATAATCTGAGATCAAAACTGTAGATAGTTGAATGTAAATCCATTTTTTATTTTCCTACCTGCAGAAGGTTAGGCCCTTGTACAAGTTGTGCATGTTGCATCTGGGCTCTCATCAGATCGAGAAGTCGCTGAGAATCCTGTGGCGCCATCTGTGGGTGATGTATGGGTCGCACCAGGTGGTGAGGTGTGGTTAAAGGAGAGAACGGGGTCGGCGGAATGTGGAACGGTGCAGGATGGTAGTGATGATGATGGATGTGGGCACGAGCCGGATGGTGAGACGCTGGCGGGACCTGATGAACATGGCTGTGAGGGTGTGAGCCTCTGCTACATGAGCCTGCAAAACAACATGTCATTTTACAGACAAGAAGATATAGCAATGTGTCTAAACCAGGTTAAGTCTTAAATTGCATAAATATGACAAAATATAGTCATAAAATATGACACTTGGCCTGATAATTGATACAGAGATGCTAGACAATAATGTTCAGTTTTAAAGCTCTTTCTTGAAAGGTTACAGAGAAAAAGAGAACTTAAGGCAAAGTGCTCAGTAATAAATCAAGTTTACACTAAATTATTTGATATTTCCTCGACTGGTCCACGTATTCTTAACAGTTTTACTGACATAAAATTATAAAAATCTAGCATACTTGAATTCATACAAATCGGCGAATAATCTACAATGTTTCCAGCTTTGATATGAAAAAGGTTGTCAGAATTCATCATGTTCTTTTAAAAATGTCTTTAAATCTGTAACAGATATTAAATTTGTGTGCAATTTCAGTCTCATGATGGTTTTTAGCCCGAAAAAATTGGATAAAATAAAATGTGAGTGATCTCTGACTGATAAAGTACACCACTGTCCGTCTAGTTTTGTTTTGTTTTTTACTTAGAACAAACATACAACAGCATAAAAACCTTTTCAAAATTACACAATTTTACGATTAAAACGTGTTTGATGTAGAATTGAAAATGTATTAATTTTGGCCCCAAAACCTTGTGCTTTTTGCTTGTATACACGCATGTGTCTCCAGATGTGTCAGCAGTCTGATAATGATTGCAAACCACCTCTTTTAATTTGGAATTCGAAATAAATATGTTAACCTTTTAAACAGCTTTAGCAAGTGAAAATATAAAATCATATGAGAGAATTTGTTCAACTACGATCTAATCTTTTAAAATTATTTGCTGTGATTGTAGTAGCCTCATCATCATGTTAATAGTTTACAAATTAATTCACTAACCAAAGACAGTGAACCCTTATTTATTGTCTGGAAATTACAATAAAATGTATACATGCAAACTATGCAAGGTATATTCCACTAAGTGGGGAGTTGGTGGCAGCGTTTGATGTGCCACACTTTGTTGCTTTCTACTGGTAATGCTAATCAGCTGTATATTTCCTTGCGAGAGCTGTTATATTTCCTTGCGAGAGTTGTTGAAGAGTCAAACAGTGGTTGTGTATTTTCAAACAATGATTTGGTATGATGATCAAATATTATTATACTGCAAAGAAATTTCCTTGAATTTGATTGGATAATTTGCCGTTCATGTATATCCGTATTTACGGATCGGCCGTAGATACGAACGCACGTGCCTTAATTTCCCTCTGGCCTCCCATCTTTTGCTGTCGTCCGCCATTTTGTTTTGAATTTCCGTAAAAATGCGTAATTTGAAGCCGAATTTGTAAATAATAAAGCGATATGCTTAGGAATTACTAAAATTGTTACAAAAAATATTTGTGTTACGTTTTTAACGTTGGAAACGATTAGATTATTCTCAAATTTTGTAAATAAATACTAAATCGATAGTCCATTCAATTTCTATAGAAGTGACGTCATGCAGGTAAATTAATGACGTCAGACATGTAATTAATGAGGTTCTCTGAGGGGAACTTAGCCATTCTGCATAAAATAATCGAAATAATTGAAAAATCAATGTTTTCTTATTATTTTTGTCTGAAAAAATCTTTGCAGTATAATAAAATAATTATTTGGTTTCATGACAGGGAATGTGAGGATATATTTCCGGTCTGGGTGTCATATTATCCCTTGCCTGCGGCTCGGGTAATATGACACCCAGACCGGCAATATATCCTCACATCCCGTCAAAAAAACCAATTAACTATATATTAATACCGGGCAACCAGACATGGACTTTTTTGAAGGTCCGGCAGGCTAATTAAGAAATTTTTTGCTAGTACGCAGATTGTAGCTTGTTGCTTGCATGAACCGGGCAAAGGATTTGTCGGACCCTGATAACAATTGTTGATAGCCAACCAACAAACAGACTTACAAGATCCTGACTGCCCTCCATGGCTGTGACCATGACCTTGACTGTGTGAGTGGTTACCATGGTGACCATGTCCGTTACCATGGTGACCATTATGTGCATTGTGACCTCTGTGACCTCCATGTACCATGTGACCTGTATGACCTCCATGATCTGCAATTGAACATAAACAAAATAGGAGATTACCCTTTCCTCCATATATACGCTTTTTTACGCATGTGTGACCAGTGTAGATCCAGATCAGCCAGTACATGTATGCCGTCTGATCAGGATCTGCATTGGTTGCATTTTGGTAAGAAATAACCTTAGAAATCAAAAAGTGAACATTTTAGATTCTGATCTGTGCCGGCTGATCTGAATCTAAACTGTTTGCCCATGCAAAAAGGTGTATCTATGGAGGAAAGGGATAATATTAAAACTCTTGTTACTGGTTATATTATCCCTTAACTCTAATTTACCAATTTAAGAGGTTCAACAAACAAACATGACAGGGAGTTACATTTACATTTATACAGTCACATTGTAGGACACATACTATTGATACTTGTGTATGTGCCATTGTAATTGATAATGCAAATCAGCTGTAGGTGGATGCAAGCGTGTCGAATCGTGACAGTGTTGTTAGGATAGACAGAGTCATCTGTGCACTAGTGTATTTGTTGAAGTGTTTTATAACGGCTACTGAGTAGGGAATTTTCAGAAGGCCCAGCGGACAGTCCTTAATTTTTTTGGTTGCCTGACAGACGTAAACTGGTTGCCCACAGGAATGGGTCACTGGATTTGCCATGCCCTGACTTCTTACATAATTACAATGATATTTTCCAACTACCATATCCCAGTCCTTTATCAAAAATAAACATGTGAAATCTTACTGTTAGGCTTATGCTGACAGTGTGATGAAGGCATTGGTGGTACATGACATGGACCTGGCATCGGGGTAGGTAGGTTCTGGTTACTATGACTACAGGAAGCCCGCTCTTGTCTGTCAGAGCATGATGGCGGCTGAAATCCTGGGTGCATATGCTGAAATAGGCAATGTGTAATAATTATATTAACTTTGCCATGATAAAAGACTCCCTTCACTGTTTCCATTTTTGCATTGGAAAATCGAGCTAATACAAATTTTGATTTCTCTATTTTGACTAAGAGTGCAACCTCCGTCAACACTTCACAAGACACCAACCATGTTTCATGTCATGCTGCTCCAATCAGAAGCATTCTACTTCCAATAAGGTTTTGCCGCCAATCAAACTTTTGTCCACATGGGTTCGTTCTCATTTTCTAAATATCTTAACTAAAGTAATAACAAAAGGTTTGGCTTAAAGAAACAAGAGGGCCATGATGGCCCTATATCGCTCACATGAGTACAAAAGTACTCTTAGCTTCACCCCAGGGCCTACATTTAAATAATGCTGGTAAAGGGTCTCTTAACAATACATAACACGAAATATCTAAGGTCTAGTCGCATTAGTTTCAGAGAAAAATGATTATTTATATTTTCCTATATAAATCAATGCAAACTAAGAGAACCCTTGGGCGTGGCTAATTTTGGCCCAGGGGACATAATTTGAACAGACTTGGTAGATATCCACTAGACAATGCTACATACCAAATATCTAAGCTTTAGGCATTGAGGTTTCAAGTAGAAAGATTTTTAAAGTTTGCCTTTTTCACATGTTAAGCTGGGGTGTGGACTATTTTGACCCCAGGGCCAACTTTTAAACAAAGTTGATAAAGGGTCTCTACCCAATACTCAGCACCAAATATCTAAGATCTTGTCCTATTAGTTTTGGAGAAAAATGATTTTTCATGTTTTTCCTATATAACTATATGTAAACCAAGAGAACCCTAGGGCGTGGCAGATTTTGGCCAAGGGGACATAATTTGAACAAATTTAGTAGACATCCATTAGACAATTTTACTTACAAAATATCTAAGCTGTACGCATTGTGGTTTGTGAGAAGAAGCTTTTTAAAGATTTCCTATATAAGTCTATGTAAAATGAAGTGACCCCTGGGGCGGGGCCAATTTTGACCCCAGGGAAATAATTTGAACAATCTTAGTAGAGTTCCACTAGAGGGTGCTAAATGCCAAATATCTAAGCTCTAGGCCTTGTGGTTTCAGACAAGAAGATTTTTAAAGTTTTTCTTATATAAGTCTATGTAAAATGAAGTGACCCCTGGGGTGGGGCCAATTTTGACCCCAGGGAAATAATTTGAACAATCTTTGTAGAGTTCCACTAGAGGGTGCTAACTGCCAAATATCTAAGCTCTAGGCCTTGTGGTTTCAGACAAGAAGATTTTTAAAGTTTTTCCTATATAAGTCTATGTAAAATGAAGTGACCCCTGGGACGGGGCCAATTTTGACCCCAGGGAAATAATTTGAACAATCTTTGTAGAGTTCCATTAGAGGATGCTAAATGCCAATTATCTAAGCCCTAGGCCTTGTGGTTTCAGACAAGAAGATTTTTAAAGTTTTTCCTATATAAGTCTATGTAAAATGAAGTGACCCCTGGGGCGGCGCCAATTTTGACCCCAGGGAAATAATTTGAACAATATTTGTAGAGTTCCACTAGAGGGTGCTAAATGCCAAATATCTAAGCTCTAGGCCTTGTGGTTTCAGACAAGAAGATTTTTAAAGTTTTTCCTATATAAGTCTATGTAAAATGAAGTGACCCCTGGGGCGGGGCCAATTTTGACCCCAGGGAAACAATTTGAGCAATCTTTGTAGAGTTCCACTAGAGGATGCCAAATGCCAAATATCTAAGCTCTAGGCCTTGTGGTTTCAGACAAGAAGATTTTTAAATTTTTTCCTTTATAAGTCTATGTAAAATGAAGTGACCCCTGGGGCGGGGCCAATTTTGACCCCAGGGAAATAATTTGAACAATCTTTGTAGAGTTCAACTAGAGATTGCTAAATGCCAAATATCTAAGCTCTAGGCCTTGTGGTTTCAGACAAGAAGATTTTTAAAGGTTTTTCTTTCGGTGCCATGGCAACCAGAGTTCTGCATGGAATTGATTTCTTTGAACAACTTTGGAAGAGCTTCATGCAAGGAACATCTGTGGCAAGTTTCATCAACTTTGGCCCAGGGGTTTAAGAGGAGATGTTGTTTAAAGCAAAAATTGACGAGGCACGACGCACAACGGACACAGGGCGATCCTAAAATATTTTATCATGTTCATCAGAATTTAAAAATCTTCTTTTTTAGTACCATGAAACCTTTCTATTATTTCTTCCTGGGGGGGTGGGGGGGGGGGGGACAAGAGTGGTCTTAATAATGGGGAAATTAGAGCAAAACTGTATATATAAAAAAACGAACCATGAAATAATATATCCTAATCGAAAATAAATTTGTGAGAATTTATCCCTGTGCTAAAACATAATTTATGGCTTTTTATAAAATAATACCACAATAACAATAAAACATACCCTTGGACAGACGCTGACTTCAGCGGACACAGGAGGGTGACGACACGATGTTCTGGCAGCAACGTCTGTGGCTGCCTGCTGTGCATTAGAAACTGATGATGGCTGCATCCAAGTTGGTAATTCCGGAGTTGATGCTGCGTGGTGAATAGCTGCAGGTCTTTCATTAACAACGGAAGTTGCGCTTTCAGTCTGATGGACTATTTCTGTTTTAGGTTTAGCGACTTCCTTTGTAACCTTTTTGGCACTGGTAGATTTGTAGTCTACCATATTCTGAGCTGGTACGACATTAGTGTCTCTTGTTGGAACTGAAGCTGCAGCAGCAATACGATGCTGATGATCTTCGCAGTCGTCCGATTCTGTGAGATCTACAACAACAGTGGTCCTACCGTTGTCTTGTCTTTTTCTTGGCCTATAATGGTATATATGGTTATTACAAATGATGTAATAAATCTGAACTATCATAACACCAGGAGACATGAATATTATCCGTGGGTGATCAGTGGTGATCCAGATCAGTCAGCAGTAATGTGCTGTCTGATCAGGATCTACACTGTTTGCTTTTATATATAATTTATAAGGTTATTTTGGACCATGAAGTGACCAGTGTACATCTAAGACATACGGTACAGTTTTGCATTATCTGGATCTACACTTGTGGCACAAGTGATAAATCCCTGATTCTATGGAGCAAAGGAATTAAGTGAAACTTTTTTTATAGGTGAACAAGTTTATGATCAGGGCTATCACTAGACTTGCAAATCAGGAAGAAGTTTTATGATAATTTTACCAAATTATGGAGAAGTTTGCGGTCAAAAGCATTATTTTCCTATAGTCTATACAAAATGACTTCTCCCATAGCTCCAAGAAGGGAGAAGTCTGGTCACTTTTGGGAGACACTTTCTCCCAAGTCTCTCTCTAGTGAGAGCCTTGCCTTTATGATCATCACGGACCTACTTTAATCATAACGTTAGGAACAGGCAACAATTTTCTGTTTCCACAATTAACCTTTTCTTCCATGGATACTCCATATACTGTATCCCATGCAACCAGTAGATCGTGATTAGCTTGCACAGCTGGGCAGCTGTAAGCTTTTTTTTATTCATAAGTTTAACTCTAAGTAAGAAATGACCAGTGTAGATCCTGATTAGACTCTACTGATCTGGATCTACATTGGTCACCCAAGGTTAAGGTATAAAGACCATTTCCAAGGAGCAATGGGTTAGTCCGATTTATCACGGAAAATCTATCCATCAATATGGGCTTGTTGGAGTAAGTTAATCGGAGATTTTCCAGAAAATTCTGTTCACAGATCAGTGTAGAACTGGAAAACCAGTGCCCAAGAATATAAAACTGAGCATGAAAACCAGTCTCAAATCTCAAGCATCTGATTGGCTGAAATGGCGACAGGTCGCCATTTCAGCCAATCAGATCCTTGAGATTTGAGACTGGTTTCCATGCTCAGTTTTATAACCTTAAGCTCAGTCCTTTAAATAATCTACACTATTTGCTAAATAGAAATTAAATCATCTCTCTAAAACAACATCATTTTTATAAGTAAAAATATGTAATTAAATAAAAAAAATCCTTGTGCATCAACATTTGTAATCCTGAAACTGACAAGGCAATTTTTATAGTTACAGGTGGTGAACACAGGGGTTCCATTTTACCCTTGAAACAGGGTTTTGACCCTTGAAATTTCAAGAAATGAATATTTTGACCTTTGATAATTTCAAACAAAATGTCAATGTTCATTATAATATACAAATTATTGTTTTGATCCTCAGATAATGGCAGTGCTGCATCATTTTGACCCTTGACTTTCAGGCCTGAAACCCCTGCGAACATGTGTTATCATGAAAATTGCATTACTTACCTGTTTGTTTCTATTTTCACAACCTCAATGTCACTGTCATCTGACGCCGACGGCAACAACACTTCCGGAACAACAGGAGAATGTGAGCGATGTACAACGAGGGACTCAGAGCGCTGTATACCAGTACCACTGACTCGAGATTCCTCCATGTCGGCATTAGTTAGATCAATACTTCTGTCATTGTCTGATATGTTAGGACAAGAATTATGTGGTTTATCTCGGAAAAATCGTTCACGTATAACAGAATTATGCATGTCTTTAAGTGATTTTTTTCTTTCCGGTAAAATCGGAGCATTGTTTGAGTTTCTAGAGGTGTTATCTCTGATTACACTTGACTGGCGACTGTCTGATGAATTATTACTGATGATTGGTTGATCGGGTGTCATCTGTAAAACTCGTGATTCGGCACTGGGGAACGGTAACTCACTCTCTGCTGAAGAGCAATTCCTTCTTGTTGCCGATTTGATTTTAAGGTTAGACTCGATGACTCCCTTTTTCAGTTGACAATCACATCTTGCATTACCACAAGTATGAAATTTCTGACCAGATTCAAGTTTTATTGCTTTTGGTCGAACAATTCCATGATTGTCAGGTCCATATGCCCCATTCGACTGTAAGTCTAATTCGCACTGACTTTCGTCACTTGGGCTATAATGCTGAAGTATTAAAGATCGTGAGCCAGGGTTTGACATTAGTCCGTTAGAATGGTGATTTGACATAACGTCAATGTCCGTGTCCGAGGAATCACCCGATTCACTGTTCGTGTCCATACTTTCTTGGGAAGAAAAGATTGGCAATGACTTTGAATGTCCTAAAACACGACTACCCAACCTTGTGTGACCTATTACACCTGAACTTGTTGACGGCTGAGGACTTAAATAACCCTGTCCGTCAATATAATCATCATCATTTGATGTCATTTCCTGACTTAAATGCTGAACAGGACTTATACTTCGGTTCCTAACAGGGGAATGATCAATCACATCCCCATGCCTGGTCACTATCGGTGGTTCATGAACAATTATCCCTAATTGCCTGTTGGGTGAAATACTCTCCCTTGACGGGGAAGGAATGTGAGTTCTACCCCGATTTTCCACAATCCTAGAATCAAGGACCCTACCTGTACCAGGGCTCACGGAACTGTCAGTTTGATCATTTGAATGGTTTCTACATGAATGTGAGTGAGTTTTTTGTTTACGTTTTCCCCGCTGGTTGGACTTTGGTAGGTTAAACAAAGCATAGGGGTTCAATGAATCATACATTGGGTCATCCGACTGATCACTCCATGCTTCTCTCGGAGTTTCACCCCAAGCCAAGCGGGGCGTACCCAAAGCCTCATATGGAAAATGCGGGTTTCTACGTAGATGTCCACGATCGTGCATATCACAAATATGTTCCTTGTGATGGCGTCTGTCCGTCCGTCCCCTATCCCGATGTCGGGAGCTTCTCCCATGCGGGTGACTTAAGACAGGCACATCACAATTTAAACTGCAGTCTTCCGAGTCACTGTCGGACGAACACATAGCCACTAACTCATCAGTCCATCTTTCGTGTGCTCTGGGTAACCCCACCACACTCCTCCCTGGTTCAAATATTGCTGACCGCCGATCATGATCAGGTGACAGTTGTGAAAGGTGAGTCATGTAGTTCCGGAAATCGGCAGCCATTTCTGTGCCATGCACTGTGTCATCACAGTATGCTACAGCGTTTGGTACGTCAAGGGGTTCAATGGGGGAAATCTTGCTGGTGTCAACTACTTGTGGGACATAGGCTGAAAGAAAGAAATGTAATAACAATCTTGTAACGTTCTCCAGGGCCCAAGATCATAAAACTAAGTTTTGAGATCAGTCTCAAATCTCAAGGATCTAATTGGCTGAAATGGCGACTGGTCGCCATTTCAGCCAATCAGATGCTTGAGATTTGAGACTGATCTCCATATTTAGTTTTATGATCTTGGGCACAGAACAGCAAATATCTGACTGGTTTATAAGGGGCATGTTTCATTTCTCAGTGAAGCAGCTCCTTATTTGAGGCACGTCATGGGAAAAGGTACCTTCGGTCATATTTGTTGTCATTTTAGTTGTTACTATATTAAGAAAGAACTAATTATCTATCTATTAATTTCTCATAACTAACAAGTGCTTTTCTTACACATTTTGACAATAAAATGATAGTTTTAATGCAAAATGCATAATAATTAATGTCGTCTGCTCAACTTTATGACGACATTCAAGTATTGACGTCGACTGTCCGAAGGTACCTTTTCCCGTGACGCGCCTCATTTAGACATCCGTATTACGATACAACATCTCAATATCAAGTTCTACAGCAATAAATTATCGAAACTGAAGTCAGATGTCCGTTTGAAAATTTCATTTTTCTGTGTTTCATTGACTTATCTTATTGTCAGAATGTTAACATCTAATTTTAACATAAAAACTTTTGTTGTTTTTTATGCAAATTAGATGCAAACAGTTAGACAGTTCATATGTTGATGAAATGCAGTAAATGCAGTAAAATGAATTCAATTTTTAGGTAATGTACATCATAACTGCTAGCAAGATTTAACAAGACATCAGTAACATTAGGGAAACAATGAAAAAATACCAATTCTGAATTTAATATTAGATCAAATTAATATAAAGACAATTTTATTGCAAGGAATTAGTTGTCTTATGTGCATAATTTTGCCCAAATAATTATTTAAAGCTTAATTTTAAATAGGTTTTCATCAATTAAGAACAGTACCAAACATATTACAAATGAAACTGGAGATAAGTTTGCCTAAAGCAGCTGATTGGTTGAAAAGAAGAATAGTTTCTAAACTGACCAATCACATAGACCAGAAATCTCGAAAGTTGCCAGACAGAAGGACCTGTCTGGTAAAGTTTGGGCAGGTCTGACATGATTTCTATTATTATCAGACCAAATGTCAGACAAAAATTTGAACTCCAAATACTTGATAATACCTTTTTAACATGTTTCGGTCTGACAGAATTTGTTACGGTCAGACAGATTTTCACATCTTGTCTGACCAAATGTCTGACACTTTTTTTAACCCTCGAGAAGTCTGATTCTGGTATCCAGCCTGTTTTATTATCATGAGGCACAGAAAACAAAGCCCCTTTTTATCACTAATGTAAATCGTTTTACCTGTATCAAGTAAATCCTTCATAGCTGAATTTTTTGTTACTTAAAATGCCACAATTAATTAAAAAATATTAACAAATTCAAACTGTTAATTAGAAATTAGAAATTTTGCAGAAATTAAACCTGTACTCCACATATACAGGTATTATTGTGTGAGTGACCAAATATTAACCCAGATTAGCCGGCAAATCCATACCATCTGATCTGGATCTACACTGTTTTCTTCTTTTTTTTTGAAAAAAAAAGCCAATGAATCTAAAAGAAATATTGTAAATCCTAATCAGATGGCATTAATGAGACAGCTGATCCGGATCAACATTTTTCGCCACATCACACACACTGCTAGGGTTAAACAATTTTTTGAAGTGACAATATTGTAAACCTTTAAACTGCACACCAAAGAATGAAGCAACTTCTGATAGTTCTATTTATATATGTGAATTGGTCATAGTTTTAAGTTTGTTACAATGTGTGAAACACTATTATCATCACGCAGCCCTGGAGGTACTATTTGCATATTACAGAATAGCCCTTGCATCAAGAAGTCCAGGCCTGAAGGTCATAAAACTGAGATTAGAAACCAGTCTCAAATCTCAAGCATCTGAAGAAGTTTGCCATCGCTCAAAGAAGGGAGAAGTCGCCATTTCAGCCAATCAGATGCTTGAGATTTGAGACTGGTTTCCATGCTCAGTTTTATAACCTTGGACAAAAGTCCCATGATGGTGAGCATCCTTTCCAGAAACAGTACAACCAACTACCCACAATGTTGTTCCATTGTTAACGCATTATTCCACAGATGTACTTTTATTGTGTCGGCAGACAGTGTAGATCCAGACTAGCTGGCACATTGGTGCTCTCACTAGAGGGAAACTTGGGAGAAGTGGTCTCCCTAAAGAGACCAGGCCTGAAGGTTATAAGACTGAGATTGGAAACCAGTCTCAAATCTCAAGAATCTGATTGGCTGAAATGGCGACTTCTCCCTTCTTTGAGCGATGGCAAACTTCTCCGGAATTCAGTTAAATTATGACAAAACTTCTCCCTGATTTGCAAGCCTATTGAGAGCCCTGGTAGATCCAGACCTGATGGCATGGATGTGCCAGCTGATCTGTATCTACTCTATTTGCCCATGCCCTGAAGGTGTATCTAAGGAATAAAGGGTAAAGAGTGAAGTCCAGGCCAACAAGTTCAATTTGATGATGACATCGGGGTGTGTAACAGGAGAGGTCTTTTAAATAAATATTTCTTAAAATACCTGTGGCAGAACCTAAAGGTGTGTTGGTTTCCATGGCGACAACATTCCTTCCCTCAGGAGGTACCCATAAAGGAGCGCTGATTGTTTCTATTCCTGAAAAAAAAATTAGCGACAATAAAAAAATTGAACCACCTAGAGGCTTTTCTTTGAAAAGCAAGATTTAAAAGTCTGATGATGGGTGAATGATTTAGATGAATTGAATTTTTATGCAATGATGGGTGAATGATTTAGATGAATTGAATTTTTATGCTTATGTCCAAAAGGGTGATAACACTGAACATTTGTTAAAATCCTTTTTTTCAAAGTCAGGTTAGGTGTGCAAAGAAAGATATGAAGGTCACAACAGACTACTAAAGTAAAGTCAACGACAGTTAAAAGCTCTTATCCTTACCCATATAATTATGTGATTTGATGTGTGTGTGAATAGTGTGTATATATGGAGGAAAGGGTTAAAATGTATGTCTGATTGGTAATAAATATCATGTAGATTTATGATACTTTTGTATATTTACAAAGCCATAAGTATATCGAAAAGATCTCTTAGTTTAATAATAAGATGAGTGATTTTGTATTATGGCCATCAATTATCATTACTGACTTGTTTTCATGGTACGAAATCTAACATAGCTGTTACTGGTGTTTAAATTTTAATGTAACAAGTCAGGACAAAAAAAAAAAAATACAATGTGTTGTTTAATAAAATTATAAGAGTTCTAATTTATGATTCATTTGGTTATTTCGGAGCAAAAACAAACACTGTAGTTCATGATCATACTGCATGCATGTATGAAAACTGATAAGGCTGAGCACTGAAAGCTGGGATATGGTCTCTGCCTTTGTAACTTTTGTCAGATTATGTAATTCAAGGAAAACAGTTATTTTTCACACTGAAAGGCCGGAAGATATTACATTTAAGGGCAGCTCCTTTGCTAAAATTGGTTTATAATTGGGTAGTGATAGTTTGCTGGTCTTTTTTATATAATGATGTAAAATCCAGAAATATCTTTAAATTTCAAAACATATTCACATAAGTAGCTCTACATTTATAACGTGGTCCACTATATTTATGTCTTTATGGCACGGGCAAAATCCAAATTAGCAGGCACATAATTATCTGCTGTCTGGTAAGGATCAACACTATTCACTATTTTTATTCATTAGGTTATTTCTGACCAAAAGGCGTACAGTGCAGATCCTGATCAGATGGCACAGATGTGCTGGTTGATCTTGATCTACACTGGTCACACAAGCGATAAAATGTATATATATATAATTAAACAAAGAAAACACTTTACCTCCAAGTGACTGTTGTACTACAGCTTCAGCGCACGCCTCGAGAAGCTGAGGGCTTGTTGCTGAAGGCACTGCCGTTGCTTGCTCATTAATCAAGGGAGTGAACCCTGCTGCACCTTCCTCGGTCATGATGTCATCTTTGGGGATATCTGGGCTTGCACCTTCTGGTTTTATATCGGCTATGTCAGACTGCCAAGGTGACTCGCCATCATCAGCAACTGCCATTACCTCCGATTCCATGATCTTACTGAAATCACAAGTCAAACTGTTTATAGTCACATTCAGGTATAAAATGTTACAAAACAGGTGTTCAATCTGACCTTTAACCCTTTCCTTCATAGATACACCTTTATCGTGTGAGCAAACAGTTTAGATCCAGATAAGCTGGCACAAATCCGTGGATCAGAAGAGGATCTAAACTGTTCGCTTTTTGATTCATGGATTGCAGGCTGATCTGGATCTACACTGGTCGCACGTGCGTAAAATGCGTATATATGGAGGAAAAGGTTAAACAGGATTTTAACCCTTGAAATTCCAAAACCTTGAGAATTTCAACCAAAGGGTCATATTTCATTAAGCGAAACCCCTGACTAAACATTATGTTTTTATTCACTAAAACCATTTACTCCGTATAATTATACAGGTTTCATCAAGTGAAGATCCACATCAGAATGGATATGCGAGCTGATTTACACTATTTGTCCATGTGATACGTCATAACAGCCATACCCCATGTCAGACTTTGCAAAAGGCAGCGTTGAACATGACCGACAGATTTTGCTTCGATAAGATAAAATGTTGCATGCTGTCAGTCCTTCTGTCCTGCAACTTTAAATCCAAAGGATGCAACCTTTTCTTCTTCATAGATCCTCAAAGTAAAATTGATTGCGAATGGTTGCCTGATTCCTATATATATACATGTATATAATTGTCCAATCTCAAACTCCATGATATAATCTAATGGCCATGAAATGAAAAATGGAGTTTTGGCTGTTTAGTACTGCAGAGGCTATTATAAGTTGTGTTGCAGAGGCTATTATGTGTTCAAACTGGTGATATTTCACGAACCATGGAGCAGAAAGTTTACATCGAGGGTTGCACAATAGACTTTTGTAACTACATTTTTTTGCAAAAATGACTTTTTCGGGTTTCTAAATTCTTTTTATGAATTATACATCGTGTAAAAATTTCAAGGTCATATTCCAAGCCATTACAGAAAATATAAAATAATGCAATTCTGTAGTAACTCATTTCTGTATAACAGCTCCATGCAAGACAATGCTAACTTGAGTTACTACAGTTTTGCATGTAAAAATGTTCTATGTTGTATAATCACAGCCTTAGCTAATCCCTGCATGGGTCACTTGTGTCAGGATCACTAAAGTGATAACTGACTTGAAAATTCATCAGCATGCTTGTATTCTTCAAACAAGTTGACAGGCCAGCTTTATCCACTAAGTTTCTTTCTAAAGACAATCCAAATTTCTTATAAATATGAAGAATAATCAATATTTAAATAAATTTCAGATCAATGTTCAGGGCTTTTTTCCTTAGATAGCAGGGGTCGTTTATGGGCATAATCCCCTCAGTAAATTTCTTTAAAATCAAGCAGTTTTTCCACAAAAAGTATCTTTACATCAGGTTTTTTCATTCCCCTTCAAAGAAAAAAATCACACTTTCTTCCCCAAAAGTATAGGACATGGGTGCCCTTCCCCAGGCAGTGAAAAGAAGCCCCAATATCTTAAATTTGATCACATAAGAAACATATTCGAAACCTCCAAAATGTTATCCAGTCAAAACAAATAGCTATCATTTGACTTCAACTCATCTAAAAAATTCTTTCTACTGTCATAGATGCGGACAATGGGCACCATGATGGACTAAGCAGGCACCAGAAGTCAACTGAAAACCAAATATTTAGAGGAACACACCTTTAACATTTAATATTTTGACATTTTATATTTTTCATTTATTGGCAAGCGTTACCTCTAAATGCGATGCATTAAAAACGTGTCGCATATTTAGTTTTAACAAAATGTTTACAGAAAGTCATAATCTCAGCTTTAAATGATTAGACACTAAAAATATATAACAAAATTCACCTTTAAGCATCAAATCATCAGTAAACATGAATTAAATCCGGTAAGAAATTATATTCAAGTACTGTGTATGCAGAACTTTCACTTTACATATTGCCGATTGACAGTTGCGTAAAAATTTCAGACGAAAATAATATTTTCAATAGTCTGATAATGTCCTTTAAACAGTAAGAAAAACAATCAAACTATTGTAATGTAACTTTAATTATCAAGAAAATATATATTTCTGTCCGCTTTTATGGGGAAGTATGATTTATATTATAAAAAAGATCTATTTATCTTTAATTTGTCCAATTGGTACTGTATAACATGAGGCGGTTGCGTGATTTACATTAGCCAATCAGAATCGAGCAATGTCTACACGGCTGAGCGCTGCATAGACAAAAACATTGTGGCGGAAATTAAAATGGATTATCACAGTTTATAATTGGGTAATGTAAGTAATTTTTGTGTCTTCTTCTTCTTCCAGAATACTGGCCGTCTTCAACTGACTGAAGTTTACTGCCAGGTTAAATGCGCAAAGAGAATAGATAAGAGTAAAAAGTGTGAGAATATTTTATATTTATAGTGAAGGTTAAAAACGGACAAGAAGCAATTAGACAAAGAGTTGGGACAGTTGATTACGGAATGACTCAACAGACCCGGCTGATGTGACTTCTGGAGGTAGGTTGTTCCATTCCTTAATCGTGCGTGGAAAGAAGGACTGTTGGCGGTAGAGTGTACGGCAGTATGGAATCTTGTAGGAATGGATGTTAGTGTTCCTGGTAGTAGTGGAGTTATCCAGAATCAGTTGCGAGTTGTCAAGTTTGACTTTGATGTTTATAGCTTTGTAGAACATGATGAGTCTTGCTTCTTTACGACGTTCTTGGAGTGGTTTCCATTTTAGGTCCAGTACAGGGTTCGACATAAAGGCCCGACCGAACGACATTTACTAGTTAATCGACGATTTGGTCTTGTCAAGTTCTAGGCTAACTGAACCGAGTAGTGTTGCAAAATTGTCATTATCCGCCCAAATATCCGGTATAATAAAGTTTCAAAAGCAAAATTACGATAAATCTCTGACAATGTTTGCTGATTCAATTTCCCTTTAGTAACTGGGAACTTCGCCGTTACTATTTTTAAACAATCTTGACATGCGTTCAACAGAATGGCTTATGTATCCAGATCGAGGCTGTGTTAAAATAAAACATAAAATGCCCGTATGTATACGTCATAGTCTATTTATTTCAACGAGCAACAACGAAACTAATAGACAATGACGTATCCATACGGGCATTTTCTAAGTCAAATCGAGGCTTTGTTTCGCGGATTTTACGATGTCGTAATGATAATCATTCATTTTATCGGCGTATTTATGTTTATTTATGTGCTCTGATGATCCGTTATACAATGATTCAACATTATTATTGTAAAATAAAACCAACTAAAAACAAATGCTGCAAACTTACTTGCGACAGTTCCTATTTGATAAATAAATAAATTGATGGAATCCCAAGTAATACGACGTCGGACCGTTTCCGGTTTTGTTTTGTTATTAGTTCTGACAGACCACAGTAAAATGTCAAATACGAACGATCTTCTTAATTTTGGACATTGGCATTAAAGGTCCACCTATTTATTCATACAATGCCCACTTAGCCCTTGAACTTAGGTGGCATGGGGGACATAGGGCCAAACGTCCTGACTGATGTGTGACTTTAACCTAGTAACTATGTGTAACTCATACCTAACTTTTTTTGAAGTTCAGTGTTGTCAACAATAAGTCATGATTGACAGTTCAGAGTTGAAGCTATTTTTTATGATACTCACACTTTCTAATTTTGATTAGTTATATTGTTTGTTCATGGTATATATGCATGTTTAACTAATGTACACAGGGTTTCCCCCAGGTTTTCAGGAAGGGTCGTCGCAGCATAGACTGATTTTATCCATTTTGTCGCGCGCTGCAACGCGGTGTTTCATTTTCAGTCTTATGAATATATCATTTTTGCTTCTCATTTAAATAAATAAATGAAAAAAAAAAGTTTTGTTTTTATTCTTAAAAGTGGCTTTATTCATTGAAAACCTTTTAAATGACATACATGTTAATAATAAATGTGTATTCACACACACTGTTCTGTGGCTGCTGTAGGTTAAAAGATTTATAACAAAGATTCAAAAGTCGTAAATTAAATTCTTACACCAAAAAATTTTATGCTTTTTTAAATTGAAACACAAATCCTAATTATATTACAACGGCTGAAATTCCTCAGATCGGATCATTTGTAATTAGATCTAATATCAATTAGAAATATTTATGAACACAAAAACTAAAATAAATGGAAATTACAATATAATGTGCTTATTTGTAATTATATAAAGATGTTTCAGGAAAACTAAAAGCATTTTTTTTTCAATAAAACATTTTTTGATGGTGGAAACTACACAGTTGCACTTTTTATTACCTCCCTTTTCTCTAGATCGGCAAAACTTGCACAAACCGCGCTCTTTTTCCGTAATCGCCGTTTCTTCTCAAATACAGAACAAACGGACTGCGAATATCACCTTTCGCTTTTTTTATTGCCATTAAAACTCGTTTAATTTACTAATTATACTTACCCGTGCAAAATGATGCGCCATGCCTTGTCAATTAAAGAACAATAGGAACGCGAATAATAACTCGCGCTTTTTATATTAAAAAACTTCTATAATTTACATAAACTTGATGCGCCATGCTTTCTCTGATACATAAGCCCAACAAAAAAAATTATCGTACCATTATCCCGTTTGCAAAACATGTAATGAAATCGATCATTTTAACCGCACTATGTCTAGAAAGAAAAATTATAACTGTAAACGGCTTCTGAAGTCGATCTACTGTATGACGTCATTTGTGTAAACTTTCGCTGCGACATATGACAATATTGAATGTTAGCTGGATGTTACAGCGTATTTTGGATTGAAAATGTGTTTCAAGTGTTTCTCTTTTGTTCTGTGGATGTTATAAGATCAAATCGACGATGCTCTGAAAACGATGCCAGCGTCTAGGTTATTTTGTTTTCGATTTACTTGAAATGAAAATGGCTTTGTTCTTGAATTTCATTTGAGGCTATGTTACAGAATAATCAAGATGTCAGAAAGTTTAATTTTCCGTGGATGTGATCAAAAAGTTCCTTCCTTCTTTGCTCGAAATGGTCAGATGGCAGAAGTAAGTCATTTTTATAAAGTTTTGATCTGATTACTGACAACGCGGACGAATAGTAATTCGACTACGATTTATATCACATGCGGTCATACTCAACTGTCGCCAACATGTGGGCGGAGCCGACATGCATTATCCAACAGTTCTTGTTACTGATTGGTTAACTCGCAAAGATGATGACGCTGTCAATTATCGGCGCGATCAGCTGTCTCTTGTTTATTAAGAAGAGTTTTCATACTGATAATGCAATCAACAGGTACACAAGTCGCTGCGGGAGAGAAGGCATGGCAGACAAATTATGGCATGTTGCAAATTGGGTCCTGAAATTATGGCTTGTCGCATGCGACAAGCGAAAATGGCCTGGGGGAAACCCTGGTACATATATCAGTGCTGTGCCCTTACAACAAGCCTGTGTACATTTTCAGTGTTGTAGTACCGTTTAAATGTTGGTCTAGTTCATGTTAGGTCAGGTCTAGCAGATTTTCAAAGAAACTGGACCACTGGTCCAGTTATTGAAAAAATTAACGTCGAACCCTGCAGTAGCATATCAGAGACGCTGGATCTATTGTGGAAATTGTTCTTCACATATCGTGCAGCAAGTCGTTGGACCATGTCCAGACGGTGTATGTCTCCCTTCACGTAGGGGTCCCAAATTGTACTAGCGTATTCGACTGTGGGGCGGACTAGTGCCTTATATGCAGTTTCTTTGGTAGTAGACGTGATGTTTAGGTTTCTTCGGAGAAAAGTGATGGTGCAGTTTGCTTTGTTGCAGATGTTGTTGATATGTTCGCTCCAGTCTAGACGACTATTGATGGTGCAACCAAGATATTTTGCAGACGTGACATGCTCTAGTGTGTGACGATGAAGAGAATAATTGAAGGAAATAGGAAATCTTTTCTTGGAGATGGTGAGAACTTGGCACTTGTCGGGATGGAATGCCATTTTCCATTTCTGCTCCCATATGGCTAATTTATCGAGGTCGGATTGTAGGCTGATACAGTCTGTCTTGTTACTGATTGCTAGATAAGCCAAGGTGTCGTCTGCAAATAGCCAAACAACTGAATTCAGACCCTCTGATATGTCGTTTATGTAAAAGAGAAAGAGACTAGGGCCCAGGACTGATCCTTGTGGGACGCCAGATTCTACGGAACTGTTTCTGTTATCACACCTCCTAGGACCAGGGCTGGACAAATTTATTTTTTGGTAACTAGTCCAGGACTAGGTGGGTCAGAATTTCAGCTAGTCCCACTTTTCGCGTAAATGTAAAACCAATACTTCAATAATTTCATCATTTATCAGCAGCCTTTTCTCAATCCTCAAATTGCTACACCCAGAAGCCAACACATTTAAACTACCATTATCTTCCTGGGCAAGTTTAGGATACAACTTGCAATATTTTTTAAAAACATCATTTGCCTCTCTTCCTTGAATTCCAACCAATCAAACTGTGTTAACCACTATTTCTGAAATTTTCTCACTCGCCTGTTTTGGTCATATTGTTTGTTTTTATTTACTTTATCATCCTCCTCCTCTCGTTTTGGTTTTGTCCCTTTATAACCAACAAGATAATTCACGATACTCATGCTTTAACACAACTCTAACACTACGATAAATTTAACAGAAAAAAATTTAGCAAGTCCAATGTCACTCGTTAATTGAAGATTTTACATATAATATTGACAGATTTTAATTGCAATTTATATAACTAAAACTTACCTCGGATGTGTATTGTCAAAATTCGATTTTGACACGATTATCTCACTTAATGACACTAATTAACTGCATAATCAAAAGCAGCGATGACAGTTGACATGTACACATTGTAAGAAGCAGCAAATTGGTCGGATAATTTTGATTGGGTAATTTAACAAATCAACGCATTCTGATTGGTCCGTATTACAGTAAGGAAATCCCAGCAGAAGCGTCACGGGGGAGCTTGATCTTATCGAAACAGATGTCAAAACTCTGTTATTTTGTGATTTACTAGTCACTGTCATCGTAATTTGATATGCGCATGCTGCTAATAAAGAATGATTCTGTTTATTTGTACTAAATTCAACTAGCCCGCATCCGAAAATCGAGCTAGCCCACAGACAAGCAACCAGTAAATTTGAGATTGTCCGATTCGATTTTCGGCTTGTCCTGGGCGTCGGGCTAGTGGGTTTGTCCAGCCCTGAGGACGACTGACTGAGACCGGTTACTCAAGAATGCATGAATCCAACGATTGTTTTTTCTATAATGCCGTAGTGTTCCAGTTTGTGGGTGAGGAGACTGTCGCACACCTTGTCGAAAGTCTTAGAGAAGTCCATTATGAGTACGTCGGTTTGTTTACCATTTTCCATATTTCTGGTTATATCGTCTGTGAATTCTAGTAATTGTGTTTCGCAGGATCTGCCCTTCCTGAAGCCATGTTGAAGATGGTATAATATATTATGTTTTTCGATTTTCTGCTTTTTTGGGGCAAAGTTGGTTGATCTGTCACTCTGCTTGGAAGGATTTGATGGATTACTTTATCTGGAGTATTTCACAACCTTACCTGGTCAGCCAAGAAGGAAAATAAAGGAGAAGGAAGAGAAATAACGGTCCCGGAGAAATTTAGACAACCACAAGGAAAGTTGCGCGCGCCTGTCTGAAGCAAGAATAAGAGTTATATTAATAAAATATTGCTACATTTAGGCCTGTCATGTTTTAAAATTGCTGCAGATAACTAAGGTAATTGTCCCGACTGAAAATTGATCGGAACATGAGACAGGAAAACTGCATTTGGTGATTTGACGTCGTAATTGCCATAAAATAAAAAAATGATTAATAAGCATTTACGACATTTATAGGACTACTGAAAACCAGAGCTCTGCTCAGATAAAGTCTGAAATTTCCCAAATTTACTTTAGAAACCCATCATTTCAGAGTTGCCAATTTATTGAATTGGAATGTAGTTGATTTTGATTATTTGGGGTTAAGATAAGTCCATCCCTGATACTGGTTGGTGTTTATGAAAAGGGTATGGTAATATTCTGTTAAACCGGAAGTTGATGTAAAGTAAAAATAACAACAAAAGCGAAAATTAAAATCAATCTTCTTCTTTGTGTAGATCTTTAAATGCTTCTTAAACATTCTTAACTTGTACAAAACCTATGATTTTGTGATATTCCAAAAAGCACACTGAGTTTTGTTTTTAACGTGTTCCGCTATACCTCTTTATTCGAAGCCGTTTTTGTTACATCGATCCGTCTTCGTCCATTGTTTTTGTTTTGTTGACTGGTTCAAACTTTATAAAGCAATCGAAAACCAGATCGAAAGGGAAACAAACTATACGCAATGGAAATCAACAATAAGGTATTTTGTATTTATTTCATTTAAAAGAAACTTGAATAATGCTCAGGAATGTCTACATCAAGGAGAAGTTCAATTTGTTTCTAAAAATAACAAAAAATATTCAAATGGTCAATGCAATGTGATAGTATTTCGTTATTGATTCGTATGCAAAAGCCGTAAACTATCTGAATAACAAGAAATAAGAAATAAGTTATAAATACAAAGTAAACATACTTTATTATTATTTTAGATATATTTTTATGGCGAATTTTGTTTCCGTTGCGGTTTATATTTCCATTGCGTATTTTAGACTAACCAAATTATACGATTTAGCTTTCCAAAACGCAAGTCGGCCTCTACCGAAATTGTAACCCTTTTAAATACTCTAATGGATACTTCTGTTATCCATGGGCGAATAGTAAAAATAGCTGGAACATCTGTTCCGTCTGATTAGGATCTATGCTGTTCGCTTTTTGAATCTTTAAGTCAATTATGACGAAAAAGCGAACAATATATATGCGAAAAATATTTGTCAACTTTGAAGTCATATTTCCTCTTCTGTGGCCCTCTATACAAGCTGTTGTTGAACCTTACAATGTTGCAAACAAATTTACAATTTACATGGAAGTACCATAATTGATAATTTTGTCAATATTTTATCTTTTTGTGACAGAAAGTGCTTGAAGCAGCAATAATATAATATTTTTTTCCATAAGCTACATGATATGTGAAACGACAAGTGTTTTATATATTTTTAACAGAATGGTATATATCATGAGATGGAGTGGGGTGAAATGTGTAGGCTGAATCGAACCTAGGATTTCTCAATAACAGGGAGATATGTAAATCTCTTCCAACTGAGTTATCTGAGCGGTTGATATTTATTTTCCTTAATTTTGGCTATATTTTTACAGTTTCGATGTGTGTCCCTGTCAGCATTAATTGTATATCAGTGTTAGAGTACCCTCTTTCGACGTTTGGGATTCAGATCAATTTGCTTTATTAGACGTCCCCGTTGTGGCAGAATTACATAATGTAAATGTTATTTTCTTTTTGAATCGGTCTTCTCGGCAAACATATATTATTTTTGTTTAGTTGTAGATGAATTTATAATGTTATATTGAGGCAATATTTGTTACTGTCTTACTTAGAAAACGAAATATTGCTAATGCTTAAACACTGACATCTTCATCTGAGGGTGATATTGTTACTGCACACACATTTACAAATTACAAAATTTAGAATCAGTGTTGAGCCGAAACAATACAACGTACCTAGTACTATATGTATTGGTTGCCTAAAATGCACAAAACATTGTACAAAGCAAGATTTATTGCAAAATCTAGTTCTTGAACAACTACTAAATTATCCGTGCTCTTACTACATATTTCGATTTCAATTAGATTTAAATCCAGCGAGAGACCTCCGTAAATATGTGTTGCACTACAACACTTGTAAAGACGCCGATCACGTTTTGTCATGAGACGACTGTTAGAACTGCCGCCCCAATCAGAAATCGCAGCGTTCTTCTTTCAAAAAGGTGTTACTTCACATTAGTTTTTTTTTTCGCTTGCGGAATTTGAGCTGAAAATGACGCTTTGTAAAGATTTAACTGATACATGGTGCACCGGTGCAATAACAAAAGGTTTATTATAAAGTAAAGCAACCATAAGGCGTGAGTAACTATGACAGCGTTTTGTCAGTTTAAAACTTTACCGCTACTTCTCAACAAAATATCAGTCACCGCGCCAAGCGTTTGATGTTTTGGCTGCAAGCCTAAATCTAACTGAAATCGAAATCAGCAGTAACATCTTATAAAAGAGCATGTAATTAGGTATTGCGAAAAGGTTTTTGAAACCACTGGCAAAAAATTATTTTGGTAATAAAAATTCAAATGACATTGTAAAAAAATTTAAATCAGATATTTTTCAGGCGTTCTGTTTGTCTCTCCCTCATAATTTAATAAAAGACAAGTTAACTAGTCTCATTGATAAAACGTTCGTTAGATAAAATAAAACATTTATCGCTTGTAATGGACATAGGGCATTTTTTTATAGATGGTTCTTATGATAATTATACTTAATGGGCATGTCAAGACCTTATCGAGCCTCTCACATTTTTTATTGGATATTAATTATGTGAAACTATGTGAGATTTGGTACCTCTATTTATAAAAAAGTAATAGGCATTCCAATCGGTACTGATTTTATGTTATCTCTTTCTATCAAATTTTACTATGACATTATTAAAGCCTTTAACATCACGTCGAGGCCCGGTATCTTGATGATTTGTTGAATATAGAAAATAACCATTTTCTATCTCTGGTTAGTAATATTTATCCTCGTGCAACATCTTAATGAGGTTTATTCTCACAGCTTGTTCGCTTTTCTAGAGCTTGCAATAATGTTAAAGAATTCAATGAACATAATCTTTGCATTACAGAAAAAAACTTTTTAAACAATGTTATCGGTATCAAACCTTAGGGGAAACCTTTTGCAAACTTGTTTTATCGCCGATACCCAGGTTTAATTCAAAAATACAGGTGCAGTTTAAAATCACTATTACAACAAGGTATTTCACAGTCAGTTTTTTATGGAGATACTCGTATAATTTATAAACTTAAAAAATAAAAGTCAATCTTAATTTCTCTACGTATTCGTAAAAACCATCTGTAAGTTCAAAAAGAAAGGTTACCAACGTGATATTTTACATCGCTCTGCAGGCCTGGTGATTAACCAATCTACAGTTGATCATTCTTACCTCTTTAGTTGCACGACGATGTTAGGGGTTTTAGAATTTATAAAGGTTTATAGGGAAATCTTTTATAAGAATCTAGAAGCTCGATTTGTTTCTTTTATCCCTGTCGTCGTGTTCTTGCTCCAGGTACTCTGGTCTCGGTAAGGTCATTGAGTGCCCGCCAATTTGGATTTGCAATGCTATTAGTTCTTATGTTTTATGTGTTTGTGTACTTTTGTATGCAACATTGTTGAGCTGATTGGTGGGTTGGAGTTATTTCACCAAGACAACTTGTACTTGTGTATTCATATGAGAACATGTTGGGGGCAAGTTTGAGGTTGGTGCACCCTATAACGTGGATTAAATCCCGGTTTCAAATTGTTTTGCCACTGACCGTTCCAAGACGGTAACCCCTCGGGTTCTCACTTTCGTAACTTCTTTGTGGCGTCTTTTTGAAATCGATTACTGTAATATCAATTGCTCTCTTCTCCTCTCTACTTTTTGGCTGTGTGGGGAGGCTAAGTCTGCTGGATGTGGCCATTCCTGATAGGCATATTTCACTTTTCTGTAACTGACATCTTAAAATTATTGGCGTTATTGATAACATTATTCATTGGTCGTGATTCAACAAATGTAAATGTTGACTACAGAATAAAAAGTTTTTGAAAATGAAAAAAACATTTGCATTAAAAATCCGGATTTTTTAAAAATTATCTGGCTACTTTCATGATGTTTTGTTACTTGTATCAAGTTGCTAAACTTATTTTTGCTAAACAATACTTCAAACATGTGGATGAGAACGAAACCGGATATTGGCGTTTAAAAATCAACCTTCAAACACTCTATGTTTTCAGAACTTACTTTCAACTTACGTTTTTCTTAAAACACTAATAATTTGAATACAAATAGTGAATATGTGTCATTGCCGGAGAGTTTTAGATGTTGAGTGATTCATCAGGAAAGAAAGAAAAAAACTTGGTAATGATTCAAGAAATCTGTTAATGTTATAATTTTTTAAAGAAAATAGGGTTTATGGTAACTAACTGGTTTTATTTAAGACAATTTAAAGCCCTAGACAGCTTAAGTAATTAACCATGACTATGGCAGGGAGAATATATATACTTGTGTCTTTTGTTGTGGATATATTAGGTAAGCGATAGCTAAATTAAATAATAAATTCCATGATTCCGTACAAAGTGTTACTATCTATGATAAAAGAAAAGGTTTAGTTGAACTTAAATTTTCCATCAAGATATGGACCCTTTAAGATGTTCCCATTGTTGCTTGCCAAATAACATTTAAGTTATTGTTTGACTCTTCATATGCTAACATAGTGCGTATTTGTTTCATGAATTCAATCTTAGTACGCTTTAAATGATTAACATTGCGAAAGCATGGAAACAGAATCTCACACTCTTCGATTTTTTTCCAGCACATCAGCCCCTTGGATATTTAGGCTGTTTTAGCTATTATTGCTTGGTAAACGAAATTAAAATATATGGCCGTGGCCAAGACAACAATAACGGCGAACTTTGTAGAGCTGGATGTAAAAATCGTAATAAAAGATATGCTGGAACAAAGGTAAAACTATGATATATATAATAACAACGCTTTGTTTCATAACATGCTGTACATACTGCAGCAATAATATCAATCGGGTTCAGATTCACAACATTTTTCAACGAACTAAAAGTTAATGAAAATCAAATTATGACTGATGCTTTGTTGCTATAATTTACTTCAAGAAATATGTATTCCTGTGAACATGTTTGGGTGGTAATATGCATTATCAATACTGCCCATAAACAGACTTTATAAAACCGAGCCTGAAATATTTTCATATTTGTCGTGTTCGGTGGCTTTCAAAGTTCCCTTTTCATCTGTTTATTGAAAATACAAAAGTCATATACAGTATTTGTATTTATTTTATTTCTATTGCATTTACAGGGATATAACTGCTATTGTGGTAGTCATATTCTAGAAAACAGGAAAAGAAATTCAGCAGAATGTACCTTATCATGTCCGGGGACAAGAGAAATATGTGGTAATAAAGGAATTGGTGATGGTCATCGAATATCGCTTTACGATACATGGCGTAAGTATGGCAGCACCTAGCCAGCCAGGCAACAGACAAATTCAGTACATACCATCCTTATCCCCAATAAAGGATAGTTTGAGTATGCCTATTTATTACATGAACTATAAATAGACGCAACGCGGTTGGTCACACCCCCGAAATAACCGAGTCAATAAATCTAGATATTGACCCGCTTTCGCTGATATTGACCTGTCTATAAATAGAATCCGAAAGTTTCCATCTTTTATATTATTTATAGTTCATGTAATAATAGTTCATGTAATAAAACAGTTATTTACTTATTAGCTGGGAAATATGCTGTTGATATTGACCGCAAAAATCGTTATTGACCTCGGCTATCGCCTCGGTCAATAACGATTTTTTAGGTCAATATCACCGCGTATTTCCAAGCTAATAAGTAAATAATTGTATAATACTGTCACCAAGCTAATTTAATGCATTAAAATTAGCAGATTATCTAGTAGCACAACTATTTGTACGCGACAAAGGCTTTTCTATATATGCGATATTTGCCTTTCGCGTACAACCCAGTTAGCATTCAAATCAATGCGGAAAATTTTCCTTCTATTTCTATATGCCGCCGACTGGAATTTGATCGCAACGTTGGCGGCTCCATAAAGCATCTTAAACCATATGTACCTTTAAAAAATTTACATACCTGAAAAGCCACATTCAAGTAGAATCAATATATGTAATCCTTTATAAATAACGGTTTCGTTTTTTATGCAAAACTCTTTTAAACCTCCACACATGTCAACAAATTTCGATATCCGCGCTTCAAGTTTACCTGACTCACGACGTCACGTTTATCGATAAATAACATAATTTAAATCGGGTCCATTTCCACCACAGTTTTGATCGTAACTGCTTGAGACGTAAAGAACAGACATCTGTAAAAAGTCTGTATGATAATGGGTCTGTGCTTGCAGTCGAATTATTGAGACTAATTATCTAGTAGCGAAGATTTCTTTTTAACTGACAACTCATATGTTGACCGGGCTTTTAATTCGTATATCTCGCAGTTTTTCTGTACCTAATGAAACCATATCAATGAGCAATGCGCACTACAAAAGCATCAACAACAATATCTGCCTAACCATCGTTTTAATACTATAAATACAAATTCATATCATTATCTTACACTGACAAATACAAAACTGAAACAAAAGAAATTTGATTTCTAAAAAATTATTTGACGCACTTGACACAACAGTTTACAAAAAGATTTTATTGTTTGTGTACTTTTAAAATATACTTTGCCAGACCATTTCTCCTGAACTACTGATCGTCCTATTTAAATTAAATTATTATTCTTTTTTTAATTGAAACTAGATGTACTAATTATAATGTAATATTTTCAGAATGCATAACGAGCCCGTGTAAGAATGGAGCTACTTGTACAGACATTAATGCTGAAAGTTACATCTGTTCCTGCAGCTTTGGTTGGACCGGACGCGTCTGTAACGGTAGATACAATTTATGCCTATACCTATTACTCAAACATATATTTATCCATAATTTACTTTATAAAAACTCTTCATTTCTGATCAGATTTATGCAATTCCATTCTTCTAATTCCATGAACAGGCTCATCAAACGGAGCCTACAAAATTAATGTTTAATGTGTCGTGTTTGGTGGCTTTCAAAGTTCCCTTTTCAACTATTTAATTATCACAGTAGCGTCGTTTTTGTCGTGTTGTGGCGGTAAAAATTAACCCCGTACATTCAATCAGTGCCCATGAAGACCGTAGAGCACGATATTTTTTTATTATTCAATTAAGTACAATGTCATCGCTCTCATCGCATTTCTTTACAATTGCATGATGATTTTTTAAATGTTAGTGCAAAACTAATTAATGGGGCATGTCGCGGGAAAAGGTACATTCGGACAGTTGACGTCAATCGTTGAAATGGCGTCATAAAGTTGAGCAGACGACATTAATTATTATGCATTTCGCGTTAAAAATATCATTTTATTGTCAAAATGTGTTAGAAAAGCACTTGTTTGTTATGAGAAATTTGAAAATAGTTGTTTCTGTCTAAATATAGTAACAACTAAAACGTCACAAAATATGACCGAAGATACCTTTTCCCGTGGCGCGCCCCATTTGAGTGTTACAGAATCATGGACAACTACTTTCAAAACACCATTGGCAACATCATACACATCTGTGATACAGACAGCAGTAAAGGATACAACATCACCATCTTCTAGTACACAAGCCATAGGTCGTTCCAACATGTCGAACGAGTATTCTGTAGGCAACCACAGCAACAGTGTAATCCGTACGTCAGTTCCAGCAATACACGACAGTTAGTTTCACATAAGCACCAATACAAAAACTTGTAATGAATTTCTCCAGAATATGGCTTCCTTTTAAAATTTTTGGTCCCCAATGTTACAAATGTTTCGAAAACTGTAAAGTCTATTCTAATCAAATAATAATAATTAATAATCTTGTTCATTGTTAAATGCTATCTTAGTACGTTGTAAAATAACTTTACAGTTAACTTATGCTTAGTTGATAATAATTTTAAAAGACAACTTTAGTACATAATTATATAAAGTAAATATTTAAACATATTATTCTTTATGAATATTTAAATGATTGTATAGTTTCAGACATAAACTTTTTGTCATCAAAATCTGGAATGGATCAGCAACATCTCTACATTTTGGTTTCTGTAGCCAGTGTTGTAGTCGTGGCTGTTCTTGCAGCCTTTCTTGTTCTAAAGTAAGTATTGCTTTAAGACTTTACTTCTCCCGAGTGTGACTATGAATGCATTTTCAGCGAGGTTTGATGTGTAATTAAAACACAGTCAAGTATTAGTAATTCCTTAAGCATTAACATTTCATCGGTAGGTAGCATGTTTTCAACGTCGTAACTCATTGCAAAGAATTTTTTAATCATCGTGCACTTCTTCGTTATCGAAATAGGACATAGGTTTACCTTTTTTCAGAAGAAAACGAAATAAGGTCAATAAAGACGGCGGTGTGGTAGATCGCACTGTTCCTGTTGCAGCAAATGAAGGAAGCATTGACGATTACATCTACATCGATCTCCCCAATGGTCAATATGGCCGAGACGAGAGAAACTATGAGCATTTGAACATTTCATTGACACATAGTGATACATACAGCAAACTTGGTAGTAACTGAATGAAGTCGACAATGAGTACAAAGTAGTCACATACGCATGTAATAGAGAAAATGAAATATACATGTTTATTAGGGAAAAACATTTTCTTAATATTTGATATTACATTGCTTCTGAAAATTGTTCTTAAATTGGTTCATACCAAGAAAAATATAAAAAGACGATGATTGTTCGTTTCATTCGACACACAAATGTTGGTAAAAGGGTTCATTATTGATGCAAATTATTAAATGATTCCAATCACCCGAAAAATAAAAAAGAAAATGTTTCATTAGAAAATTAATAATTATAAGGATATTAACCCTTATGCCCTTTGGCCGATTGATTTCATTTGGCGCTCGCTGCCTTCATTGTTATAACTTGTGTGTTTTTATCTTCCCGATATTATTTTAAAATCCCGAGTTTGTCTTTAACTTTTAACTTACCATATATACTTACTTGTGCATATAACGGATGTTGATCTGCCATATAAATTTTGATTGAAACTTAGATTTCAATTCTTTATTTAACGAATTTGCAGAAATGATAGCCAGAACAAAAAGCACTACCGCAAACAAAGACAGAATTTACCAAAATACTAGCATTGTTCCTACGAGAAGTCAGGAGGGATGCGGTGAACTTCTTGTCGATGACAGAATCTATGATACATGCATCTAGCTTCGTAGGAACTGAACAAAGGATTATTAACCACTCCAGCTGTACAGAAAACAAGTTGCTTTTTCTCCGGGCTGACACTCTTACAAGACCATAATACTTTCTTTGTGTTCACGATAGACACACTTTTGAAGACAGATTACCCGCTGTTTCGTCATTCATATTTGTCAAGTCATTCAAAAGAGGTAGTGGTAGATATTAAAACATGTTTGAGACAAAACAGTTTTTAAATTTAGACACAATTTTCTTTGGCTTGTGAAACAAAGTTAAATAATTATAGGCCTTACATAGCAACTCTGTTAGATTAATTCCTCACATAGCAAGCACACTGGATATAATTACTCCTCACACAACTACATCAAATGTATTCCTCTACAAGTTTTAGCTTTCCAAAAAGCTAGTCTGTCATTAGCATAACATTGTAACAAAAATACGGCTCTGAAGTTTAGAAACTTTAGGCGAAATTAAAAGCGTTTAAATTTAATTGGATGTTTAACAAGTTTTACTTTAGGTTATTCCTCTCTTATAGGAGCTGTATTTAAAATCTAACCATGTTGCAAACAAATTTATAATTATATTCCTCTACTAGCAAACTTGTTAGATATATTTCCCACGTAGCACATGTAGCAAGCATGTTACATATATTACTCACATACCAACTGCTCAAGATACATAGAAATCTTGTGAGACATTTTAGTTATTACATAGCAACCACATTCTTAACTTAGCATCCATATTAAATATATTCTTTGCATAGCAACTGAATAAGATATATTCCTCACTAAGCAACCATCTCCTAGCAACCACATTATATACATTTCTCGCATGGCAACAGCACAAGATATATTCCTTGCATAGCAATCACATTGTGATCTTCAAAATCAAGGGTTGTGTTCATGTGATGTTGAACTTCCGGCCTACCAAATCCAAGGACCATAGGCAGAATTGTTGTTTAGTTATTTGCCAGACCCTTCTCCAAAGATTGCACAATAATCTAGTTTTTGTGTCGCCTGCGATAGCAGGTAGACACATAGGGATGCTATTGTCTGGCGACGGCGGCGGCGGCGGCGCCGTCGTCTGGTAGTCTCCCAACTTTAATCTGAAACTTAATGTTGCCTATAACTTGGAAAGTACTTGTCCTATTAACTTAATACTTGGAATATATCATCTGCATGAACATTGCCATCTGTGATGACAAGAATGATAACTCCTGTTTCAGTATTTTTTTAGTTATGCCCCTTTCAAATAACTTTATTATGGAACTTCAATCTGAAATTTAATGTTGCGTTTACCTTTGAAAGTACTTGTCCTATTAACTTAATACTTGGAATATATCATCTGCATGAACAATGCCATCTGTGACAAGAATGATAACTCCTGTTTCAGTATTTTTTGAGTTATGCCCCTTTCAAATAACTTTATTATGGAACTTTAATCTGAAACTTAATGTTGCCTATAACTTTGAAAGTACTTGTCCTATTAACTTAATACTTGGAATATATCATCTGCATGATCAAAGCCATCTCTGACAACAAGAATGATAACTCCTGATACAGTAGTTTTTTAGTTATGCACCTTTCAAGTGACATTAATATGAAACTTAATGTTGCCTATAACTTTGAAAGTACTTGTTCTTTTATTTTTATACTTGGAATATTTCATCTGTATGAACAAAGCCATCTGTGACAACAAGAATGATTATTGTTTGACTATTTTTGGAGTAATGTAGCTTTCAAATGACTTTAATGTGGTACTTAACGTTGCGAGTACTTGTCATGTTTACTTAATATTTGAAATATGTCATCTGCATTAACAAAGCCATCTGTGACCCTGAGAATGGTAACTCCTCATTAACATTTTTTAGTTATGCCCCTTTCAATTAACTTTAACCTGAAACTTAATTGCTTATAACTTGAAAGGTATTTGTTCTTTTGATGTAATACTTTATATGGCATCCGTTTCAATGAAGTTGTATCTTTTTTGAGTTGTGCGCCTTTGAATGATTTTAACCTGAAACTTAATCTTGCTTATAACTGGAATATACAATAAAGATAATAACTGATCATTTAACATTATTAATTTTATAGTATTGCAATGCAACTTGAATTACATCTTTTTATCATGTATGATAAAATATAGGCCCACATTTCAACTTTTCCCAAGCAGGCGACACATGTGTTCGGCGGAACACCAAATTCTAGTTCTTCATAACTACTAGGTGATATTTTTTACATATTTTGATTATATAATGTAATTTTTGCCAAGAAATGCATATTTAGCCATGCCCTCTACTCAACTTCATAATATTTCAAATAATAACGTCAATTTCCCAGACGCCAATTATAACTTCTCTGAAATAAACATATAATATAGTCAAAATTTGTAATAAAATCAAAGAAAATGATGGATATTTGTTCTTCCAATTCCAAAAATAGCAAAAAGTAAAAATCACAAATATCACCATGTCCCGAAGATGCACTGTTGCATGGTGCGGATGCCAGCAGCAAGTATTATGAAAGACATCGGGAATATGACCACCGAAGATCGAAAACAAGATCACTTGGGAAAATGAAAGCAAAGACGTGCAATAAAATAGGCCATATTTTTATCTGATTTTTATTATGACAAAACAAGATAATCCAGGATCATTAACTAGGTCACTTGTTTTACCCTTTCCTCCATAGATACACCTTTATCGGAGGGCAAACAGTTTAGATCATCTGTGTCGTCTGATCAGGATCTAAACTGTTCGCTTTGCATAAGTAATATTGTAACAACTTTGAATATATTCACTTGTACATTGAATATCTGTTCAGGATATGTACTGTTCACTTCTTTGTCAGTAATAACTCCATGGATCTAAAAGTGAACAGTGCAGATCCCGATCAGATGGCACAGTTGATCCAGATCTACTGTTTGCCCATGCAATAACTGCCAAATCAGTAAAGAGTAAATCAGCTGTTAAATGAATGTTTTTATTTGTCAAGTATGTAATGTATTCTATAGCAAAATAAACAAAACACTGCATTTTAGCAGAATATATTCTTTTAACCCTTTCCTCCATATTCATGGCATAATGGCATGAGGGATCAGTGTAGATCCAGACCAGCTGGCACATCTGTGCCATCTGATCATGATCTACACTGTTTTGCTTTTTTGATTTATACAGTTTTTTTTACCAAAAAGAGAACAGTGTAGATCCCAGTAAGACAGCATGAATGTGCTATCTGATCTGGATCTACACTGGCTGCATTGTGTAAACATGTTTATATGGAGTAATGCAGGAGTCTCATATTTAAATAACACAACTGTCTAATGATTTTCCACTTTTATTTCTGTTGTAGTTTATAAAGTAACAAATGTATATCCACAAGAAGAATTTAACAATATTCAATCGGTGAACTTTCCTGTTCAGGAAAGTTGGGGATTCCTCTTTTCACTTTCCTGATCAGGATATATTGATTAAAAAATTTCCCGTTCGGGAAAGTATATGTTCAAAACGGCAAAGAGCTGAAAATGGTCGGTTTTCTTGAATATCATTCAACTTTGAGCTTGAATATCTCACAAACGATAATATTCTAATTATTCAGCCTTGGTAGAATTTTAGACCATTGTTTTAAGAACAGATACAAACATTAATATGTAGCTCCAACGTATTCTCTGATGCCCGGAGCTCATACCCCAAGGTATACAAAAAACATGTTTTCTTTCCCGAACAACAAAATAAATCTCTGTAATTTTAAATCAGATCACCTTAAACTATTTACTCCATATATATACTTTAATTGCATGTGTGACCAGTGTAGATCCAGAAACAGATCTACAACTTGGTCAGAAATAACATAATTAATCTAATGCTGAACAATGTAGATCTTGATCAGATGGCACAGCTATGCTGTCTGATCTGGATCTACACTGTTAACTCATATGATCAAGGCATATCTGTGGAGAAAAGAGTTTATACCAGTCTCATATAATGGTATGGAATTGATATGTACAATGTGTAGAATTATATTTACTGATATGTAAATACAGAGAAAGCCCCGTCAGAAGTGATATGTTACATTGGAAAATATAGCATCACATAAATTCTAGTAATATATATATAATTATTTATAAATTTCACTGAACAAAGACGACTTACCCCCTACTCCATTGAATATCTAACAGTATAGATCCTGATCAGAACGTACAGATGTGCTGGCTGATCTGGATCTACACTGGTTGCCAATGGGATACCAGCACATTCCAGAGGAGTAAAGGGTTAAAATGGTGTCTTTTACAAAAAGGCAAATACATATACGTTCGCATTAGATGCACATTTTATAACAATGGCAAAACAATTTACAAAATAAAAATATATGGAAATAACATTTGACAAACATCAGGGCTGAAGGTTATAAAACTGATCATGGAAACCAGTCTCAAATCTCAAGCATCTGATTGGCTGAAATGGCAACTGGTCGCCAGTTCAGCCAATCAGATGCTTGAGATTTGAGACTGGTTTCCATGCTCAGTTTTATAACCTTGGGCACAGGGATTTTATGAATGGGGAAATTACCCTATGCTCCATATATACTGGATTTATCATATGTGCAACCAGTGTAGATCCAGATCAGCCGGCATACCCGTGCAATCTGATCTGGCTCTACACAATTCGCACTGTGGTCAGAAGTAACCAAAAAAATCTTAGTCTAAGACCAAAAGCAAACACTATAGATTCTGATCTGATGGCACTGATGTGCTGGCTGATCTGGATCTAAAAAGTTTACCCAGGTGATAAAAGGTGTATAAATGGAGTTCTGGGTTAAGTGACCAGTGCCCAAGGTTATAAAACTGAGCATGGAAACCAGTCTCAAATCTCAAGCATCTGATTGGCTGAAATGGCGACCAGTCGCCATTTCAGCCAATCAGATACTTGAGATTTGAGACTGGTTTCCAATCTCAGCTTTATAACCTTCAGCCCAGGTTTCAGTTAATCCTAATAGGGAATGATACCAAACAACAACACAGTCAATACTTACAGAACATTTTGCCAGCAAAATGCAAACAATATTTAAATTATTCAAATCACCACTGGTAGTGATGCAATTCTTACAAAAATAGTTAGTTTTCTTTAACATATTTGTGTAAATTGAATATGAAACAAGCTAGGTGGGTTTATTTTTAAATAAAGTTACAAATTAGAGTATAACAATATATAATTTATAATTTACAAGTACAATATGTACAAACTCTACAGTTACTAAGGGATGAGAAAGACTTATTTGTGCATGTCAACGGAAATAGTTGTCTTATACAAATAAAAAGCTATCTATCAACAATGCACCATCCACAATTTCCTAGAACAAGCACATAACATTGTATATCATGGCAGCACTTCACAATCATAATTAGAAAATACAAAAAAAGTTTCGTTGGTCATTCAATTAGGTATCAAAAATATGTCAACATTTATTTTCTTAACCACAGAAAAACTCCACAATAAAAAAATATCATTTATTAGATATCAAAACTATGTCTTTTCAAGCTTCAAAATCCTGATTCCTAGCTTTAATCAGGGTATTTTTATCGTTGCCATGAAACAGTGAACTGTCAAGGTCATTGCCATCAAGGTGAAGGTCACTGTCATCAAAATGTAAGTAAACTGCACTGACTTCCCTTTCAGGGTCATGGCCAGAGCTGTTTGGGTTACGCATCATAACTTTACTGTCAGTAAATTTTAAATCGCCATGGACATCAGCAGCCATTTTTGGTGTTAAATACCCATTGCTCTCTCTTGGTTGGTTTCCAGTGGGTACCAAATACCCACTACTCTCCCTTGGTTGGTTGCTGGTGATTTCATCAGATTTTGCACCTGAGGCCACAGGGACATCATATGGATTGACAGATGAATTAGAATTTGGTGGCCAATTTGAATTCAAAAAGCTTCCTGATTGGTTGGAATCTGCAGCAGACGACACTGGTACATCGTATTCATGAGAAGCTTTCTTTTCTTTCTCAAATGGAATGCTTAAAGATGCAACAGCTTGCTGACGTTTTGAATTTTGCCTATTTCTTGAAAGGTCCTTGTCATATAAAGGCACAGCAATAGATCCTGCAGTTTGACCTGGTAATTTCGAGCTCATTTTGTCTGGGTCAGCTGAAATTAGAAAAAAATACTGTTGTATATTGTATTTTTTGAAACAGAATATACTTTATTCTGCATGCTTATATATTTGCCGCTTTAAGTTGTCTGTTGAAGATTCAGTCTTATAATAAAAACTCAATAAAGAAAACTTGCAATAATCACACATGTGATTGCCATATCATAAAAACAGTGATACAACAAATATTAGCTGTTGATCTGTGATACAAACTAACACAAATTTGGCCTTTTTTCGTTAGGTCCAAATATGAACTCTTACCATCAATCAAAAACTCTGTCATGAAGCAAAATAAATATTGTTTTGGCATCAATGAGTCTTTTTTGATTATTTTTATTAACCCTTCACCATGGATATGCTTTTATCACATGAGCAACTAGTGTAGATCCAGATCAGCTGGCACATTCATGCCATCTGATTAGGGTCTACACTGGTAGTCAATTCGATAAAAGGCATATTCATGGAGTAAAGATCAAACTTTATTTACAAATTACTACAAATTATCTGTTTAAATAATTTATACCTCTACTATAAGGAAAGTTACAATGGTTATTCAAGACATGTGTAAAAAGTTCATAAGAAAATAACCATAAACCTTGAAAACAACACATCCAATATATAAATGTATAATCAAGTGCAAAATACTGAGGAAAAAAACGGATATGGCTTTTATCTCACGAGTGACCAGCATCCATGCCATCTGATTAGTGCCTTCTTTGTGCTCACTTTTTGATTTATGTGATCAAGGAGCAAACAATGTAGATTCAGATCTGATGGTGTAGATGTTCATGACGTTTTCCATAAATACATCCTGTCAAGTCAGGCCATATAAATGTTTAACCTTGTAGTAAACTTTTAATTTTTTAAAATTTTTCCACATAGGCTCCTTTTTGTGACCGTTCGTATCCCTCCTCCAAATGTCCTGTAAGTTTACCCAGCTGATAAAGATACCCATAACCAAACCAACTATGTTAGTATATAATTATGAGCCTTGCAAAGCAAAAACATGTTTTCAGTAATATTTTCGCATTTTTAGTTGTTGATATTTTTGGAAATAACAAAGGATTCCCTTTTGTTTCCCCATTACTGCCATATTTGGTGATATTATTACACATTTTCATAATAATTAATACTTTTTAACGCTAAATGAATAACAAGTATTGTTGTCTGCTCATCTTTTTGACGTCATTTTAAGGTGTGACGTCAATTTGCTAACGACAATTTTTCCGTAAGGCGCGACAGAGGCTCATATATGTATCTGTTCTGTGTTATCCTCTCTAGGTAAAAAAAATCATTTTGCACATCCATTACCAGGTAAAATGCGTAACCCCAACACAAGCAACCATTGTTTTGTGGGTTGAAAGCAAAAATGTTTAATCTGTTTCTTTTCTTCTTTCCTCCATTTATATTATACTCCTTTTATTGCATGAGCAAACAGTGCAGATCCAGATCAGCACACTCGTGCCATCTAATCAGGATCTACACTTTCCACTGTTTGAATTATTAGGTTATTTCTTATCAAAAAGTGAACAGTGCAGATCCTGATCAGATGTGCCAGCTGATCTGGATAACACTGTTTGCTCATGCAATAAAATCTGTATATATGAAGGAAATGGTTTATATAACTTAAAGCTCCAGCCCTAAACTTAAGTAAGAATATACTATTGAAAAATCATATTTGTCCATATAGACTCCAATATATAAAATCTCTAACAGAACACAAAAGGTCCGATTGAATTCTTTCTTATAGACGGGATTTTCAATGATATTGTTAAATTATCGTTAATGAACTTTTAAGAAGCTAAATATAGTGGAGGTATATTTAGCACCGATTTTTGATGACGAGACCACTTCATGCACAATCTCAATTTCTGTGACGTTTCGGAAATCCTACTTTCGCTTTTAGTCGCGCGGACCAAATTTATTTTAGTAAATTAAAATTTTATTAGCCCGAACTAATTCTGCAAATTTGTGCCTAATATTCCAAATACACGTAATATTTCATACAAGAGCGGGTTAAATTGAAGTAATGCCGCTTTAAAACCTTTTTGCTTTCACCTCACAAGCTATTCCAATTTGGGACATCTCTTACTTTTTAATGGTTTAGAGTAGAGCCTGTTTATTTGTTCCGCTGTCCTGTTTAATGTAGGAAACATGATGCAGAATTTTCATTCAAAAATTCTAAATACTTAACAAAGTAACTGTAGCAGTAAAAATAAATACACCAACTAAATCTTAATTATATTAGTCAAAACTCTTTAAATAATGGCATTTACCAGAAAAGTTACTGAAAAAGTTATCTCAAGTAAGTTTTGACAAATGTAAAATCATTCATTTAATCTTTAACTCTATAAATATGTTTTTTATCGAACAGGCAAACAGTGTAGATCCAGATCAGCTGGCACATCTGTGCCAAATGATCATGATCAATATTTTTTTCTTTTAGATACATTTGGTTATTTCTGACACAAAGTGATCAGTGTAGATCTGGATCTGATGGCACCGATGTGCTGCCTGATCTGGATGTACACTCTTTGCACTTGCGATAAAACCCATAAGAAACGATACCACACTTTCAATAAAATGTTTGTTGTATTTTTTGTAGGCTAGAAGCAATGTATTTTGCTTAATGCTGAATAAATGTTGTTGTTGTTGTATACCTGACCCATCTGTAAATTATGTTTGTGCATATGAAGGATTGATGAAATTGTGTTTTGTACACATGCATGATGCTGATTAAAGGTCTCTCGAATGAACAAGACCAATTCAAATGTTCTGTTGCATACAATAAATTGTATGTCCTTGCAAACAAGTGGTATCGTTTCTTTTGGACACTAGTATATATGGAATGAAGGGTTAACAAAGTAGCACTCAAAATAAATTCACATTTAAACTCAAGAAGTCAAAACTTATTTAATAAAAACACTATCACACAATTTTTGACTTTTTATGTAAATTTATTCATTTAAGAGGCCATTTAATTCATAGTGACAAGTTCCTTTTTTAAATGCTGATGATTACATGTTTTATTGCGTGTGTGAACAGTGTAGATCCAGATCAGTAGGCAAATCTGCGCCATCTGATCAAAATCTACAATGTTCATTTTTTAATTCATTAGGTTATTTCTGACCAAAAAGCCAACAGTGCAGATCCTGATCAGATGGCATGGTTGTGCTGGCTGATCTGGATTTACACTCATTGCACAAGCAGTAAAACAGCAAAGGGTTAAAGGCACAAAAAAATCTAACTAAAAAAACAACTCAAACCATCTGAATCAACAACAAACAGAGAGTCCTCAATCCATAGTTAGCTGAGTAAAATTAGCACATAAAAGTAAACAACTGAATTTCAAGCAGAAAGAAATACAAGATATCTGTTTTTTAACAGTGTAAGAAATTGAATTTTCAATTTTACTGTTTATGCCAAACTACTTTTTTTACTTATTACCATCCTTTTCAGAATAAATTTACAAAACACATAGAAAGAAAAGAAATATTTGAAATATATAGAGAGAATATTGTCTGATTTAGAGAAATATCAATTTTATTTTACTCATAAACACCAGAAACTGATATAATTTCTCTCATGGCATTTAAAGATTTAATATAAACTGACACGATTTAAAAACGCAAAAGGCATTTTCATTAGCTATCTGTTCCTGCAGCCTCGATCGGCACCATATTTGGGGACATAAATGATACAATGTATACCCTTCACGCCCCACCAATTTTGTCGTGCCAAATGTAAACCTCTCGGGCATTTGAGCCGCCCTTCACAAAATGCACGTGCGTCTCGTGCACTTAAACCACGCGGAAAATCAATGCGATTTTTTGTGTGTAAACTGGCACATTGATTTACTCTCTGAAAATCAAACACAAACTACGGATATTTTTCGTTTGCAAAATGCCGAGGCTTACTTTTGCACAACGGAACCAAGCTTTGGGGCTTTTGGCCGGCGGGGCTACGCAAACAGAGGTAGCTAGAAGGTTTAATGTCACCGGCTCGACGATTACAAGGTTAGTGACATGTGTAAATGCTACTGGAACAACTGCAGACCGCCCACGCCCCGGTCAGCCACGTGTAACAAGTGTACGTCAAGACAATTATATACGGCAACGTCTCTTACGCAACAGATTTGCGACGGCTCAGTCTACTGCAAATGCCATGGTTGGTAATCGTGGACGGTCTATACATCGTGACACAGTGATAAATGGCCTGAGAGAACATGGGATTCACTGTTGTCGTCCTGCGCGGTGCCAGGCTCTCACCCAACGTCATCGCCTTGAGAGACAACGTTGGGCTTTAAACAGCCGCCGACAGCAGTGGGACAATGTCGTTATCAGCGACGAGTCCAGGTTTAATATTCACCATACTGATGGGAGGGTTAGAATCTACAGACGTTGTAATGAACGCTTTGCAAACAATTGTGTACGTGAAGTGTACCCATACGGCGGTGGGGGCGTCATGGTCTGGGCAGCGATCAATACCAATTTTAAGTCTGACCTGGTTGTTTGTAATGGCAATTTGAATGCAAGACGGTATATCGACCAAATCCTTCGACCCCACGTCGTGCCAATCTTCCGTCAACGTCAGGGACTAACGTTTATGCATGACAATGCTCGTCCGCATACAGCAATAGTCACAAGACAGTTCTTACAGCAAAACAATGTCCCGGTGTTACAATGGCCGGCTCGTTTCCCTGATTGTAATCCAATTGAGCATATGTGGGACGAGCTCGGTCGCAGGTAACGTCAACGTCCTCATGCCCCTAATACCGTCGACGAGTTGTCACAGGCTCTCCTGGAGGAATGGAACAATATTCCAAGGCGCGTATACCGCAATTTGTGCACATCCATGACACGTAGAGTGCAGGCCGTGTTGAACAGTAACGGTGGTCATACGTGCTATTGACTCAACGTGCATTTAGGCACAATGAGACGTCAGTCCAAGCAAAACTCAAGACTTAAAAGGTTATTTTCTTTTCTGGTAAGTCTACACTAGTTAAGTACACAGTTATTCATGGTTATACATCGGCTATGTGGAATATATCCTCTGTTAAAGTAATTTTTGCGTTTTTAAATCGTGTCAGTGTATATTAATCACTTTAGGCACAGACAAACATTTCTAGCCAATAAAGGGGGAGATGAAAAGGGAGAACTATGGAAAAATAACCTTCTTACAAGAAAAGACAACTCAAAAAACTCAAATAAGACTCTTAACAAACATGTTAAACTCACCACTGTGAAAGGTCTGTGAAAAGTAAATACTTAACTTGTTTATCATCACATTCAAGGAACACTTCTACAGGATTTTTAGTTTAAAAAAATCATAACAAATGATATTAAGTTATGGCCTAATAACCTTCAAATACCAACAGAAATAACATGTTTCAGACTTTCAGTTTTTTTCAGCAAGAAGCCTATAAAGTTTGAAAGTTATATTGCAAAAACAATTTTTAAAATACTGAAAAACATTAACCTGATAAATATATTATAATCTTTAATTAATTGTTTGTTTTTTTGTATTCATATAATTATTATTGTTTTCATTTGTAAACCTTTTGGACTGTGGAATTCACAAAGTAACTTCCTTCTCAATTACACCCAGGCCGCAAGATCATAAAACTAAAGCTGGAGACCAGACTTAAATCTCAAGCATCTGATTGACTAAAATGGCAACTTGTCACCACTTCAGCCAATCAAGTACTTGAGATTGGTTTCCTGTCTCAGCTTTATAACCTTAAGCCCTGATCAGCTTATTATCCATGAAGAAAAAACAACATGCAGGGGTTTCACTAGCTGCTGAATCTCAAGGGTCATTGGATTGTGTTTCTAGTGGATTCTACCAATAAACAGCCAAAATCCTTATTTAAGGAAGAAATGATCCACTAAAATTACAGGTGTAAAATAGGGGCTTTTGGAAATTTCAAGAGTCGAAGGGTTATCTTCTGGGCCCAACTTAACCCCTAAAATGCCTTAAAAAATTGTGAACAGATTGTCCAAAAGCAAAGAGGCACAAGTCCCCAATCTGAATGTTCAAGAATATGTTAGTTACTAAATATCTTACCATAAGACGGGTTATCAAATCCCCTAACAGCCCCTGAAGCCCCTGAAGAGGATGATGCACTGGATGACCTTGACCTTTGACTTTCACTTTTATCATCAGGATTGAACTCAAATTCACCAGTACCCTTCTGTGCTTGCACGGCTGAGAAAATCAAAAAAGAAAGTTTCTTTCATAGTTACTTCAATTTATAACAAGACTAGTGATCTGAACATGTGTCTAGGATTTCAGCCTAGGCTTTGATCTCAAACTGAGCCTATGATCTTCAAAACAAGGATCTTAACCTCTGGAAAGATCTAACTAAGGCTAGGATCTCAGGATCTCCGGAGGCAAGGATCTCAACCTAGGAATTGGATCTCATGCTGTGGCAATGTTATCCCAACATATGGCACAACATCAGAAGAAGACTTGAATATCCAGAGTTAAAGCTTTACTCCAAATACCATAAAATTCCTTTTAAACGCCCCCGGGGGCATTACATTTTCTTAAAGGAGGTGGGAGCTCATTATTTATATTAATTATTTTTATATTAATATTAGATTCTGACAGATATTGAACAAATATAGATTAACTCATTTTTTCCTTAAAAATATGAGGTGGGGCGTTTATTAGGGGAGGGGAATTTAATAGGAATTTTATGGCATATGGGTTTTATAACATGGGCTGAAGGTTATAAAGCTGAGATTGGAAACCAGTCTCAAATCTCAAGCATCTGATTGGCTGAAATGGCGACCAGTCGCCATTTCAGCCAATCAGATGCTTGAGATTTGAGACTGGTTTCCATGCTCAGTTTTATAACCTTGGGCACTGGGCAACTTGTGTAGATCAGGATCTACACTGTTGGCTTCTTGGTCAGAAAAAACCTATTGAGACAAAAGTGAACAGTGTATATCCTGATCAAACAGCATGAATGTCACCCATGGAATAACAGCTAGCTTTTGTAGTAAAGGATTCTGCAGTCAACAAAGCCGCTGCTTATAACAGGTGCCCGCTACAGCAAGCTTTATTATCAATTAAACTTGTTAAGGCCATTTAGTGGTATGTACTGCCTTCTTAAGAAGTGGCGTCTCGATGCTTGTTATAGAATTATAATTAATTCGTGGCTGTTCTTCTAAAACGACGTGATTCTAAACATTGTAAAATAAATTTTCACAAATTAGTTTTTTGTGTGTTTAGAAGCACTTAACTAAGATACCCCTTGTTTCTATAACAAATTGGATAGCCCATATAGAACATGTAACATTTAAATTGGTCAATTCATTCTGTTCTTCCAAAATGTTGTATTGTTTATACAACTAGAAATAATAGCAGTACAGCAACAAATTGTCAAAGTCTATGATTTTTAACATTATAAAAGTTTTACAAAATTTGTTACATACATGATAATGTCGCACTTGAGACGGCTTTCAAAGTTGTGTATCTGTCCACGTCATCTATATCTGCATATTGTGATGACACTGGCCGCGTTGTTGCCCTTGGCTCAATTGCAACACGCAACTTTTCCGCATCAATGTCGTCCAATGGGTCATGTGACTTCTGTCGATGGGGAAGAGGTGGTGGCGCTGCTGAGAAACGCTGACTTAAGTGTGGGTAGCGACTGTCGTTGTGTCGGTTGTCATCTTCATATGTAGGATTTTCCAAGCCATGGTGAGCATGTCCATCTAGAAAGAAAAACAAAACCGTTGTAGCCATTATTTGTCTGTAAAACCCCTCATAAGGAATTCTGCAAAATTAAGCCCACCCTAATATTAACACCACTACTTTGATATCTCTTTATATAGTTTTATACTATTTCCACCCCAACATTAAGATCACCCAGCTATAAAGACCATTTTACACAGCAAAAATACCCCAGTATGCAGAACGTACGTACGGTTGTGACTTTTCATACGTAATACTTAAGGATTGAATCGATATTTGATGGTTTTCATTTGGGTATGGAAAACAGTAATTGGTTTGTTTAAAGTGTGTGAAGCCTGAAGGGCTTCATGCATACTTTAAACAATCCAACTGTTTTTCGTACCCAAATGAAAACCATCAAATATTAGTTAAATCCTTATATTTACACTCATAAATACCTTTATTAATAAAAAAATTATTGGAAGAATTTATGATATTACAACTTTTTCGAATGGCTGTTGGAACAGCCACATTGACGTCAAAGTGAATGACAGCATGCTTTTTAGCAGCAACTTGGGCAAAACATTGATGTCACATGTCAAAACATTTTGCAGAGTCCAATAAATTGTGAGCGGTCTTTACTGTAACCATGCCTCTTAAAGTAATATGTCACACTATACACCATCAGGAATTATGATTTGTTTGGTGAATAAGACTTCATCATAGAGGATAAAGTGAAAGTGTAAATATATACGTCTGGAACCAAATGACAGTCATACTAACAGTGACTGTAATGATTTTCAAATTGCCCTGTGAAATCAGTGAAACTCGAAACAGGGTTAATCTTCTAGTCCTTTTACAAACATGATTAACTGTGTTGTTTTAGATAAGTCTTTCTCATTCTATTTCTCTTTAATCTGTTCAATTTTTTAAAACGTATGTTTAACGTTCAGTAATGGTAAAATGGATATTTGAGTTTTTATGTATTACGCATTAATTTTTAACTTACGAAAGACGTGCGTTAACCCTTTCCTGTACAGACACACCTTAATTGCTAGGGCGAACAGTTTAGATCCAGATCAGCCGGCACATCCGTGCCGTCTGATCAGGATCTTAACTGTTTGCTTTTTGATACATTAGGTTATTTCTGACCAAAATGCGACCAGTGCAGATCCTGATCAGACGGCACGGATGTGCCGGCTGATCTGGATCTACACTGGTCGCACATGCGTAAAAATGCGTATATATCCAGGAAAGGGTTAACTTACGAAAGACGTGCGTTAAAAGTATGTTTACGGATGAAAAGTACCAGGTATGTTTTGCGTATGGGGCTATTTTTGCTGCGTAGTTCAGTCTGATACTTACTAGGTATAGTTGTGTGTCCTGCTAAATTTGCATTGGCCTGATTGGCATTAAAGTCAACTCTGTAGTTTTCATCCTTGATTATTCGTATTTTACGCATGAAGTAAATCACAACAGCAGCTATGATCAGCAGCAGTATGACACAGGGAATGATGACGGCGATGATGATTGGCGTTGTACCAGCAGCGGCAGTATCTGTCTTACTTCCTGTATGCTGGGCTATTACAGAGATGGGTGCTCCATTGGCATCTAAAAAATAAAACAGCAAAAATCAAATAACCCTCGTTATTAAATAACTAGGTTATTAGCCCTATAAAAAAGCATCTGCCACATTCAATAACACGACGGCCTGCTTTATAACAGGGCCATAAAAGTGTTATAGATATAAAGCCCGCATTTGAGGCAATTTGATTGGCTAAAAAGGCAGGGCCGAAAAAGTGATAAAGATTTCAGCAAGAAACTCTAGGAAATGGCAGCCATTTTGTTTTAACTAGGTCTATTTGTCGACGCAGAGATTTTGCGTAATAAAATATACTTAGTTTTCAAACAGGAATTGGTTGACGTTTATTTACTGATAAAGACCGAGTAAGAGTCTAAAACCGAACGTTTTATAAATTTACAACATGAAGATTTCACAAAAACACAAGCATTTTCTGACTTGGATCAAATACTTGTGGTTATTTAATAAAATTGTCAATAAATAAGTGATTTGATATTGACCCTGTTATTTGTCCTTCGGCCTCGGGCCAATACGACTGCCCTCGGACAAATAACAGGGCCAATATCAAATCACTTATTATCAACATATATTTATTTTCTTTTAACCGTTTCCTCATTAGATACATCTTTATTGAATGGGCGAACAGTGTAGATTCATATCAGCTGGAACATCAGTGCCATCTAATCAAGATCTACACTGTTTGCTTTAACAATTATGGGTTATCACTGACCCACTGACCAAGATGCAACCAGTGCAGATCCAGATCAGATGGCACAAATGACCTGGATCTAAACTGTTTCCCCATGTTGTAAAAGCCTTATCTATAGGGTTATGGGTTAATCTATTTCTGAAAGGCAATTCTATGATGAAATACTATTTTTATTCAAACAATTGCCAGCAATTTTCAAAGATATACAAACTACGGCGTATTTTGTAAAGGTTGAATAACACCAAATCACACTGTATCCCTCCGTGGTCCATTCGAATGAAGTCCGTTTTAATATATGCTATTTTTTTCTCTTCATCTGGGGGCCTCTTAACTGTTAAAAATCGGCCTGTTTGTGGCTTGTTTGCAGAAATAACATGTTGGGAAAATAAATGAAAGCAATTTCATGCCTATATCTATCTGTGTCTATGTCTGCCTATGTCTATTGGTAGAGGCCATCTAGTTCTGGATCCGCAGATGTATATTTTTGGCACCGTATTTGCAATACCGCGTTTAAAATAGGGTCTGTTCAGTTAGAGATCAGTAATTTTCTTACAAGTAAGTTAACCCCCCATTTCCTGTGTGTTTTTCAATAGATGAAATATAGATCTTCACGGCAATATGTGGTTGTCTAGAAATTAAGATAACAGAAATCATGTTCAATGTACATGTACATTGAATATTGACAATATCACATTAAGGTCTATGGGAATTGGATTTACTTTGGTTCAACCTAAATTTTGGCAGCCATTTTGGAAAGCATTTTGAATTTCTGTAATTAAGCTACCATTACAATAACTGAATAACTTTTTTCATGCTAAACTATAACATTATTTCCAAAAACTGTAGAGAACAGCAGAGACAAGAGACAATTTTTCAATATAAAAACTGCTCATTGGTTGACAAGGATCTCAGTTTCAAAACTATAAAAAAATTCACAAGCTCTGCCAGTTCTGAGAATAGCCTAAAAGCTATCACCCTGAATGTTCATCTCTATTTACCTTGTTGACATCTGTCTCCTTGGTAACCATCTAAGCACACACAATATCCTTTATCAGGATGACACGACCCCTTGCCGCTACAGTCACAAAAATTCACACAGTTTGGTCCCCAGGTATGATCAGGACACTTGGTATCACACTTCAGACCTGTAAGCATTAACAAGACTGCAATTAACCCTTAATTGATACAGTCTATTTTAACCCTTTCCTCCATAGATACGCCTTTATTGTGTGGGCAAACACTGTATACCTGTGCCGTCTGATCAGGATCTGCACTGTTTGCTTTTCAATTTATTATGTTATTTCTGACCAAAATGTAACCAGTGCAGTTCCTGATCAGACAGCACGGATGTGCCGGTTGATCTGAATCTACACTGGTTGCACATGCGTAAAAATGCGTATATTTGGAGGAAAGGGTTAACCCTTTCCTGTATAGATACATCTTTATTGCTTGAGCGAAAAGTTTAGATCCAGATCAGCCGGCACATCTGTGCCGTTTTATCAGGATCTGCACTGTTTGCTTTTTTATTTATTAGGTTATTTCTGACCAAAATGTGACCAGTGCAGTTCCTGATCAGACGGCAAGGATGTGCCGGTTGATCTGAATCTACACTGGTTGCCCATGCGTAAAAATGTGTATATTTGGAGGAAAGGGATAAGGGATCATTGTATTTGCAAAATTTCAGTACAGTGTTAACAAGGCATGATTTCCGAATTTCCACTTCATTCAAAACAATTAACAGCCCTCTTGTAACAGTGAAGCACATGTTTGACAAAGTATAAGCTGATAAAACAAGCAATTGTTCGAGTATATGATGGCCATTTGCATAGTTTCAAGTGATTTATTTTCCATCTTATGTGTCTTATAAAGATTTACTTTACATTTTAGTATTTTACTGATAATACAAAATGTTAGAACCATGTTTTTAACTGGCATCGAATATTGGTGCACTGTAAGGTTGGAATCAAATTTGGATGCATTGTACATATATATATTTTTATACAAACGGATTATAAATGGTAATTATATGAAATTGTACTAACCTGACCAGCCTCCTTTACAGTTACAATGTCCCGTCCTATGGTCACATGACACGGCACCATCAATGTTACAGTCACAATCTTTCTGACAGAAGAAGTCGTATTTCCAAGGTAAACACCTGGTCTGACACTGGATACCAGTGTATCCTGAAAACACATTAAACATTTACCTTAACTCTTTACTTCATTTACTGTGGTATTATTTTATTTTGAGCTAGTTTAATTTTCGTGAATTTCGAACTACGGCAATAACATGAATTTAAACCCTAGCAAAATTTAACTTTATAACTGTGTGTCCTAATAAGTTAATACAATTGTGCAAAGTAATGTCCATATGAAAATGTTAAAACTTGTCCCCATGAAATTACTGTATAAGCGGATACTTTCATTGGCTAAAAAGTTCGTATTTTAGGTTTTGCTGGCATTTCATGTGCAGAAATGTTCGTGGAAAATTTATTTCATGAAATTCATAAAACTTACATGTTTTTATATTTACACTGACTTATTTGGTTGTCAAAAAATTGCATGGCTTTTAATCTGTATGATATGTAGTATTGTAATAAGTGTTTTGTTTCACCACCAGTGTAAGGGTAAAATTTTGCTTGAACATGAGCTCTAATTTATGGTGGCTGATAATCTCGCGATTTTTATCAAATCGCGAAATACTGGAACATTACATCCTCGCAAACATTACCACTTATACAGTAAATGGTTCTACAGTATAAGTTGTTTTTTTGCATGTGCAATTAGTGTAGACAATAATCATCAGTTTCTCCAAGTAAACAATGTTATGAACTATAAAAGGTGTGCAAGAAAAAGTATCTTGCATGAGGCATTTGGTTAAGATGAAAAAAGCAGTCACCTCTGGTGAACTTTTTTGGCAGAAACTCGGTAGAGCCTCGTTTTGCAAAAACAGTTCCCCCTGGGTAACAGAATTTTCCATCTTTTTGATCATAAAGGGACATTATTTCAATATTTACCTGGTTTACACTGACACTGTCCATCATAAGGGCTACAAACGGATGTATCCAAGTTACAAGTACAGTTGTTTGAGCATGCTGGTCCGAAAGTGCTAGCAGAACAAGTTTTTTCACAACTTTGTCCTAAAATGTTACAATAAATTTACAATAATATTATATTATACCTTTCCTCTATATATACGCCTTTTTACGTATGTTTGACCAGTGTAGATCCAGATCAACTGGCACATTATGCCGTCTGATCAGGATCTGCACCGGTCGCATTTTGGTCAGAGATAACCTTACAAATTTAGAGAGATAACCTTTTTACTGTGGTCCTCTGGATCCATGACCGCACACTGCGATATAATCGGAACCCAATATAAGGAAAAGCTTTTATTTTTGTGCAGGAAGTGTGGGACAATCAAACCGAGACTGTTTCATTTAATCCTTTCCTCCACATAATATGCATTTAAATGCGTGTGTGACCAGTGTTGTTCCAGATCAGCTGGCACATCTGTTTTGCTACACTGTTTGCTTTTTGGTGAGAAATAACCTTAAAATCAAAAAGCGAACAGAGCAGATCCCAGAGCAGATTGAGAGAGGGACAGAGCCATAGTATAATATGTACTGTCTTATGACACAATGGGACAGAGCCATAGCATTATATGTGTCTTGTCTTATGACAGTGATAGAGTGATAACATACTGGGTATTATGTCCCGTTTGTTAAAATACATAATATCTCCTGTCTAAAGGTACAGGGGGGGACAGAGCCATAACATAACATGCCCTGTCTTATGACACAGAGGGACAGAGCCATAACATAACATGTCCTGTCTTATGATGCAAAGGAACAGAGCCATAACATGTCCTGCCTTATGACATAGCGGGACACAGCCATAACATATTATGTCCTGTATTATGGCACTGAAAGACAGGGCCATAACACTACATGTCCTGTCTTATGATGCAGAGGGACAAAGCCATAACATAATATGTCCTGCCTTATGACACAAAGGGACAGAGCCATTACATAATATGTCAAGTATTGTTACACAGGAAGGACAGAGCCATAACATAGTATATATCTTCTTACGACACAGAGGGACAGAGCTATAACATAATGTCTTATGACAGACATATAATTAGAAACTCACCCTGGTACCCAGCTAAACAATCACAGAAACCTGTTTTGATACCACTCACAGCCTAGCTGGTTTTTACAGTTACCAGCCTTTCCACTTGGCAAACGATCATCCTTAAATTAGAAACTCACCCTGGTACCCAGCTAAACAATCACAGAAACCAGTTTTGATATCACACACTGCCTGTTTCCTACAGTCACAGTTCTTACACCTGACAAATAATCCACATATAATAAGAACTTTACCCTGGTTCCCGGCTAAACATTCGCTGAAACCAGATTTGATGTCACACACTGCCTGTTTCCTAAAGTCACAGTTCTTACACCTGACAAATGATGACCTATGATTAGAAACTCACCCTGGTACCCAGCTAAACATTCACAGAAACAAGTTTTTGATATCACACACCGACTATATCCACAGTTCTAACACCTGGCAAACGATCATCCTTTAATTAGAAACTCACTCTGGTTCCCAACCAGAGATTCACAGAAACCAGTATTGATATCACACACTGCCTGGTTCCTACACACACAGTTCTTACACCTGACAGCCTGGTTCCTACACTCACAGTTCTTACACCTGACAGCCTGGTTCCTACACTCACAGTTCTTACACCTGACAGCCTGGTTCCTACACTCACAGTTCTTACACCTGACAGCCTGGTTCCTACACTCACAGTTCTTACACCTGACAGCCTGGTTCCTACACTCACAGTTCTTACGATTTTATGATTGACCTATAATAAGAAACTCACCCTGGTACCCAGCTAAACATAAACAGAAACCAGTTTTGATGTCACACACTGCCTGGTTTTTACAGTTGCAAGTGTTGACACAGCCTAAGCCCCATTTGCCTTCTGGACAGTGCTCAGTGCAGTTAACCCCTGGAAAGTAAGCAAAACTACACAGATTAAGTATGTACAAGCATAATATCTATTTACAAAGCCAGAAATAAAGGTTTATTTTATGCTTTTTGGTGAATTATAGAAATTTCCAGGTGAAATAAAAGTGGTATTTCACTGTTTTCAAACAGTGGAACATCATTTTTATTTTCAAAGTTTTTTTCACATTGGTACCCAAACGTACATATCATTCCGAATGAGAATGTTTAGAAAACCGGCTCAAGTTTGGGTACATGACATCATGACGTCACATCATAAACGAACGTTTTTGGCGCCATTTCATGGAATTTTTCTGTTAAATTCACACAAATTGTGCACTAAAAGCATAAAATAAAAAGAAAATTTGTTTTTACCTGTGAAAGATAGAAATATATTTCACTCGTGAACTCCCGAATTACCTATGTTCACTCATGGCTGCGCCACTCGTGAAAATACGAATTCCGGAGTTCACTTGGTGAAATATATTTCTATCTTACACTGGTAAAAACAAAAACCCTCTATATACTCCATTAAACAGTATGCTACACAAAATGCAAAGTACTGAGATAACAAACTGTGTTCATGATTTTACAGAATTCAAAACTAGAATTATCACTGAAAGTGATTAAATACCCCCACATGTGTGCTTGATACTTGAACTGGGAATTCTTAGAATCAATGGCATAATGTAACTAACACTTGAAACATGGACACATGTAGTAGTGACCTTGACCTTGACCCCACATACCTACTTTCAATTGCAAGCAGCCTTCAAAGATGCAACCTAAACAGTGAGTTTCATCTCAAATATCTCATTCCTCACTTAAGTAATTTAGCATGAAAAGTTTTTCTATCTTTAGTAACACTGACCTTTACCACAGTGGTCCCGCTTTCAAAGTTTCATCTTCACAGTAGCCACATATTCAGCAATTTTCATCACAATATCTCATTCCTTCTAAATTCATTGTGCAGAAACGGTTTGAATATGTTAGTAACAGTGACCTTTACTTAACTTTTATCTAACAACTGTGTGCCAAAAATTGTTTAAATATGTGAAGCCTTTCATTAGAAATCATCCCGAAACCATTTTTTCTATTTTAAGTAACAGTGAACAGTGACCTTGACCCCACCAGGCCCATTTTCAATAACAAGTTACGTCTTCACAGACACTACCTATATAGCAATTTTCATCACAATATCTCATTCCGAA